>CM059998.1:45429354-45669354 GCA_030463065.1 Aphidoletes aphidimyza
AGAGAGAGACAAAAAAAAACAACAACAACAAATGAGACGTTGCGGGGACTACAAAGGCGTTTGTTGAGAAGTGGCGTTTCTTATGATGGTATCAATGTCGTATTAGTCTCTTCAAAACATTAAGATTGCAAGTCTTTTCTCGTTTTTGGAGCATATTTTAGCGTTAAATTGAATAATATCCAACTGATAATGCGATGCAAACGACTCTCGCGAGAAAACGATCCATAACCGGAGGCATATTCAATTAAAATAAAACGTGTAAACGCAACGTCATATAGTTGGCGGAAAAAAAAATTATTCAATTTATTCAATAAAATGCCGAAAAGTATCTCAATCGCAGCGTGTGTTTTTGTTATTGTTGTTGTTCATTTCCTACATCTTCTTTGGCTGCTGCTGTTACTGCTGATTGCAGTAAAATGCGAAGCAAATTTCATCAGACGATGAAATAAATGCATGAGTACCACAAAATAATCTGTTTTTTTTTCTCTTCTTTTTCTTTTCATTTTCCCTGGTGTTTTTTTTTATTTCTGGAAAAATAGCGCATTTGTGTCTAACTAAATACTACATTGTGTGAGCGCACAGTTCAAAATAAAAGATAAAAAAAAATAAAATCATGTAATGAATGCGGTGCAAAAAAAAATGCAGTAGGAAAATACAAAAGCAACAAACAACAAAATGAGAGAAAAAAAAATGCCAAAAATCTCCGTTATTTTTGAGTTGCACGCGTGTGCACACATGTGTTCATATGTGTGTATTGTGGGTAACCTGTAATCATCATCGCAGATGCCAAGATATAAGAGCGATCGTTCCCACTCGGTGGTGAAATAGTGAGCTCATCATTTGGCGAATTGGTCTGAACAAGTGAGTGAGCGAATGTGTATGTGTGTTGTGTCAGTGAGAGAATGAGAACTGTACATTTTTACATTCTCTTTTCATTAATGATAATGTCTGATTTTTCAAAATCTCGCATCACTGACTGAGAGAAATTTGATATGCATTCTGCATACTTTATCACCAGCACTTAATCCAAAAATTCAGTTTTGAATGTTCCTTAACTGTTCTTAAGTTACATACACACACACACACACACACACACACACACACACACACACACACACACACACACACACACACAATTCGGTGCTTTTCACGCGCTTTGCTCTCTCATTTTGCCGTACAATCGTTGTGTTTACATCATTCGATCGTTTTTTTCCCTCTCGTCGTTTGTCTGCTTATTTTTTCTACTTCTTATTTCATTGATCGTTTTTTTGTTTTTATTGTAGTTTATTTTGTTTTTTTTTCTTTTTTTGTGATTTTTTCGTCAAAAGCAAGACATCATAAATTTTGATGCAATAATAATGTATATGTATGAGTAAAAGAAGTGGCAGGCAAATGTCGGCATCGTTGGCGTACAAAAACTTGGACGGTTGTGTCGGGTTGTGTTGACTTTTCACGGTAAATCAAGCGTTGATGTCATCATCACACTTTGTTCGGTATCTTCATCAGTTAAATTGCATTTGGAGTAAAAATTATCACATAGATATGTCATTTACGACATGATTCACCAGTTACGGTTGAAATGAATCAAATCAAATCACAACCAAAGCCAAATTAAATTGAATGTGAGCCGGCGCAACTAATTGTCAACACTAATTAAAACAATACACAAACTGATGCGTTGTTTCAGGTATTTTTTTTATTATTCGGCATATATATTTTGTCACCTTTCGAAATGATCGTTCGATGTTAAAAAAAGATGTGAGAGGCACACCAAAAGAAAGAGAAAGAAGAGAAATAAGTGATTGCCTGAAAGAATTAGAACTCTAAACCCATAAAAATGCTCTCACGATTGCTACCGTTTAGAAATTTGTCGTTTGAATCAAATCAACGGCTACACGAGAATATTAAGTAGACAATATTTAGCTATTTTTGTTTCGTACACTTTAACATTCACCTAAAGCTAGCACACACGATCACATTAGCGCATTCAAATTTAAAAAAAAAACTCTGATTACGTATTCTTAACAGCAGATTTTAATTGAAACCGTCGCTTGCGGACTAAATGTATATAATTCATTGTGACGCCACACACACACACACATTTGCCAGTATCGGTGCACACCGAATCAACGAATCAACGATCGAAAGCGTACAATTTTACTTCGTACACACGATTACACCAGATTTTATGAAATAAATTCATTTGATGTGTTCAGTCGAATTTGCGCTGGTATTTATTAGCCTCCAGTTTGTCGCAGAAATGTTCGTCTTTTTGTGTTTCTGTGCCGATGCTTTATTTTTCTATGAAATCCGATTTGTAATTTCAACACACACAAAATTCACAAAATTTATCAAAGTGTTCGAAGGAACGGAGGGAGAAAAAGAGATCACAAACAAAGCAACAACGAATCTGAATGAGGAAAAAGACTTGTTGCAGCTTATCAAGTAACCATGGGCACATGCAATCGAGAATTACGAATTAGGGGCGAGCCGTGCGCAATTTCTTCGACGCCAAATCAGTTTGAATTTAAAAAAAACAAAAAAAATACAGAAACAGTTGAATATTAAAACGAATTCAATCTGCCGGGGTTCTCACAATGTCAATGCAATATACACAATATGTGTGAGTACGTGTATAAATCAAAGTAACATGCTACAAAACACAATGTTTTTCGGTTGTTGCTTTTCTGTGATGCGTTGAGAGTGAGAAAAACCACGTTCAATGTCGTTAACGACACCAACGAGAGACAGTGCTCTCAAGAGAGAGGGAGCGGAGAAAATAATAAGAAGAAGAAGAAGAGAAACTCCAAACGATACGCTTAATCACCCATCAAACGGGCTCTCGTACACTTGATGTCTAATTTGAGACACCTACGAGTGCATCAACAGATTTTATTACATATGCTGATAGAGTGACAATTTGACAAACAAATGCATGGAACTTCAGTTTCAGTCAAAAAAGCAATTCGAAAATTTTAGTCAATAGACGTTCAGTCACACACACACACACAAACATACACACACATGTGTGTGCACGATTATGTGAACAAATGCGAAAAATCTCAAATAAAGCAACAGGATAAAAAGGGCGAAAATAACAACAAACTAGCGACATCGGCCAATGACGTTTACGAATCGAAAATTGTATTCGCCATTAACCTTGGTGTAGCCTCGAGCTTTTAAAAACCACAAAACGGGCGAGAAATCAGTATCAATCAGGGCGTCGCGTATCGCTTTCTTCTGTGTGTGACTTTGTTTTTCACACTCTTTTTTTATATCTCGTTGTTTTATTTCATTTTGTGTGCGCGCGATCGTACTTTTCGTATTCCTAATGCCTCTTTAGAACAATACCAAAATGTAACGTACAAAAATGTCATGCATTATAACATTCGATGCCATTCATCACGTGTGTTCAGTACAATCACGTATGCGAATCAAATTTCAAGCGCGTTGTACACTTTCGTTTGGCCTGTGTGTGTGAGTGTGAGTGTGTGTTGTGCGAAAGAGAACTGATTCGTTTTTCCATTTGCTTGTATTATATTAAAATCCTCATTTCGAAATGAATGTGAGCACGGCACAAATGTGACAGCGTTGAATGCAACAAAACAGCAAACGAGTAAAAAAAGCCCAGCTAAAACAGCCATAGCGACAACGAATTGTTTTTGTTGTTGTTGTTGCTTCATCTTCAATAGATTCAAGTGTAATTTGTATGGCGCAAGTGTTTTCATGTTGTGTTCTCACTTGGCGCAAAACATGTGCTCAGTTGATTTGAGAGCGAGCGCTCACGCACACGCGCGCTCAGGCACAGCGCACACTCAGATTGTCTCGCTAGCATTACATACACGTACAATGTACAAATGTACATACGTACTCGAATTGTCATCTTGATAATGCTTCATCTATTTTGCCATATTTCAATTGTAAGTGAATTATGCGTGAAGTGCAGAGAAAAGAAGCACCATAAATTTACGATAAACTAGACCAGATATCGTTCGGTATTTCGACTTCGATTTGTTTTTATTTTTTGTTTAGTTTCTTTTCCTTTTTTGTTGTTGTTGTTGTTGCATTTTGATTCGTTTTTTTTATGTGTCCAAACGAGTGTGCTGGTTCGCGCGACTCATGCAAATCATTGACCAATTAACAGTGACGCCGTGTAACAAAACGGGGTTTATGGCTGGATTCTCCTGTGGAAAGTCAATTCTTGTGAAATATGCATGTAAGAATCGGCCTGATTCCGGCCGCTGTTTCTTCAATTTGTTCTCGTTCTCTCTCCCTCTCTCTATCTATCTCCCTCTCTATATCGTTCATTCTTTTGATCGTTCTGATTTACTTGTGCATTGGTATCGCTTGAGTCTCATCATTTGCATTTTTATTTACACAGTCATTTCTATGACAGACACATTGATTGGCTTCTATTGAGCGATCGGCCGACGATAAATAGTCAAATAAAAATTCGTTCCGTTGTAATCGCAAACCAAAGAGAGCATTGATCGAATGAGATTTTCTACGTTAATTGAATTCCGAGGTGAATTTCGATTTTCATTGAAAATCAATGTGTATGCGTGCGCCTGTGAGCGATCTATTGCGTTCGCTCAAAAATGAAGAACAAAAAAAAAACACTCAAACGCTCAAACGCCGTACACTTTTAAGCTAAAAAACTACTCCACTGACAACATTGTAACGCCTTAATCGCAGCAATTATTGTTCGGTATGTTGCAATCGATGATGGAACAACAACAACAGAAACAGCAACAAAATGATATGTTGCGGCCTGGCAGTTGGCCATTTAGCATGCACACAGCCTTGTGTGATCGAAAAGAAAGCAGCCAAATCAACGAACATCGGCCATATCGAAGCGAGCTGAGGTAAGCTAACCAGCCACTAAAATAATCGCACGTTCAAAATCGATTTGTCGATTAGTTTGCCTGCATTGTAGCATCGAATGCTTTCGTTTGACGACCAAATGCAACAACAACAAAAACAACAAAAAATGCTATAGAAATATGATGAGCTAGAAACAGTAACAGTATCTTTTACAGATTTTAACGGTACCATCGCTTACATTGATTATTTCGCCAATTAATTTTATTATTGCATTTTATTCGTTTTTTTCTGGGTATTTGTGGCGCGCAGCAACAAAAAAAAACACACGCGTACAATCGAGAGCGCGCGATTCGATTTTGCCAGGCAGAGAAATATAGAAAATGAATTAATGTTTTGCTGCACTGAGAAAAATCTATTACATTTCATTTTCCCCCTAGTCGTTGTGCTCCCCTTGCCTTCCTGTTTTTATCGTGTCCATAAAGTGAATTTGCACACACACACACACACACACACACACACACACACACAACAAACAGACATGGGCACGCTTGTGCTGGAGCGCACGCCAGCAAAACGAAAACGTCTCAACATTTTCGATTTTGCCCATTATCGGACGACATGACCGGACGACGTGGACGTCAAACATTCACTGAAAACATTCAATATTTGTTGAATAACTAAGTAGCCGTTGGAAATAAGTAATGGCCTGTCTAACATTATATTGAAATCAATTTTCATTTTACCTCACATTTTTGTTCGCTGGAAACCAAATTTTCCAGAATGAGCATTTCTTAATGCGAAACCAAATTGATGGAGCCAACAATATAAATATCAATAATATTGTCTATGGATTTTAATGCAGTGCGCTGACCTGATGATGGGCTATAATAAATTAAGCTGTTGGCCTAAAGACAAACCAAACCAAACCAAATCAAACCAAACCAAAACCAACTTCCGGAATGAATAAACAAGCAAGTAACGGATTCCACCAGCATAGCACACACACCGGCATTTATTTTAATTTAATTAGCATCGATCTCTTTGTGCTCCTCTTATGCCACGGAATTCTCCCACAAAGATATTTTAAAATTGATTGTCACACATTTTTAAAGCAACAGCTACAAAACTCATACGCCAATATTACACCGTAAACCGTACACCAAAAACAAACGACCAAACGACCAAATCATAAAACTGTGAAGAGACAGTTCATATCTTCTTGTTGACCAGCCATAAAAAAACACTGCAACACCGTACAAAATATATATTATTTTCATAAAATCAAATAAAAACGCTTGTAACAATGACAAAATTGCATACACACAAACACACACAATATGTACACGGCACAATGAGATGCTGTTAAATAAATATATGGACGGTAAACATGCCAATGGAATGGAATGGAATGAAAATAATCATTACGAGTAATATAATTATGCTAATATTGTGCTTTCGCAGTTCACATGCACACTCACCTCGTGTGGTTGTGTGTGTGTTAGTAATGTTTTCGTTTTTGGTAGACAAACGGTTTGTTTTGAATTGGCATCGTTGCAGGTCGAATCGGCAATCGCTTAACGAGCAATTTTGTGCGTTTCTCTGTTTCCGTGTATCCTCTCTCCCTATATCTACCTCTCTCTCATGCTCAGCTCTATCTCTCTCTCTCGCTCTCTCTGTGTGATTATTTTTTTTTTATCCCGTTCATTGTTATTATTGTCGCTCTTGTGTTAAGTGGCCCAACATGATTTTTGAGCATGCAACCACATTTTTCGTGTACTCAGATTACTCAGCCTCATTCTAACAGCCGATTGGGCTGAGGTATAATAGCCATTCTCACCTGATACGCACACTCTGCAGCGAGAGCGAGAGAGATAGAGCAAATATTGGATCTCAATAATGTTTGTTATTGTAAAAACGAATTCTTCTTAAATGAATATTCGATCGTTCTTTTTATGTTCTCTCTCATCATCCATCTCCCCTTCAATCGGTCTGCACTGTTCGCTCGCTTCACAACTCCAAAGAAAAAAAGAAATGTTATTCACGCCCAGTAAAAGTATTCTTATTTTGATTGTCCTCTTATGTGGCCCATTGTGAACAGTTATATACATTTTGGTAAAGAATGTTTTCATTTTCGGGCGATTGATGACGCATTCAATTTAATATATATCGATTACAATCAGGTCAAATGCGAAATCGCTGGTTTTTGGTTTACCCTTAAAAAATGATGCCAAAATGGTGTGTTTTACACATCCCAGCTAATCAAACTTGCTTGGGCATGTGTGCAATATTTTAATTCATTTGAAATATTTGAAATGTGGATGATTGGCCAGATGACAGTGCCTGCATTTCCAGCCAATTCCATTCAATGCAATGATTGATCACTTTGAGCTGTCGATATTAAATCATAGAATGCTTAGCCAAGCGCAAAACAGTTTACCGGTTCCGATCAGTTCAAACAAATGAAATTGTTAAACGTTCTAAAACCGTTGAAATAATTTAGACAGATGTCTACTCATCAAGTCACCGATCGATCGACACTATTGAATTAATCAATGGCTGTATCGATGTCAGTTCCCTCCCTCCCCCTCCTCCTCCCTCACATCAAAGATTGTCATTGATAATGACAAACATGTGTAGTCAAGCTGCAGCGATCTCAGATCAATAATTATCGTTTAATATGAAAATGGCCCCGGAATATCACATGCTAATTATTTTATGACAAAAATATTTAATTTATAAAATGCCGATTTTATGCCAATGATCTGATGTTTAATTCATCGCTCGCCCGTCCGTCCGTCCATGCAGTAAAATTGCTTAATGAATTTACCCGAAAGCGAATTCAATTGAAACCATTTGACTCGAATGATCGTTACAAATGAACATAAACCATATAAAATGCGGAAAAGAAAAGGTTCTGCGTTGAAACGGTGAAAGACTATACAGTGTACAACTGACGGTAGATGTAGATGGGGGCCTCTGTCCATCTTTGCAAAATGTACAAATGACAACGCCAAATACGATCGCTACAAAATACAGAGCAATACACCATAAAAATCAAAAACAATCAAAGAAACAACAACAACGTGGATAAAGAAGAGAGAGAGAGAGAGAGAAAAAAAAAGAAACGCAGCAAAAACAAGACGAACGAAGACAGCAACGGCATATCCGAGCAAAATATATGAGCATATAGATAAATTGTTTCTATTGATGTTTTAACGTCGCAAAAGTAGTTTTGTGATTTTTTGTAAAGCCATAAAAATCAGCTCCACATAGACGCGCACGCTCTCGCTCAACAAATATTTTCTTACGAATATTATGTAACATAAAAATAAATGGATGATATTCATCCAGATAAATGTGAATTGTGTTTTGTAAGTCAAGGGGAAAGAAAGGTGCACAAACGACACTGCACACGCTCACACACACACACACACACAAGCACAGAGAGTGAAAGAATGAGCTGACCATCGTGATTAAATAAGAGAACGCACTGCGTTCAATTGACAACGAAAAATTAGTATCAAAGAAGGTAAAACATAAAATCATTCCGATCGATGTTTTAAATTCGAATGCAGCTGCAATAACAACAACAAAAAGGAAAAAAAGCGCACGGGCGAAAATAAATGGCATTGCAACAACAACAACAAAATGAGTCTGTTTGGTGGTTGCCAACGAGTACGCAGTCGAACTTCTCACTATCGAAACCGACGAATCGCGTAATTTGTTTGCTCAAATACTCAAGCTGAAATATGTCAAAATCGAACGGTTTTGTTTCATTTGGTTTACATTTCGTTTTTTGATTGAAACCCACCAAAATTCAATCGGTAGCTATAGCTAATTTTAGCTGGCTGATTGAATGATAAACATCGAATACTGAACGCTAATATTTAACCTGTTGGTCGAACTGTTTTTTTTGGTTGAATTTGTCCAAGCATTTGTCTGAGCATCGGCAAAAGAATGCCAATTTTCTGTTGAAAATGTGCCGCTGCAGTTTAAATTAAGAGAAAATACTTTCAATTTTGAATGAGAATGAAATAAAAAAAATCGATCCAATTCAATGTTGAGTGAAATTCCATAGAAATATGTAAGAAAAAGGCCGTTGAAAGGAACGAATAAGCCCAAAGGTAATGAATGTTCAGTTTAAGACAAACGAAAAAATTTCACTACGATGAAACTATTCAGCAAAGTCAATCCGCCCCATTGAAATTTCGCTCTCGGTTCACAATGCAAAGTGAAAACGTTGCATTTGCAATGCCAATAGACGACAAGCAAATCGCAAGTATGTTTGCTTTTTGTGCAATTTTCTGGATACAATTTACAGAGAATCGTCATGTATGCATGAAGTCGGAACTTTATGACTTTATCCAATTAAATATAATATGCAGTTTGCTTAGCCCCCCCATGAGTGTGTACGTGTGCGAGTGTGTGTAGTGATGTAGAAAGATGGATACAGATGACGGTTGGACATAGCCCCAATCGAACCATTCAAAGCAATAAATGCAAATACGTGAAATGAAACGATGACGACGACGACGACGACGACAACAACAACAGCAACAAGAGTTTGAAAAAATAGAATTGGGCTTGTGATTTGCCGGGCCCAGAGTCGTAGGATACACACATGCCAAAGTCAAAATGCCGATGCGAACATCAATCGTTCGTTCGTTCTTGAAGTCTTGTCCGTTTGTGTTTGCCACTGTTTGTTCTGTGTGGCATTGTGATATAGAATAACTGTCGCCAGCATATTGGCATGCTGGAATGAAATCGAAGCGCACATGAAATTAAGATCGACATCCAATTTCAAAGATGATGGTACTGCGATTTCTTTGTCGATGATATTTCTCTCCCTCTCTCTCTCTGTGCGTGTGTGTGTGTGTGTGTGTTCGTGTGATTCACTTTCAAAATTACAAATGCTTAAGTGCATTCTTTTTACATTTTACATCCAGCCCTCGAAAAATTGATTTGGTCGACTAAAGACAATGAATATATTTAATTATCTGCCAACTTGAACACATTTGTGTGAACTTATAAGACACGTATCAGCAGATTAAAATCAAAATAGTGTGGATATGAGTGAACGATCGGTTGTGTGCGCGCGTTCATGAATGCCATTGAGCATCCGTGTAAATTGAATAAAGTCTCTGGTGTGTTGAAGTGAACGAAAACAACACCAACACCAACAACAACAAATTAAATAAAAACACCAACCCGAAACGATGCCTGCTGCAGACGTGCAAAGAACGCTAGAATTCAGCACGTAAACCGTCAATGTTTAACTGTATACAGTATACTGAATGGTGCCTAAAAGGGCGATAGCGTGTAGGTGCTACGGTCTTCAGTCATACAAATTCTATTATCTATTACATATTGCCGATGTTGTGCGATAGCTTCAATGATTCTGCTTCCCAACAAAAATATTGCACTCCGCACAATCTTATCTATGCGTAAAAACTCTCGGCTGTTGTTACTGTTGCTGTTGGTTTTTTGCACGTGTGCAAATGGGTTGTTGTGTTTGAAGTCGTGTTTTTATTTATCTCCTAATAACCATTTTCTCACTCTCATTCGATGCGCCGGTGAGATCTTGGCGGCGTGTAAGATCGATCGGTTTTTTACGCCGTTGCTGTTGCTGTTGCCGTTGCCGTTGCCGTTTGCATTATATAGACAAGTATGAATATATATACAATTATACATACATACATATATAGATGGCTGTGGCAGAAAATTATGAAACGTAATTAGTTTCAGACGCATTCCCTTGTTTATCACTTTACAATCAATTCTCTAATTAAATTCTATTCCGTATGACTATATTCAGCATTCTGCACTTTTTCATCGTTTCACTTCAATTATTCACGCTTCCAGTGATCTAAAAATAATTAAATAATATAGTTTTTGTTTCACGTTTATTTGTTTATTCTTCTACGAAATATATATATATCATTGTTTGTTTGCCGCAATGCTGCCGATGTTTTTCGTGTTACTCGGCTGTGAGTTTTCTTGTGCCCGCATTCAGTTGTTGCCGATTCAGTTGTTTCACTTTTTTCTTCGATTTCATTTGTTCAGCTTGATTGAGAGAAAAATTCCGGTAGGAATTGGAACTGCTACATCCAATAGAATAGAATTGATTTGATTGCTAATTTATTGGTTTTTTCGGTAGAACGCATCCAGCAAATAAGAGCAACGCAACACAAATCGTGCATGAATTATACCTACTAGATAGAATTGCAGGCGGCTGTATTCTTTCTTCTTTCGATTTGGGATTTTCACTGATTTCGTCCCCCTCCCCCAGATCAGTGATCAAGATGTACACCAGAACCAAAAAAAAATATCAAAACGAACGCAACATTTAATGAGCGCTTCACTTTTCAACTTCGCCATTTTTTGTGTGCCATTTGATCGTTAAATCAAAACCGGATGAATCTAAAATGGTACTAAAATATTTAATTTATTGATTATAAAAAGAATATTTAACTCTTTAATGAGAGGGGGAGGAAGGGGGGTTAAACTAGAAGACTTTGGAATAGATGGAGCGCTACGGTGGTCAGATTGAGTGTGCTCATTTTTTTTCTTAAACTACGTAAAACCAAAATTGACGTCCTTTGAAGGTAAAAGCGAACCATCTCAATAAATAATAAAAACATCATAAAGCGTGTGTGCTCCATTCATATGGATGGCGTCAAGCACAGTATCGAGAATTGCTTTTCGCAATCAATAAAATTGTGCTTGGCTATTTGGCTCAAAATTAATTAGCTTTCAATTAAAATTGTCAGTGAATTTACAACAAAATGTTATTGATTGTTTAATGCATGATGGTTTGCAGGCCAATTTTCATTACTCTTGCACAACAATCGGTGGATATTCGTACACAATACGCCGACTGCATGCAATGTCTTTAAATTTATCAAACATTAAACAATAAAATTGTAAAGCCTTTTCGTTATATGATGGCGTGGATTGCCAATAGTTGTTGATTATCAATTACATGGCAAATGACTATTGACTCTTTCGAATGGTATAATTGTTCACACCGCCACACAAAGGAGATGAATTGTACGAAACAACAACAGTGAACACACGGGAAAAAATTAAATTGGCCATTTCAGCCAACCAGGCAAGAAAGAGACGAAGAGGAAACGATGTATTTAAGTCTAGTCAGAATGCAGATTCATAATAAAAGTGCACGAAATTCAGCATTGGATTTTTATGGCCGTTTTTCCTGGAAATTATTATTTGGTTTTTGTTCTGTTTGTTGCATAATTAAAGAAAAAAATTCTTTCTTCACGTAACGCAAAACAAAAAATAATGCGAATGAAAGATTCAATTTAATTAATGTTCGTTTGTAGCATACGGCTGCGATATTAACACGTTTATGCTTGTAGCTAATCTTGTTCAGTTATTTTTATTGCGTCACGATAATCTCCAACAAAACATGCGTTGAATTTCGAGCGACTTGTTCACTGCACTTGATTTCAAGCCTGTATGAAATTCGGCGCCAAAAACACAACTGACGAAAAACCAAATTTATACATATTTAGATTGCAGAACTGCAATTTTTGTCACCGCGAACAATTTTTTGTCAAGCCATATATTGTTTAACTTTTTGTGTGCGCTTTTTGTTCTGGACTGGAATTTATCAAATTAGACATCAACGATGCGCTCTTTCTATTCGGTACGGAATAAATGAAAAATGAGATGGCCAGATCAAAGTGTATATGAATATATATTGTGAATATATGGCATAATGTGTAATTCCCAAGAACCTTTTTTGCGGTTGTTCGAATTGTTATGTTGAGATTGGCTTATCAGCAGTGGGTCATCGAATGTTTTATAATGTAATAAATACGCCGAAAAGATGATGATGAATAAATTGCGTCTTTAAGTGGTTAATTCAGATGAAAACCGAAATTCCGGTGTATACAGCAAATTAACTGGATGTCTAGCAATTTATCATGTTTCCCGCAATGCGCGATGTCGATTACGTCGCATCAACTAACTGGGTGTTTCTCTGCCCGTTGTGGAGCTCGATTAACGTGTGTGTGTGATTTGTGTATTTTGTCGTTACTATTCAGTGTTTTTTGTTATTGTTGTTGTTTCGTCTCCTTTTTTCCACCATCACAATGTGTGTATATTATTTAAATTTTCTATAATTACATGTGTAGTTTTGATTATATTTTCAGTTATGACTTGGTGATTATGGATGCTGGCTGTGTGCTGAAAATGGTATATTGTTTGAAACAATGACTTGAAACGAATAGAGTTAGCAAAAAGTGTTGAGCTCGTTGTGTTTATGTGTCGATATTGGACGATTTGAATCGGTTGCTTTTTTTTTGTTCATCTCTATTGATGGATGGACAACACAAGAATGGAACAAAAATCTTTACCTGTTCTTTTTTTTTGTTCGGTTTAATTGTTATTGAAAGAAAGTGTACTTTCTTTTCGTCAATGATGGTTTCTGTCGACTACCTGTGCTAAAAAGTGATAATGACGAACGCCTCACACACTCCACACACTCAGACACACAATGTGAAAAACTAACTCGCTTTAATTGTTCCCACTGTACATGTGCTGGCGCTTCACCGTGTTTTTTTCACATTTAGATTTTTTTGCGAATTGACCCAAGACCAAATGGACGTGGCCAAAAATCATCTACTGCAACCATGGTACATATTCATTTGGCAACGCTTATATTCGGAAATGTTAAATGTAAAATTGTGGTTGATTTTCGCTTATTCAGCTTATTTATTCTTTTCTTCTCTGTTCATAATTCTTTATCCGTTTCTTTTCTTGTTTTGAATAATATTTTTTTTCTTCTTTTTTTTCAAATATATTTTACTTTTCTTACACTTTCATAGCCAAAGCAATAAAAACAACACAGCCACGTCAATTAACATTTACTCAGGGCATTTGTGTGCAAAAATAAAACAAACGAAGAGAGAAGAACCGAATTCGAAATTCTGAAAATTAACAGAACTTCGTAATAATGGTCAGTTTGTAAATGCAAATAAAGTGATGTTTCATGAATTTATCATCGTCAAAAAGAAATGGCGTGGCCGCCAGGGATTACTATGGGCTGACAATAGAAGCCTATCTGAAAATAGCAGCTGAAAATAGCTGATATCGCAAAAATTTCGACTGAAAATAGCAGATATTTTCCAAATAAAACAATGGATTTTATTGATAGTCACACTGAATCTCTGCTATTGTCAGCCCATAGTAATCCCTGGTGGCCGCAAACGCAGCAAGTGCGAGTGTGTCTGCCAGATTCTTATTCATTTTTTTTGCTGCTGCTGCTGCTGCGTTTCGCACTGAAGAACTTCATATACAAATAAACATGAAAGTAAATTAATCATTTGAAATGACACAAATCAAGTAGTGAAATCAAATGAAAATATCTGATGAAAATAAAAGGAAATTATGTATATCTGTCTCTGCATGCACCCGAAAACACTGACAATCATATACCCGAAACGAGCAACACGGTGATGTGTTTTTCACTGTGCAAAATAAAAAGAACACAGGACCTGAAACGGTTGTTTTTTTGCTATCCAGAAAATATGCTCATCAAAAATGACATGAACAAATTGATCTGCCCCCGTCAAAAATATTTGAAAGATGAAAAAAGGTTCGATAGCGTTATACAATGCCATAGGTGATATGGTTCGTTCCTCCTCTTCTGCTTCTTCTTCTTCTTCTTTCTTTCCTTCGCTGTTTCTTGCTGTGCACATGATTCGTATCATCTTCATCAACGGTAAATCATTCAATTTACGTTTAATTAGATCGTCTAAGCAAAATAAATAATCAACACCAAATATAAAAAAAACACACTCACTACGAAAAATAATGAGGGAGATA
Organism: Aphidoletes aphidimyza; assembly: GCA_030463065.1. Lineage (NCBI taxonomy): Eukaryota > Metazoa > Arthropoda > Insecta > Diptera > Cecidomyiidae > Aphidoletes > Aphidoletes aphidimyza. The sequence continues at coordinate 45,444,031 of CM059998.1, forward strand.
GAGAAAAAAAAGGTGCAAATTCTATGGTGCAATACGTTTTTCGTTTTTTTGTTTTTCGAGTGGGTTCGTCTCTGCGGTTCATTTTCGTGAATTGAAATCTTTCGTACGAAATGATTTGGAAGTTTGGAACATGCAACGATACGATATACGGTATTTGATGAGCAGTTATACGAAAATGTTCTCTTATCATTACGGTGTTGAATGCTTGACTAAATATCAAATAAATCTTCGAACAGTTCAAGTAGCTTTAGTTCAGAAAATTATTGGATGGCAACAGCGGCGGCGGCAACAGCAATGAAAAAAACCAGCAATAACGATGCTGCAATAGCAACAACGGTCGGCTAACTCCTCCATAGCACCAACAGCAATAATCATGTCAAGTATTCAACATTTGATTGAAATCACACCAACACTCGAGCAGTGACGTGATTCCGAATTTCGATGAAGTTTTCCCACAAACTATCGAAAAGGCCATAAAATCAAATCGGTATGACGAAACATCGCAAGAGAGGGGCGAAACGAAGGAGAAAAACAACAATGAACAAATTATCTTGTTTTAAAAAAAATCAAATGGCTGGATTTTTGCTGGATTAGTTTCGCTATTTTCTGTTTTTTTTTTTGAAGCGCAGTTGATCATTTGAAACGATCGGTCCGGTGCATAGATAGAAAACAGTCCATCTTAAATACACTTTTGTTGATGATTCGAATTTGCCGCGCATGAAACTATCGCACAATATGGAATATGTATTGACTTTTTGAGTGAATTACGTCGCACGAGATGGCCTACGAAACGAAATAGCATGAGAGGAAGAGACAACCAGACTGAGACCCCCGTTCGATAATTGTACACTCGATTGCTTGATGAATTACATGGCCAGACCCGTATGATTGGGTCTGATGAAAACAATAAATGTGTACACCATTTAAAATGCTATTGAAATAAATGATACAAAAAAAAAATATGGATGTGGATCGGGCGCACTCCGACACTCGGCGTGCGCGCACCCATACGGTTCCGAAATGTTTTCACTCAACCACACGACGGAACAACAGCACCACATCACCAACCCACCAAGTGCAGTGCACAATGCTAGCTCATAGAGTTTTCTTTTCTTTTATTTATTTATTTTTTCTTTTTCAATAAAAACGCACTAGAATCAAGCGTAACACAAAACAGAGCGCAAAAAAAATACACACGCATGTATGTATGACTGAAGCTAGATATTGATATCGTACTCAACACATTTGCGTTCGATGAACTCCCGGTTCAATTTCTGTGCTTCGAAGTTGCCGCTATGAAGAGACACCACATAGTATAATGTGCAATAATCGTGCACCATTCGATCCGAACGAGCGTATTGCAACTGAATTCCCTTTTAGCCGAAGATGAATAGAACGAAGCACAAGCAGAATTCAAACCAGCTAGTGTGGTTTGCCAGTTTGCCAGTTCGCCTGTTCGCTTATGAAATATGGCATTCATTTTCGCTTTTTATCATGACAGTCCATGGACGAGTATTTGACGGCCGAATTTTCTTGCAAATCGTCATGCATAGGTGCGCAATCCATTTTGCAGGTGGAAAGGCAAAAATTTGCAAAATTACCAGATTGGTAGGTACTTGGTAGGTAGGTAGGTAGGTAGACCTGGGTCTGAACGATTGAACCGTGTGCAATCGCACAAACCGGCATTCTTATCACTGCGGGTTGTGATATCAATTCGTATCGTGGCATTGAATAAAATCTGAGTCCCTATGCTCGAACAAACAGCGCTGCGATTGTGATTAATTGTTGTAGAGCCGGCTCTTATTTGTAATTGCACTCCAAATATGTCGATGCATCAAACAGAGCACGAGAAAGATGATGGCTTCGTATCGATTAGTTCAGCAATTGTGTGTGTGTGTTTTTTTCTGTTTTGACGAAAAAAAAATTCAATTTAAATCTCTAGAGCCTGCAGTGGTACATATTTTGTTTTTCTTTTCGTGTTCGTGTGTTTTATATTTTGTTCATATTGCATTTTGCAAAACAAATCACCACAGAACGCATCCACGGCGATCGGTAAATTCATTCCTAAGCCATGGCAGACCTCAACAGCAAATCAAGAGAGTCTTTGTGCCGACAACGGTCGCACAGTTTGATGATGACGCACGCGTGATCGTCACTCCGAACAATGCGAAAAGCACACACACAGCAACCACACACACACTCATCAGAGAGCCATACTCAACGAAAGAGTGAGTGCGAGCCGCGAAGAAGAGCGCACACAAAGAGAAAGAAGAAAACCCGAACAAGAACACATTTCATACATTCGAGTAAAGTGAACTTATATAACAGCGTAAAGCATTTTGTTCTTTTAGTTATGCGATGTGCTTACCACGGTCAAGATCGTTCCACGTTTACCCAACTATCTTTCAATTCGTTTGAGCATTTCTTCGTTGCTTCTTGTTGTCGCAACTGAATTTCAACCCAAACCAAATCCGACACACAAAAAACGAGGCATACACAACCGAAACACACAAGTATATACAAACACACGGGATTGAGTAGATCGCAGCCAGAAAATTCAGAGTTAAGCAGAGCCAAGAGAAAGAGCATCGCATACACGGTATATCGTAGCAATCATAGCGAAACAGAAAACACTGAATTGTCTATAATTTGGAGCTGTTGGTAGTGCGGATCCATTTCTCCTTTCTTTCGCATCATCATCATCGTTGTCTTCGTCGTTGTAGTCATCGTCACAACACTATTTCGATTGTTGCTGTACTGTCGCTGCTCATACGACCGTTGTCAGAGGAAGAGAAAGAAGAAGACGAACATCAACAACAACAACAACAACAACAAAAAATCACCGACTGCACACTGTGAGCGGGTATTAGATGAAATTGTTCTATCAACAAGAAGTTAGTTGAATTTTTGGTGTTGAACAGCACGGAACCCATTTCCATTAGCTGCCGAAATAAAATTCTTTCGCGAACCAAGTTTTTAATACGATTCATATTTTTTTTTTAATTTTTGGCATTCGTTTTCCAACAGCAGTTTATTCTCAATTTTTTTGTTTGTTTCTTGCGAAATAATCATATTAAAAAAAAAAATTCAAAGTAAAATCATAAGCGTACACACAAATTAAAACGGGAAAAATTTACCGAAAATTAACAAGTGAATTTTTTATGGTGGATTTTAAGCAACAAACTGATTAAAATTGATCAGTTACGAATTCATTGGATTTTTACGACAACTGAACAGTAAAAACACTAATAACAAAATTCAGTGTGATTTAAAAGAATTGAAAAAAATAAATTCGGTGAAAAAAAAAATTAAAACTTTTATAAACAGGTATGTGTGTAATTAAAATAATTCTTTCAACATTTTTTTTTAACACCCAAAAAAATAAAACCGCGAATTTTGAGAAAAATGAGCAAATCTACTAACAAAATGAGGTATTTTTTTAAATGAACGAAAGCACATGACATACCATTTAAATAAAACAGCTGTGGTCGTTGTTGTTACATTTTTAAGTGATTTTTTTCGATCTTTTCGATCGAATCAAAGTCAATCACTCACTTTAACTGTCTTTAACTCTTCCCAAGGGTTATAAAATGAAAATAAATCAAAGGCATTGCAAAGATTAATCGCATTCAAACACTCGTCGAATGTGTCACTGCATTAGATTGGTGTCTTCCTTCTAAAGTATACGCAATATGTTTTAAAATTTCAAAACTTGCCGCCTATAAAACAAAAAGCGAACAAAGCCGCACAATTTTTGAATCAATTTAAATGAAGGCACGGCAAATAAAGATGAATGAACAAAACAAAAAACGAGAGAATTATATAAAAATAAATACAATATAAAAGGTTTCAACAAAATAAACAAAATGATATCAAATAAAGTAAACAGCGATCGAAGTGAAGAGAAAACACATAAACAGTTAGCCACGAATAGTTGTTGAGTGTTCATCGATGGAAGAAAATATTGCATAAGATCAATAAATTGTAAAATAAAATGCAAAAAAAAGGAAAAAAAGAAAGAACGATTCATTGCAATGACTAGTTCTCTATAACATAATTTATATAACTTGTTTCTTATGGCTGTTTATTTTTTCATTATGTCTCTCTTTTTCTCTCTCATCAAAGTTATTCTCTCATTTTTTTTTATTCCGTTTTATACTTGCCTCAACAGCACTTTGCTCTTGTTTAGTTCGATCGTTTATTTATTTACTGATATTTATATATATATATATATTTTTATTCTATATTCATTGCACTGACTCTTTCTCTCTGTCATCGAACCAAATGCCAGTGTTAAGAGAAAAACGAATCACAGCAAATGACACTAAGAGCAAAAAAAAACAAAACGAGTCTACATTTATATTGAGAGCAGATGATCGATAAAATAATTTGTACTAAAAAGATCTCTTCTACATTTACAGAGTCAAAGATCGTCACATGAACTCATGAAATAATGAGAATCAATGAACGAAAAAAATTTTTTTTATGGTCGATAGATAAACAAAAAATCATGAAAAATGCTTAATTTGGACTTAACATAACCGTCAAGTGTAAAACATGCACACCGACCAAAAAAACGCCCAGAATTTACTTTATATTTTACGACACAAAAAAAAAGTCTTCAATAATTTTCATTGATTGTTTTGCCTAATTAAATTGAACGCGCCACATCAAAAGAACAGTGATTTGTGCGGTTTATTTAAGAAAAAAAAACACTCATTTAAAGAAATTGATTCGAATGAAACAACCATAAAAAAACGAACGAGCGATCTAAAAAAAAACAACTAGTGAGAAATAAAAAGCGTCTCCACCAAGAATTTAAGTATACAATGAAAAAAAAATCGCTTTATTTTAATCAATTTAAAGTGTGATTCCACTCCAGCACTAAAATCGTTCGGAAATAATTGTAACGGAATTGAAATTTCGAAGAAACGATCAAGGAGATTCAAACGTGTACTCGATACACATGCTTCGATAGATATGCCACAATGACTTTGAGAAATCACAATGAATCAGTCAGAAAAAAAAAAACAAGAAAAAAACACACACGACAGAAAATGCATCTAAATTGGATGTTTCGCTTAGTCCATCCTTTACCCCCGATTTTGACATGCTTCGATTGATTTTGTTGTAGAAAATTTGCTCGATTTCCATCTCTCAACATCAAACTGACTCGTTTTGGTGGTCGCGCGCGCGTGTTTTTTTTTCTTCATTCTTTCCTTCCTGCCATTTGTTTTTCTCTCTCTTTCTTTATCTGTTTATTTTTTATCTGTTTCACTCGTAAGTTTGTGATTCTAAGAGTTTAAATGGTTTTCGAGCCGTGCCGCTTTCATCTGATATATTTGATGAAATTTCATGGAAATCGTGTCACTGCATTGAGTTGATGTCACTCATCGCAAAGTTGAGTAATGTAACACACATGCACAAATGTTGCTTGACACACCAAACAAACGAGCCAACGAAATATAAAACACACAAACACACACAAAATCAAATATAAACACATGAAAAAGCAAAAAACAATAAGAAGAAAAATCGATTGAATTCTACATATTGCGAGTCACACAAAGAATAAAATGAGGGGGGAAGGGGGAGAGAGACAGAGAGTACACAACAAATCGACAGTCCATTGATTTTACTTTAAACGATTGCCAGTTAGCAAAGTTGTCGAAGAAATATGTTGTATTGCCCCGATATATCGATGTGACTGCACAAATAATTCTTTTCGCGTAAACAACGGCCACAATAAGATTAAGTGAATAAAACGAGTGAGAGAAGGAACACACACATATAAAAACGAGTCCAACCAACAATAAAACAAGAATCGAATAAATCAGAAACAAATCGAACTCATTTTTCGAAACGAATGCAAAAAAAAATACGGAATGGATTGCATTACAACAAATATAGAGTGCACATAATTCAAAATAAAATCGATATTAAACGCACAACAACAGTAGCTCGATGATGCCCAATTTGATAATTTATGAACATCAATGAATTCGCGTGGTAATCGCGCAAGATATTTACCATTGCAACGATTGCCGTTCGTACATTTCGAAATAACAAATTAAAATAGCAATAATATTACTTGGATTATTGGCGAGTGATCAAAAGAGATATTCGAGAGTAAGAACTGTATGTGTGTGTGTGTGTGTGTGGAGTCAATGTGGCAATGCCACATGGAAGTGGATGGTCGGCGGCGGTGCAATGGACACGGGTGGAAAAATCTGGCGAATGCATTCGGGCGCACACAATCTAGCGCACACATTTAACATAGTGTGTATGTTCGTAAATTATTCATTTTTACACAATAAATCTATATGTGCGATGATCTTTCTAACTAAAGCGATACAAAGAGGTCTTTATAAAAACTCTCAGCAAGCATCAACCGACACAATGCAGTGCTCAGATTCAGCTGCAAATTCAGCTGCTCATGCGCAATTCTGCACAATTCTTCATTTCATTCTCGTGCTGTATTCGATACAAAGGCATTGAATTCAAACCGAATAATTAATGTCCTTTTTATCGTACAGAAATATCAACTGGGCAAATGCTATAAAAGCGCGCAGCAAGTGATTGAAAGAGCAAGAGAGAGCGAGAGAGAGAGGCCAATTCGCATTAGCGCAATCCACACTTGCATTATTAAGTTAATCATTGTTTGTTGCGGCCTTTGCACCGCAACATTCAAAATATCCACCAAACGATACAATGTGCCAAGTACTTTGAAGTGCTTAGTAACACAAGTGTGTTGATGATGCTTTTGGCTCATTCAGTATCCCGATGGTTTTGTGGATTCTATTTCACTTAGCCACTTGTTGTTTGATCCAATCATCAAGACCATGGAGCCGCACATTTGCACATGTTTGTAACATTGTTTAAACATTGTTAGCGAGAGAGAGAGAGAGAGAGAGAGAGAGAGAGAGAGAGAGAGAGAGAGAGAGAGAGAGAGAGAGAGAGAGAGAGAGAGAGAGAGAGAGAGCAGAAAACTCATGGGTCTTAACTTGCTAAATCCATAGCTTAATAAATTTACACTGAAACAAGCAACAAATGGTAAATATTTTGAATGCTATTTCTATAAACAACGGCTCAAGTGGATGCTTTCAGCGTTGAAATGATACAATAAAAAATCTTAATTTAAGCGATCTGCTTCCTCGATCACTTTAATTTGCAATATTAAAATTATTCCCGGGCGCACGCTTCTATCCGATTACAACAAGTGTTGAAACAAAAATAAAATAAAATAAACAACAACGAGAAAAACAGAGGAAAAAAACCAAAGCCAAACAAATAAATCTGTACACTCGCAATGTGTTCAAATATAAATGGAAGAAGAAGAAAAAAACACTATGTGCATAGATGGTTGGCTGTGATGAGCAGAGGAATGGTTCATGTGAATGTGCAAATGAGATATTGTTAAGTAAAAAACCTCTTCAAATATTTCTTCGTTCATTGAATTGCGGAGTGTACGGATTTTAAGGTGAATGAAAAGACCTGCAAGAGCAGCGCATAACACCCAGCGCATAGAGAAAATCTTGTGCATACAATAAAAGACAGCTAAAGTGGCAGCAACAGCCGAAGCCGCACCACTGCATCCCAAATGAGTTATAAGTTGCTATTTATATTATGCGCTCGCGTTTTTTGTTGATATTATTAACCTGTTGAAAGAGATAAAATCAACATTCATTTTGAACGTTGATGCTGCTTCATTCGTCTCTCATTCCCTCTCTAAGATGCAATGCATCTGGGTTTTGTGTCCCTGCATTTTACGCCTTTTGTTTGTCTGTTTACATATCGTTGCTTGATTCATTCTATGGACAACCCAAAATCACCGACGAATCCAGCCTTTGAATTCTGTTTTGCTATGGATGGCCTGTTGATGGTGCTGCTTTGGCTGTTGTTATTTGCGCGATTTTATTTTATTACATCTTGGCGTTCGATGCCGATTAAATTTTAATCATTTTCTAGCCACTTTTTTTATACCCACTTCTTTCTCGATCTCTAGCTCTCTTGCTCTCTTTGCTTTGCATCACTTTTGAAATGTGTGCAGTGCAGCGTTTTTTTCCCTCCAATCGTTAATTTGCTACTGCATTGGTTTTGTTCCATTAATGGAACAAATTTTATCTGTACATGTGTTTGAAAAATTGGCTTCACCATAAAAGAGTGGCGCACAGAGAGATCGGAGCAACAATTTTTGCTTTTATTATTACGGATGGAATGATGTCGATCTAAAAATCAAAACGTCCTTGACGAACAATTGTTGCAATTTATATGAATGTAGAGCGTGTGTGTGCTGTTGGTTTTTTTTATCTGTTCTTTTCTGTTGTCTGTTTCGTTATAATTTGGTTTTTGTGTTGTTTTTTTTTGCATTCTTTTCTTCCCTTTTTTGATTCCGTTCGGATTTTTATCCATATTTATGTGTTTTTGATTGATCAGTGGTGCAATTTTCTGTGCATTTTATTTTACACATTTCGTGGACTACTCCACTTTTGTAATCGCTCTCGCTCTTTCTTTCTCCTCTCTCGTTCAATGTAATTGTTTTAAATTTGCACGTCCATTGAAAATGAGTGACATTCTTTGCTGCTTTTTTTATTCCACTATTAATGAGTAATTATTTAATGTAAATTGTTTAGATGCCATTTGCTGCACAAAGTGTGTAGACAGACAGATTTTGTGTCATCATCCGATCACTCTAGGCTAAAAATCGATTTTCTGACGGGCAAAACAAGCCCAAAACCGTGTGTCCAGACAACCGATTTTTGTTGTAACGGAGAGAAAGAGAGAGAAACAAATAAAAAATAAAACTAAAACACATTTTAAAAAGACAAGCTGTGTGACATTCGTTTGATACGCCGTTGTGTAAAGAAAGCATCTAGACTCATGTTGCCGTTTGCCGTTGTACGATAGCCAACATTTCAATCATGCATACCAACAAAGGTCATTAACCATTACAAATGTGTGTGCACAACAACGATACACAAAAACATTTATATATATCGCGCATTCGATTTTCAAACACCGCATTTTATGAGCGCATACAATAACGATTGTCATTGCCAATTTCACATGCGATTTACATATACAGATATTGTCTTTGAGCCTCGTTCAAGACTCATCACTCCTGAAATGTAACGAAAAACGAAACGACGAACCAACTAGCAAATTCGAAATTCAAACGAAAATTCCTGCGCACACAAAAAAACCAACCGCGCTGAACTTGCGTATTTGTGCACGCGAAAAAAAGTGGTTGGTCGTTAGTTGAACTACACTTGTTTTGATACAATTTTTCTTGAATGCAATGAATCGGTTTACTTACTGTGATCCAGTGCAAATTTACGTACTTCGTTACAAATAGCGAACTCCGAAGAGGTAACAAAAAATAAAAAAAATAAAAAACCAAATAAACAGGATGATCGGCAGGTTACAACAATCACTTGGCCATTCGAGTAGCATAAGTGACATGAATAGTCCTTTTCGAATACAATTGTGTCTTTTCTCATGCTGAATTCGGTAAACATGCAACGATATCCAAACTCGATTCGAATATATATTTCGCCTGTTACAAATGCGAATGCTTTTTTGTTCGTGCATGCCATGCCAACCCAACCTGCCACGGAACAAACAGTGTGGGGCAACAATTATTTTGTTGCATTTGAAATGAATTTGGCTGCACAAAGCAGTCTTTGTCTGGTTTTTTTTGTTGGGCAAGTACATTTGTTTGTACAGAGCATTTGCGCGACCCGCGATACAAACCCAACCCAATAAATCCGCGTAAATATTGAACAAACAAATTCAACATGGAATAGCAGCAACAGTGAAACACACATCTAATTTTCAATTCAATCCATTCTAATGCACAGACGTTTTATTTGCAAATAAATCTCGACGTAACCATCATCATCCATAGCCGTCCAATAAATAAATTAATCGACAAACGAAATGGTTGGAATGGTTTTCTCCAAATGTATCAGCATTTATCGTCGGGATATATGCACATTGGCTATATATATATCATTGAAATGTACTAATATCCCTCTCCCCTTCCTCTACTTGTGTCTTTTTTTTTGTTTGGGCGTATAAGCTAAAAACACAAATAAAATCTGAGTAGTTTGTTTGATTTCAGCACATTAGAGTAAAAAAAATTGTAGACACGAAAAACTCTTATCAGCGTTGCACTGATCGTTGCGATCGTATAAACGTACCAATGACGAGAGTTTTTTTTCTTCTCTTTCTTCTTGCTTTTTTTGGGTCTATTTTTTGTTGTTGTTGTAATTTGTACTGTATACAGTACAAATAATAGCTATAGCTATAGTCAAGCCACTCTAATTTTCTTCAATAGTTTTGATCGCTTACTTGTGGATACAAGTTCGTTTAGTAGTTGCATCTACATACGGTACATTGACGTGTCCTTTCTATTCGATTCATGTGACTTGTTTTTCATAGTTTTTAACATCATTAAACACTTTCGTTGTGTATGTTCATAAAATGAATAAGTAAGAAAAACATCAATTTCCATGTAACATGCATATTTCAATAAATTATAATTTCGATCGAATGATGTTGAGAAAATGAATCGAGTGAGAATGAGAGAGAGAGAGACAGAGTGGGAGATGAAGCAAAGTCTCCATTGTTGTCGTTGTATCTCATTGAATGCTGTGGACGTTTGTTTTTTGTTTCTTCCCCAATTGATTTGGTAGGTTTTCTAGTTGCGCGACCAAGATTAAGATTCATTTTTTTTTCTCGATTGGACTCAGTTGTTCCATCATCGCCCGTTATTATATTGCACTCGATTTATCCACTCGATGTATTTGCCTGCCATTTTTTGTTTTGTTTTTTGTTTTTCTGCTTTATGGAAATCGGCAAAACACATGATTCGGATTTATTTGTATTCGAGTCTAGATATCATTTGCAATCTATGCATTTGAAGAGACGATCTCGAGCGCGCGCGCCCGTTCGTCCATTCCCTATTTATCGAATGGCATTCTAGTAGATGAATGCAACTGAATGAGAAGCCCAAATAGTCAACAATGTGCGCGATTCCCACAGAATACACACTCACAAACAAATGCATGACAATCTCAAATTTTCTCTTCTCTTAATGCACACAAATAACAATAGCAATACAAAATGCTTTTGGCATTGATGCCTTCTCGCTTTCTCTCTCTCTCTCTCTCGTTTATCGGTCTGTGTCATTTCCAAGCTAAATGTGTAACACCATGGCTCACACAGTGCCATTCAAATTAAGTTCATTTATTTGACTCGGATCTATAAATCGTCGAGCAAATAACTTGTGTATTAATATTAGTTAGCAAAATGTGCTATTAGAATATGCACACACACATTTTCTGTTCATCGATTCGAATTTTCCATCAAAGTTATGCCTACAAAACGAGAACAACAAATGAAATAACACAACAAAGGGAACAACGGAATGGTAGTTGCAAATACGAAGACAAATGCAAAGTAATGGACGATTCATAAACGGCATCGGATGGTGGTGTTGTTGCTCTGTTAGGCCATCAAAGGCGTAATATGGTTGGCGCGCATTTACAATGGCACAAAATCAATGTGCAGTTGTGTGCACATTGAAGGACAATCGCGAACCGGAAAATGCACTTAGCCATAGAGTTAAGTGAGTTGCGATGATTTAAACCCCCTTCGGCTATAAACCGCCAACAATCACACAACCAGATCAACCCAAATCCGTTGAAAACGTTTTGGATTCGCTTTGTTTGTTTGCTGTTGTCGCTGTTGAAGCGCATCAAAAGGATGTAAAACGTAAATAAAAACATTTCAAGTGGACAAATTGTGTGTGTGTGTGTAATCCGGTGTAATTTGCGATCGCAGCACAATATTTTATACCGAGAGAGTTTGGCCCCAGCCGGAGAGAAAAAAGAGAGCTATACTTCTCTATATGCCGAGCACTTTGTCGATGGCAAAACTAACAAGATATCGCGCTTAAGTGGAGTATGCAAATCGTGCAGATGCTTATTCTATTTGCTCGTTCAGGTTGAAGCCTTAATTGAATTAACGCACGGTTAAAATATTTAAATTGGCCTTAAATAAATAAAATTACACTCTGTGCCGTTTTTTGTTGTTGTTTTTGTTCGTCTTCTCTCCTACTTGAGCATCGTGCGATCGGTTTTTATCGCCGTTTCACGCAATATCCAGCTGCAAAACGCTCACACCACTTCTTGCGTTTTGCGGCGCTATTCATCTGATGAGATTTCTATTGTGGTGGTTTTCGAATGGTTTTCTTTTCGTTTTGTTTTTAAATCTAAATTGACTTCTTATGAAGATCGAATTTGTTCGAAAATGCCATTTAAAATGAAACAAAAGTAATCGAGTTATCTTAGCAGCGGCACGTATTACAACTCCATTCTAATTGGAACAAAGTAGAATTCGAAGTGTTCACTTTACATTCAGAGCATTTTTTTTCATCGCATTCACATACACTCAAACACACACACACACACACCGACTGATTCATCATCAAATGGGAGCAATTCGCAAGCGGTCAAAAAACAATGATTAATGAATTAGCTAGCAGCGGTAGCACAATGTTCTTGTCTAAGATAACGCTAGTTTCTTCTATGTTTTTATTTTACGTAATTCAGAGCGGCTACAATCGATTGAATCATTTTAAAGACAGAAAAAAAAGAATAAATCTGTAACTGGAAATGGTGTAGTGTATTGTACATTCATAACGAAAGCAACAGGATGAAACGCATTAACGTGAGGCCAGAACACGCGATGAACATAAAATAACAAAAAAAAATGTGTTTGGAGATTTAAAAAAAAGAGCCGAACCAGAGACATTGAGAAATGTCCGGTCTTGCTCGCCGAACAATCAACATTGATAATGTACCATGATGACAAAACATTTCTTGGGCATTTCATTCAATTAATAAATCGTTTCGATGATCATGCGTGCACGTTTCGATGTGCTACGCAATGCAATTCAATTCATGTCCAATGGGTCTAAATGTCTATTCTGTAATTCGATCGATTCTGTGCACCGTCGTCTTTATATTGATTGTTGTTGAATGATCGTTAGAAATGTACACGGATGAAGTGCTTGTCACTGAACGCACAACTACACCATTACGAAAATTTAAAATCAAAAGGCAAAATTTAAAAAAAAACATTAAAGGAGAAAAGAAAGAAGTGGATGAAACAAAAATAAAATAGTCTCAACCACAAAATCGATGATTGGGTATTTTGTTAATGCCTACCATTTCACATCGGCATACTAATCTGACAAGATGATGGGTTTTCCAAGTTTGTTGTTTCTGTGACATGTAAGGTTTATCTTTATGTGACGCAAAGACATCATAAATCCAATGAAAATGCGATTGAAACGCATTGCGCATCAAGAAATAAGATTATAGAAAATTGACTATTGACGTTTATTATTCTCATTGGATGTGTTTGTCGAACAACGAAATAAGCGCGGCGATCGGCCGTTCGACTGAGTATGAGAACACGGAAATGTGCTGTAGTTTGAATAGTCGTTTGCTGCATGAGTTGTGAGCCAAATCCAAATCGAGAACCGTGCACCACGAAAAACCGAATAAAAGTGAAAAGGCAATTGGATGGATTGTACGGAGGCATGTGTGCATGTGCACGCAAACATGATGAGTTGGCCCCGAATATGGTTGATCGTTGCCGGGGCATCTGTCAACATTTTTTAAAATATAGATATCAATAATAATTCGAATGGAATGTGTGCATCGTTCGCAATTGAATGCAACTGAATTGAAAAAAACGAATCCATTTAAAAACAAAAACACACATTCATTTGGATTACATTTTGAGGAGGTAAAATTCCACCACACACAAAATGATTGTGTCATTGATCAGACAAATCAAAAAAATGATACAGGAAAATTGATTCAGTTTTCCTTTTTAATGCGTGATTCAGTGATTTTATTTATTTATTTTTTCCCTGTTAACAATGGTGGATTATGTCAAAATGCGATACATTGAAGAGGAAACAAAAATTAATATGCGGTTTGCGTCGAGACGGCCGATTGGTGTGAGTGACCCAAACTAAAAAAAAAAAAAAAATGGTAAATGAACTGGAAAAAAAAGAACTATTTTGAATGAACAAAAAGTCTTAAAACCGAACAGAAAACCAAACAAAATTCAATCTCTATTATGTGAAACCGTTACCAAAATACGAAATTATCCATACATTGTGCGACTTACATTTTTTTTCCATCATCACTTTTGGTTTAGTTGACCGTTTTGGTCTGGCTCATCATCGTCACACTTCAACACAATTCATTGATTTTTCTATCGTTTACAGTTAGATTTTGCGACAAATAATTATGGATGCCGCATCTGTAAATTTGCTGGTTTAAAAAAAAAATACGACCATATTTAGTAGAATGGTCAAGAGAAGCAATAAAAAAAAACACGAAACAAAACTGATCGAAAAACAAGAATCCAAAGCAACAGCAATTGGTTTGGATGTTCTATTTAGATATTCCGACCGATTTCAAACGCAATCGATACACACAGATCGATAGAAATTTATAAAAGCAAAAAAAAAATCATGCAAAAATACATGCAAACATTATGGAAAATATTGTGCATCAAAATATGCTAATATTCATAAATTTACATTTATCTCTTTTATTCGCATCATTCTACTAATTATCACCTTTAGCCATATATCCATATATCCATAATATTCATCCATTGCGAGAATATTCTGTGCGGTATTGCGGTCTGTTATAATTCTATGAATTTCAATTCTTAGAGGGGCAAAAAAAAACCAACCGATTACGATCGTAAAACAGCAACATATAAATATCAAACCGAATAGAAAATGTGTGAACATCTATTTAATATGAATTCCGGCTACAAACGAGCGCACGCAACAAAATCACGATGATGGAATTTTGGCACAGTGAGAACCAAACAACCGCCTCAAACTGATTTGATAATGGACAAACAAACTATCAAAATTCCGTCTTAATAACACAAATTATAACACTTAAGAAAAAGATAACCAATTCACATCACAAACGGAGAGAGAGAGAAAAAAAAACAAAAAATGAAGCAAATTATGCCGATGCCGTGTAACTGGACTAGGTGTGCGGTCAAATGCAAAAGATCACATTTTAAGTAGAAAAGTATGTTAATGAATTTTTATCGCAATCATAATCACTCGGAATCCAACGCAAAATTATGCAAATGACCCAGGCACAATTGATAATATGAAACCAGAGAATAGCATAGAAGCATTGCTTTTGATTCTATTTACAATCGACCTAGAATGGCATGGTTGTTATATTTGTTCCTCTATTTCTTATTTTATTTGATCAGTTTTTGTTGTTGTTGTTTTCTCTTCATTACAAACGGGAATCGAAAATTCCAAACTAGCTAATGTAATGTAATAAAAACCGGCCCCAAAAAATAGTCTTTATGCATACGATTGTTCTACTTTACTGTTTGTGTGCGAGTGTCGGGTGTCGTGCAGTTTTTTTTGCGTATTCACCGATTCGTTTCGTTTCGCAGATTGTCGCAGTAAACACATTCAGTAATGTAATCACGCATCGTGCAACACAACGTGCCAAAATCGGGTATTGAAAGAAAAGGAAGAAATTATAGATGTGGAATGGATGTTATGAGCATGTAGAAAAATGAACGGTTCTTTGCTTTTGAAATCGTGGTTGCCGATGTGCGTTATGACGATATGGCTATGTGCGTGAGTCATACACGAGACTCAATGTGCTTGTGTGTTGCGTTTGTGTTTGTGTTAGCATCATTTAGCACGCCGACTTCATAAAGTAGCGAAGCTAATGTTGTTACGGGTACCGTATTATGTGTGGCGTGAAACCAAGTATATTTTGTTTGTGTCTCGTTACTATCATTCATTCGGTGCGATTAATGCCGAAGCAAGTGCAGTAAAACATTTTGTGTGTGTGTTCGTGTTTTTTTTCCGGTAGGCAAATTATGAGAAATTGTGTGCTTTGAATTGGCGATTAGATCATCTGATTCTTCATTAGCATAGGAATGAACCATAACTCTATATTGTTTTAATTCTTTTATTTTCTCTCTTTCTTCATCTCTCTCTCTCTCTCCTCTTTCACCTGTCAGTTTGTCAATCTGTTTATTTCTTTTTGTTCGCCTTCCGTAATTCATTTTATTCACGTCGACTTTAGTGGTAAATTTTCAACATTTTAAATGGCAACATTTTAAATGGCAACATTTTATTTGGTGCGCGTGTTTATCTACAACCACCGTTGCTCTAGCTGTTGCTTTTGTCGCGCACATTCTTGCTGGGCTAAGACTTTTACTGTATTTGGACATTTTTCTACAGAAACGAAAAAAAAATCACAAATAAAATAAAAGAATCCAAAATAGAATCACTTGACACAGACACTTTTATTTCTAAAGCAAAAAAGAAATTCGAAAAAATGTGTTTGTATTTGCATTCAAATAATGCCAACAACAACAAAAAAACACACACAATCTATTTGGTTTGGATTCATCGATGTGAAAATATTTGGAGTGTTTGGAATTTTTCGAAAATGAGGCGAAACATTTGGATCAGTTTGTTGTTGTTGCTTTTTTATTCATGTGTATTTGTTACTCAATAGAAAATAATTCATGTGTTAAACATATCAACTGATAGAAGCGCATTCACAGGCAGCCACACAATTTATACACAACCGAACATCACCAACCGAACGAATAACACAATTCGAAAAATGATTCGTTTTACTGTTAATCGTGACAAAAAAAAGAAAATAAATAAAACGAATTTTTGCTGTTACTGTCGCAATGTGTGCGCAAACAAAACGAATTAGAATTGATGTTGTAAATTCCCAAATTCATGTAGACATCTACTATGCCAAGCAAATATGTATTGTTTGCCATTTTAATGAAATAAAACGGCCGATCATTGGCGTGTTTTTTTTTTCATTCCAATTCGAATTCAGATTCAGTTTCAGATTGTCGATGCTCTTTTCGCGCCAAACATTGACTGACATTGCACTCTTTAATCGAATGCCCGTGCGATACAAAATGAAACAAATCCAAAACACAAACACAAACACACACACACTTAAACACACAAAATAGTCGCGTAATTTATTGAATAACATTGAAATGGTGTGCATGCGTGTTTGTACAGTATTTTGTGCATCATGGTGACATTTGAATGATGATAAATAACTGTAAAGAACATCGCATCCAACAAACACCTTGAACGTGAGACTTGACCTTATCCGATGTGTGCACGTTTATTGTGTGTCGATTTTCAATAGCAGTTGATCTGTCTTATTGTAGTTTGCTATCCGATTCATTTTGCATTTAATTGCGCGCATTGCACCGTGCAGTTGGGTATTTGACGGTGAGCTACTGGAAGAGACTGAGCGAGCGAGCGAGCAAGAGACAGAGAGAGACTAACAATATGTCAAACAACATAGCAACCAAACAAACCGAGTACTGTGAAAACAGTAGCGACAATACATGTACTTTGAAATCCATAGTCGCGAGACGAACGCAAAGGAAAAAAAACAATGTGTTCGTTGCTATGCATCTGCATCTTCGACAAATGTCAAACAATTCTGGGTGACTTGATAAATTGACATTGATCATTTACATAGAATAAAAACTCATACACTCTGCTCTCTCTCTCGCTCTTTCTCTATGCTTTTCTCATCTTCATCTCATTGTGGATAACGACCTATATGTTTGATTCCTTGTCGTAAACGATACGGTGCATTGATTTTTTCCCCTGGAATGAAGAGAAAGAGCTCTTCGGGAATTCGGTTGCTGTTCAATTCAGCTTAGCATCATTCAACTTTCAAATGTAATCATAACATTGATCATCGTTTCGATTTGATCAGCGAGAACGATTGATTTATCGCTTTACACGTGTAATGTCATTGGCACGTCTTCTGGAATTACTGTCACCGCAAATGTTGCTCATTTTTTTCTTCTTCTTCTTCTTCTTCTTCTCTTCTGCCTTTTATTTTCTTGTTTCTATTTTTCACCTCCACTATATTTACAATTTATCTGAACTTCTATGACGTAAAATTGATACGAACACACTCACGCTAAACTGTTTTGCTACTTGGTTGTTGTTGTTGTTGTTGTTGTTGTTGTTACACATTGACATATTTATTCTTGGTTATGTTTATATTTTCCGTCTCCGTTGAAGAATCATCCATCGTTTGACCATTTGCAATAGTGTTCCGTACACAAAGCCATCGGAAGGTTGAATTTGAAGTGAAATAAAATAACAACATTCACGTCGTGTAATTTCTGTACAACACAACAAATCTCAATTTTCTTTTTCATTCTTGATGATTTTATTGTTGTCATAACGAGAAATTGAGTCGACAACGGTACAAACGAAAAAAAATACAACAAACCAGTCACATGCAAATGAAAATGACCGTGTGTCATTGATAAGAATGAAGAACAACACCTTAGCTTGCGGTTACTTGGCCAGAACAAAGCGAACCCAGTCAAATTGGTTTCAATTCTATTCCATTTTCCATGCTTTCTTTCTTGAATGCTGTGTAATGCAATTGCAATCCACAAGACAAAATCGGGCCCCGATTCTCTGTACCAATGCACTGATATTTTCTATATCTCCATCTCATATTTTTGGTTTCGGTCGTTCGTTTGCTATGGGAGACTTTCTGTCCCGATTGAAATTGCAACAATAAAACCCGAAGAAAACGGACGAAGAAAACGACAAATGATTACAGAAAGTAAGGTAATAAAATAATTCAGATAAATTACAATGTAAATGTTTGCATCTTGGTTAATATTTTGCTGTACCGTTGGTTTTGTCCATCTGGGAACATGGCCGTTGTGTGTGTGTGTGTGTGTGTGTGTGTGTGTGTGTGTGTGTGTGTGTGTGTGTGTGTGTGTGTGTGTGTGTATGTGTGTGTGTGTGATGGTGCATTTGTATCCGCACATCGACTTCGTTTGTCGTTTATATATGTGTCGGATTTGTGATGCACTCACAAGAGAATATAACCGAGACTCTTCCGATTGCAAACAATGTGGCCGCACAAGAGCATTTCTCAATGTGAAACACAAAAACAAGAAGAACATTGTGCGCCACAACAGCTCTAATAAAATAGGAACACAGCACTCACAAGTGGCCTAGAAAAATATGTCACGGCTCATCACTATCATGTGCACTTGCCAGCCATGCGGTGACACACCTTACCTCTGCGTCTGTTCCATTCGATCGTTCTCTCTTTACCCATCACATAATAATACACATTTTAATCCAAATAATACAATCATAAATAGTTTTTTTTTGCGCTGCTGTATAAAAATATCATCAACGAGCCGCAATTTTTCTCTACGTAGTGCTATTTTTTTCGTGTGTATCGTAAAACGAGTTCGTTTCAAAGTCAACTTTTCACCTTCATGCGCCAGCTGTATGGAACAGTTTTTTTGTTGTTGCTGAGGCATTCTCGAGTGACTTGGTTTGCATTCAAACAACAACAACAATGAGGAGAGGTCTATTTCGAGCGCTCGGGAAAAAAAAGAATATTTTGGGCAATAAATTTCTCTTTTTCTATACTTCCGTACGTCAAACGTGTATACGAAGTCGCGCACTGAACAAAGTATATATGGTTGCAATTGCGGTCGCTTACATACTCTCCATATTCTGGATTTCATTTGTTGAATATGCGTGTAAATTGTTATATACAGTTCAGCCAAAGTTCATCATATTGGTGATACCATTCATGACTAGACCAGCGTAACAATCATATTTTTCTTTGTTATTGTTGTTGTTGTTCATGTGTATGTGTCTTTGCTTTCTTGTCCGACTTTTTTCGATTCATGTTCAACATTTTTGATGGGTCGTCGATTTGTATACACATTTTAGCCAAACTAAAATATTTCATGCTTTGGTCTAAATCTAAAATACAAAATACATGCAGAAGAAGTCAATGAAAATGGTTTCTCACATTTTTGCTTTCATCGTGTTCATTGCTTCCGTTTTTTTTGGTTTTGGTTTTGTTTGCCAAAGTGGCAGGATTTCAAAATCACTTTCGATCGTTGGCTTTTCAGCTGCCTATCATGAAAATCGCGCACACTGAAAAAAAACGGTGTCCATAAGTTTGTGTGTTTGTGTGTGGAACGAGTTTCTGGTTTGAATGTAGGTTTACGATCTCGTACCCATTGTTTGAAAAATGAAAATTCATCCAAAACAAAATACAACGAACAAACGAACAAATGAACAACAACATCAACAATGAAAAAAAATTGATAATGTTACAGTTAAGCAGAGCAAAAGAGAAGATGAAAAAGAATCACAAAATTCCTTCAATCAACTGTTAAAATCAACAGATGAAAGCTAATGTTACAATGACCACCAAAACAATTTCACATAACAATGGTTGTCGCGCGCACAAAAACCACAAACAACAAAATACACACACACACACACAATGTGTTCGTATTGCGCGCGTATCGTGGTTCGGAGCGTAAATGAAACCGTGCACATTGGCACACTTTATTTTGGCAAATGATTCGATACACTTCCACTTTTCACACATTTTGTCTCATACTCGATACGTTTGCATATTTAAAAATATTTCCTGCCAAATCATAAATTCTATTCTTAATCGCGGGAGCACTTGATGGAAATTCAATTTGCATGCGCTTGTTCGCAACGTTCTATTCTTGTATATTTCATTCGATCATATTTATGCACAGCATGTTTCATTGTTTCTGGCAGGTTAAATGTTTGCCTTTTTTTTCTTCTAAATTCTGCACTTACAAGTTTGGAATGTGGAGCATAGAACATGTGCAAATCAATTGCGAAATGTGTTAAGAAATTTCGTTAATTGCCAAGACCACTTACTCATACACACGAACACACATACACACTTAGACACAAAATCCGAAGAAATCATTCAACGACCAATCATAAAAAATTCATATCACGTTTAAGATAGCCATGGCCAATACCAAAAGTATTCATTTTCTATTCTCGTGCTTGATATCGCGTCTAACGATTAAATGTACATAAAATCAAGTTTAATCAACGTAATTGTACCTGTCTGATGTTCAGTTTGGTTTTGTTTTACCGTTTTCTCTCTCGTGCGCGCGCGCACACACTATTGCTACGCAAACTATGAATCCAGAGCAAACGGATATTTGATTTGAACAATGAATCGATTTTAGTGATTCAAGGAATTTTATTACTGAATTGAACTAAATGAACGACAACGGCAACAATCGCTCAACTGATCATAAAAAAAAACCAACATCATGATTGTCAGCATATGTACTCAGCGCGAATCTGAAAGTCTCAATTTCCGAACGGAAAGAAACCATGAAATTGGGCTCAAATCATGTGACAATTGGATTAGCACAGTCAAATTTTAAATTGACAACGCATATTTTTTTTTTATTCAACTTTCAACAAAATGCATGTGACAATAGAGAAGAAAAACAACAACACACGAACGAGGTGACATAAAACCCATAAAATTAGGAAAGTCATCAAAATAAAACAATCGAACTCAATCGGATGAGCTGTTCTGAAAGATTCTCGAATAAAATAAATACACGGCGAACGAGAGAGATGAATAAAGCGGTGCTGTTGTTGTTGCTGTTTGCTGTTTGTGATGTTCATTGTATGGGTGCTCATGCCTTTCACATTGTCCATTCAGTTTACAACACATTATAAGTAAAATGGGTTTTTGCAGCCTCTAATGTGCCGGCTTACATCCATTGTACACACCAATTTCCATCAAATTGGCAATTGGTTGCGCTTTTTGTGTGCGCTGAAAGGCGGCTGCGCTTATTGTTATTATATTGTACTATACGTTAAATGGCACTTGAAAATCAATTTATGGTTCAATTGTCAATGTCACAGCAATTCATGTGTTGCGTTGTTATTGTTGTTGTTTTTTCGGTTCATTTTTTTGCAATGGAGTGAAAGACAAGAGGCAAACTGAGGAGAAAAGAGAAACTATAGACAAACAGAGAGAGAGAGAGAGAGAGAGAGAGAGAGAGAGAGAGAGAGAGAGAGAGAGAGAGAGAGAGAGAGAGAGAGAGAGAGAGAGATAAAAAGAGAAAAAAGAACATACATTCTATACAAGGTAAAGCCAAAGAAACAAGTATTCAAGTTCATTGTAAGCCGTGTCGTAGTCCAATTCGTGAGTGTGAGTGTGTATGTTGTTGCCTAGACCAAAAGAATGTGGTGTGCGCGAATATTCACGCGCGCAACTCACACACTCAAGCATACCACATTCTCGATGGTGTTTTGTTCGATGTACATATGCTTTTTGTGACGGCGATGACGAAAAAAAAATATGTGTGACAAACGAAATCGGCAACACGGCAACGAATGAAAACAACGTGGAATAATCAAATTGCATTACAAACAAATTATATTCGTTCTTATTATCTATAAACCGATTTTTTTTGTTGTTGTTGTTGTTAAAGTTTGTAATAATTTGAGCATGGAAATTGAATGAAAATTGAGTTGGTTTTGGTGAAATTGAGATGCACATCGATTGGTTGGCTGGTGCCATCGTGGTAAGTGGGTAAATCGCAATCAGCGATCGTATGCACGGCGCAACCATCGATGATGGCACGCACTGTGCCTATTTTGCCAATGGGCTATTTAGAGTGGTGCGTGCATACAGAGAGCTCAATCACAATCCTTCTCAATACTAATGAAGTTTCATTCGCATAAGCTCACGAATGGCCCAATCGAACACACACACCACATGCAAATACTGATTCAAATATAATGTAATGGTATTTTCATTCGGTTTTGTTTCATATTGTCATTCTTTGTTGTGCCACAAAATTAGTACATTGGCTGGCGTGTGTTTTTTTTTCTCCGCTCTCTTGAAATCGTCCATAACATTCGTATGCAAATCTATCTGGTTATGCCCAATATTATGGAGCCCGTACTACTTTACCATTCTAATCAAGTAAAACAGTAAAGTTCGACGCTGAATTGGCGTAGACATTGGCATTTTAAATGAAAACAAAAATACCCAGGCAAAATATCGAATATACTCGCTCATCATATGGGATGACCTACTAAAATTCACTTACCATTGATTTTTGCATGGATTTCATTCTGCTGTTGTTGTTGTTGTTGTTGTTGTTATCGTTTCGCTGAAAATGGATATGTTTGAGCCTGACATGACAGAAATCAATAAGAATCGATCGCGTGCTCAATCACTCAAATTCGTCGTTTGTATGCAGGTCCAGTCTCGTTGAAGGTTCTAAAAAAAATCATTTATTGATACAACGTATCGTAACAAATCAACTGGACATTTTGGACAATTTTTTTTAATTTTTTTTTTTTTTTTGAAACATCAATATCATGATCATTTCGAGGAGTACAAGGCACAAAAAAAGCCACAACTCATTTCACCATTTCACAAAATGCATATACAAAGCTCTCTACAAGAAAATATCATTCAAATAGCTATAGAGACTTGTGTTGAGTATAGAAAATGTCTGTTCTGCATTAAAGTGATTGTCATACAAACAATGCGAGCGCATCGACATGCGCAACTGGTACACACATAAAATACAAAACACATGTTGGTGCGGTGCGCAACTAATGTGGCTTGTGAATGGAATAGTAATAGTGAAACGTAAAACGGAATTAGAAGAATGCATCACAACGACATCCACACGGGGCTTACAATAAATTACGGCAGCAGCAGCAACAACGGCGACGCCGCCGTGCAAAGCACACAGCAAACGAACTCTGCCTGAACAAGAAGAAGCACACATTCTGTTATTTACTGTTTATTGACCTTATTATTTGTAACGCTGTAATAATTCTTATTGCTTATGTTTGTCAGTATCGTCAGTGTTACACATATAGACGAATAACCGAATATTGCATTGGTTTCGGGTTGCTGATTTTGTATTGCATCTGCCCGTGTGCGCGATCGAACACACACACACACACACACACACACACACACACATACTGATGCCAACTTTGAAGCAAACACACACACTCTGTCTCTATCTCTCTCTCTCTCTCTCTCGGTCTCTCTTGTTTTTCATCTCATGTTGCTCGCTCTCACTCACATTCGATCGTACGGTTGCTCGTTTGCTGCAACTGAATACGCTGATGAACTGTTATTATTGTTTATAGGCAGTTGAGGAGGATTTGGCCCAACTTGTACATCAACGGCTGCAACCGTATTCGTTGCAAAATATAAATATCAATAACCATTAAGTATTTACAGGAGTAAAATCTGGTAGCATTATTTGGTGATGTGCATAAAATATATATGATACAACACTGATCTAAATTAGTTTTTCACCTCAAAAATCATCATGATCCGACCGCACGGTTGATATGTTGCTATAGCACTATAGTGCTACAATGCTGATGGTGTGTTATTGCTGTTGCTGTTGTTGTTGTTGCCGCGCTGTCGAAAGCACACATTCCATTGCCACACAATATTCGCTCACTCATTGCTGTTTACATTATGGTTATCGTTGTTTAGAAAATTATTCACCTAACTGCAATTGGTTATTGATCGCAAAATGAAATGAGTTTGTCGGCTTATTTACGCCTCTCTTCTGCTGTGCTCCTTTTTCTCTCTCTCTTTCCCTGTGTGTGTCTGTCTGTCTGTTTCTCACATACTCATACTCACTCTCCTGTAGCTACCGCATTATTTTTTTGTTTGCCAGAGATCCATTCAAAACTGGGTTAAATTTAGCGTTCGTTAAATCAAAGCATTACATAGAATCCGGCTATTTGATTCTTTGAGAGTTTCTATAGAAAAACTGTCGATATATTCACCAATAACAGTGGAAACAAACAGTTTCAGTAACTGGAAAATCAACGAATCATCTAGAATGAATCCGCTGATGAAGAATGGCGAAAGGGTAAAAGTGACAGTGTACCGAGCATTTGGCCTATCGGCCACAAAGAAACAAAAAACGTAATACAATTAACAAGTTGATGTGTCGAATGTCAACATCAGATGAAGAGTGCGAATTGTGTTTTTGTTGCCGTGCCATATGCCATATCAAGTTAGATTTTGCATCAAGTATATATATTATATATATATACATGAGCGTGTATTTCAGCGTAGAGGCGTTAATATCTGTCCAAAATACACGATACGCTTTCATTTGGTTTTTCTTTTCTTTTTGGCCGAGCCCATTAAAATATTTTCATGTGATGACAACGCAACTGAAACGTAAAGAAAAGTGAAGAAAACACCAGTTACACACATGAAAACATACAGACACACATGATGTCAAGGTTCAATTGAAACCATTTCTTGAGGTTCAATTTTCAAACACAGATTTTTAGTTTTTGCATTGTCAGAACAGGTCACGTGTGCCACACGCATAAAACAAACATGTTTTTTGTGTGTTTTTTTTTGTTTCAATTTCATTCTTGGACTTGATTTACAATGCAGATACTTTTTTTTTCTCGGTTGTTTCACATTTCGGCTGTTGTAGTGTCAGTTTCATTTGAAAGTTCTACTTTTTGTGGTTTAAATTTAGCTGAACAATCAACTTTTTCTCTCTATCTTCATATTGTTGAATGTGGCGGTGCGTTGTGAGTTTGCAAAACGAGTCTAACCTTTTGCTTTTGTTCAACATTTTATGATTGCTTTTCTTCTGAATATATTTGAAAGTGTGTGTGTGTGTGTGCAATAAAATCGTCATGATTATTTTCGGCGACTTTAACAATGACGTTGCTATTATCATCGTCTCTGTTGTCCACAAATGGATTGAAAAAGTGTCGAGGGGCCACATAAAAACTGTCGCAAAAATATAACAACACAGACAAAAGAAGAAGAAGACGAAGAATGAAAATCCAGTTTGTATTGTGTTTAAGCGCTGAAATTACGGCGTTTGTGCCGCTTTTTTTCGGGTAGTCGACATTAATCACGTTATTAGGCCATCTGGAGTTTAATCGCAACTAGAGAATCAGTGTACTCGGTTTTGTTTATTATTCATTAAGCATACGCCTTATGATGTGCAATGAATTGGGACCATTTCGGATTTTACCTTCATTTTGGTAGCGAAAAAAAATGAATCCACGTCAATTCGGAAAGCGGTCAACATTCCAGTCAGATTGGTTTTGTTTTTTTTTAAATGTATTTAGATGCTTCAATTTAAGTCGCATTTGTGTTCTGATTGCTGTGTGTGATTCTATGAAAGTAGTTTATACGCCACAATCGTTAGCATATCAAACTGACTGTGGGAAATGTTCAGATTGTATTCTTAAGATGTGGCAAAAAAAAATGTGGCAAAATACTTGATGGAACTTTCAACATTGAGCAAAAAAAAAGAAAACGAACGACATAATCAAGAAGAATAACCATGAGTGCAACAGGTCACCGAAGAATTTATTCGTTGCGCTTGAAATGAAAACGAAACAACATCAACGCAGTACAAAGAAAGCAAAATTTAAGAAATTTAACGAAAAATCGAGCGTTAAATTTGCGTTAAAACATCAGTTAAAATGAGCACAATATTATATCAAGGTGTTCATTGCCAAGTATAGCAAGTCGTAATGGCAATCAGGCTTTTATTTATTGTGAAATGACTGTAAAAGCAACCGCAACAGACAGTAACAGCGGAAAAAGAGATGATTTTTAATGCATCAATAAAGACAAAAAAACAAAATTGAAGAAGAGAAGCTGCGATACAGATTGCAGCTGTTGACCGTTGCGCCTAATATTATTTTGAAACTAATCTAACGTTCATTCGCTTATCATTCAATTGAGTTTAATCATTTGTTTTTTTTTCTTTTCTTTTCTTTCTCTTTTTGCCATTCATTTTGGCCATTTTCAGGTTTCCAGAACACTCAGCGTTTGGTGCGTACCGCTCGATTTCAGTAAAAACAACAAAATAAAAACTCCAGGTTCCAAGGTAAATTCTTTTTGAGTTGTATTAATTTCGCTTTGTATGCCGTTTTGATGAAATTTTGCCGTAGCTCGTATTCAACTCGAACTATTTGCATCAAACAACAACGAAAACGAGTAGAATATGGTTTAGAAAATGTGTTGGTCTTACAAACAAGAATTACATCAAAATCGAATTGAATTGCACCGAAAGAATGTGTGTTTGCAACACAAACTGAGTGGTAATAAATCGCGCATGCATTGCATTCAATTCGGTTGTAATTGTGTTGCAGCCAATGTGCAGTGCACAGTCTCTCTCTCTGATCGCATATTGAAATGCGCAGCAGCATCAACCGCATTTCCCGTTCATTTTGAAACATTGTTCGGATAAAGTAAAGCAATGGATCCCCACTGTCCGTTCATCATTTTCCAAACAATATATGGTCAATTTTGATGAAATCGATGTGATTATAGTATGTTAGCCACTTGTTTGATGCGCGCTCACGCGCACGCTCAAACACACACCAACAAATAGCACTCAGTTCAGTTCGGGATTTGTGTGTCAAATACGAAATTAAAACCTGTGGCGCAATTCTAATCTCCAGCATTTAATACCTGGATCGTCAAATGAAATTCATTAATCAATTTTTGTTACAAGCATCGCTGGCATGATGAACCAGTAAGTGTGTATAAGGTCTTTGGTCTCTCTGCTGTACACACTGCCATGTTCCAGAATCCTATTCCATTCAGGCTTTGGTGGTTTGGATGCATTGAAAAAAGAAACCCGTTATCAAAACACTGTTGCAAAAATGTTAAAATGAGCGCAACAAAATATATTTAGACATTTATAACATCGTTATGATACTCATACAATCGTGGTTTGGTTTGGTTGGTCGTTTGTTTATATTTGTTCATTTCTATGAATTGAAAAACCGTCCAAACGAATGTTGGTGTTTGGTGCAGTTTTACCAATTTTGATTTGTGTTTCAATACGTTAAGTCGCACCGAATATTGACGCTTCGCATAGAATATAGAGTACGGCGCCTGTTGAAATGGCTTATGTGTGTTTTTGGGTTAATTATATAAATAAAATGAAAAAAAAACAACTATTTATATATGTTGGAGAAGAATTGGCAAACGGTCAAAGAACCGGTCTCAATAGCATCCCACTCAAAACCGAATCATATTCAAATTGCAATGCGATCGCCTCAATTTGAATGCAAAAATAACAACACAAAACATTTACGGCATCTGATAAAATCAATTAGATGGAAAATTCCCTTTGCTTCTGCTTCTATTTCATTTCTTCATTCCTTTTCTTTGCCTGTCCCCCCTCCCTGTCCTGCATTAAACATTATCAACATGTTCTTGCTTTCTACAATCAATTTTCGTTTCGATGAGAGCATTGAACAACTCTTACTTTGCGACCTTCTTGATCAATCGTGGATGCCAATTTTCAGTTTGTGGAATGTGATTATATTTATTCGCAATGAGCAGTGAAATTAGATGTTCATTGTGATCATATGCGCTGGGTTTCACCACATTGCCACATTCAATGTGTATTCGCACTGCACGAGTGAATGTTGTGTGTGTGTGTGTATATACTCAAAATTCACCGTATTTTCAAATATGAATTTCTTGTTGATTAAATTAATTTAAGCTGAGATTATTTCAATAAAACAAAACAACTGAGAGAAGAAAACAACAGCAACAACAACAACAAAAAGACAACCACATACACGAAAAAAGCAACAGCTAGAACGAAGCGCGTTAATTTACAATGTTACCCATGCCACTGCGACCATTATCCACGGCCTACCATTTAATAATTTGGAAAACTGTATGTATCTACGATGCTTGTGGTCTTTTCAAAGCAATCAAAATGAATGATCTCATGTTCAAACTGTGCAAAGAATCGTTGTTGTGAGAGAGAGCGTTATTTGAGTTCGCGATTATGGCGCGCGCTCACAAGCTCATTGTCTTTGTACCGTAATCCACCTGAAAAATTGTTAAAACGCAACGATGATGAAGTGGCTCGTTAATTCGGAAATTTTCGGTTAAGTGTGCTTGTTACGGGCATATTCTGACTGACTGACGTATGTGCCCCGTTGCATTTGTCGTGTATGTCTCGCTCTCGCTCTCGCTCTCTCTCTCTCTCTGGATTCTAAAACCATCGACATTCTGGTCTGTACGAATTGAAAAACACACAATTATGAAATGAGAATATGAAGTATAAATCGATGCGAAGAGATGAGCACGCAATGCCGTTTGCTTGTCGCTATATCTTTTTATATGTATTTATTTGGACAAACTTTAAAATAAATCATTTGAATGTTCACACGATCATCGCCACATCATGAGCATGGAGCACCATGGATGATATGCTTCTTTTTTTTCTTCTTCGTTGACTGTTATATGGCCAAATGCGCTTGTGTCGCTGGTTTACGGTTTCTTTGTCTGCTTTTTTTTCAAATGTTCAAAATATTAATGTAATCGGCGTGTGACATGTTAACAAGAATGATGATGTGGCTGTGAACATATATATATATATATATATTTCTCCGTTTATCTGGCGGGCCCGTTTGCTGTTCTACCGTTTCTGTCTCGTGTCTTTTTTCAACACATTTTTCATCAATTATGAGCATTGTACACACACACTCAAAATAAGAACAAAAGCACAGCGCGAGGCAGGCGAAAAAAAAATCAACAACAACGGTAGAACAAACAAACACACAAAAAATAATAATAATGAGAGTAAGTGCATTCTAACGAGCCGCTGCTTGAGCTTCTTGTGTGCTACATCTTTTGAATTATTATTTCATCGGACAATCAAAACAATACGCATGAATCATTCGCGTGAAGGAGCCACGCAAAATAGCACCACTTCATTCCATTCCATTATACAAACAGTTTTCCTTCTTTTTTTTTTGTTTGTTTGTTCGGAATTCCCATAGATGTATGTTACTCATGGTGATTGTCATGACGCCCACTCACCACATCGTTAGCAAGCATCCTTTCATTTTGTTTATTTCATTAATTTCTTCTATTATAATTTTTAACAAAAAAAAAACGACGAACAACCAAGAACCGAACCAAGAACTGACGAGAGAACCAAAAAAAAAGAAAAAAAAATAACCGTATGAAATGAACTCCGTTTGAGTAACAATTTTTCGTGAATGCGAATGAAAGAGAGTGAGCGAGAGAAAGAGGCGACTGGTTTGGTATGGTCGGTTCGTTGGTCCGCAGAGATAGATAACAATTTCAAGACACGTAACCAATGGGGTTAACAATAAATGCGCAGCTTATCGCCACAATGCAAGTTTAATTGACGAGTGAACGGAAGAAAACTATAAGCACGAAGTAGTCTTGACACGCATCGTGTTTTTGGTAGCCGCGCCGGCTCAACATATCTCTAGCCGAATTTTCTCTTGATTGGGCTTCGACCTGTTGCCAACTGGCAGTGCTCGGCACTGGCCAAAAGAGATGTTCGTGTGCTTAAAAATCACATCGGTATTATTTGAGGTCACACAACATATCCGCGCACACACACACACACACACATTACAGAGGCCTTAATTACGACCGTATTCCGTACATATCATTTGACACAAACAGGGGAATGCCATTTCGATATGAGCCATTGTGCGCCTATATTAACACCGAAGTTCCGTTGTACGGAAACGATTGTCGTCACCCTCTCTATCGGATACATTTCTTTATTCTTTTTGTTTCTGTTTGTTTGTTTGTTTTCATTTAAAAATTGTTCTTTTCTGCATTTAAACGAGGCCCGATCGATTTGCGTGTTACAATGACTAGACCATCTAAATGACATTACAAGCGGCCAGAAACCACAACAAATTCAAATGAGCACGCGAAAACGTTATCTTTTCGAACTGGCTACACCAATTTATGTCGCATTTGTAAATGCAGTTTTTCATTTGTGCGCACGTTTTTGCAAGCGCAATCGAATCGTGTTTTTTTTCATTAAATTTCAATTAAGACTTTCATCAATTCACCGAGTTCTAAGCGATATAAGACAATTAAAATGAAACCAAGTGGTTTTGTTGAACAAAAAACCAAAAAAAAAAACGTTGATGCATAAATGTGTATAATTAGAATTCATTGATGATGTGCGCGAGCCAATTCAATAAATCAACCGGCCAATCTGTAAATTTGAAACAGATTACCGTGCCCATTAGACGTGATGAGCCCATCGCGCTTGCTCTCATCGATGTCCATTATCATAAGCCTTTTTTAGAATGTTTTTTTTTATTTGGAGTTTGACACGATCAAAATTTTATACATTTGCACGGTCAGTACACTGTTGGCTTGCAACAAATGGTTTCTGACGGTGATGAAAATGATCTCACGATAAAAGTGTGCGTTGTACGAGGATGTGGCTTGAATAACATAAATCATCAATTAATGTCAGGTTATAACATTGATTTTACCTTGCCAATGCAATCATTCACTCTCAAGACACACACACACACACACAGAGAGAGAGAGAGAGAGAGAGAGAGAGAGAGAGAGAGAGAGAGAGAGAGAGAGAGAGAGAGAGAGATTGCAGAGCACATCTATTCACGTTAAAAAACGTTAAAATCACATTCAGAATAATTGACAAGCCCGCATTTATTGCAATTTTGGATTTCAATTTCATATGATTTATGACACACAAACCATTTCCAAATAAACGCATCATTGCGAACAAAACCGATTTTCCATGGACACACAATAAACTAAAAATAAAACAATTATTTATTGAAACGCATTTCAAATGTGAAATAATGTCGAAAAATGTAAAAGCTCCAAATGCAAAATGTTATTCAACGAAATCAAAGGAAAATGATCGTCGGATGCGATCAGTTGAAATCAGCCAAATCAAACCTTAACCTGCATTAACATTAACTGTATGCACCATTTGTAACGAAACGAAATGATCAGAAAAACAGTGAATGAATCCCATAATACACACTTGTGTTGTTATTACACAGTGTACGTTGACAGTAAAACGCAATTCTCTTGCTCTTGTTCTTTTCATTTCTCTTGATGCCATTCACGGTCACAGACCATTTGATTTTCTGAACGAATATTCAAAAAAGAAACAATCACAACAAATATTGACCAGATTTCAACATGAAAAACCACAAATATTTTCAATTATTTACGTAATCATTAAACCAATGTGAAATACCTTGTTGAACTGTATGTAATATTGTATACGGTATCGAACAGATGCATTTTTTTTGCGTAATAATAAATGTGTACACCCATTGGTGTAAAGTAGTAGAGAGAAAAACAGCAAACGGCATAGAGGAAAGTAGTCAAACGAGAAATAAAAATATTTTTTCTTGAAAAAACAAAACACCTACACACACAGTACGTATTGGTATGATTGAAATGCAGTTAAATAAATGAGAGGTGAATGTGACCTGACATATATTAAATCAGAATCAGAGGCGCATGAAGATGATTTAATGAAAGATGTAATTTAAACATTAAAATTGTGTAAGCGAAGCTCCGAAATGCCATCAATTTATCAAGGTTTTTTGTTTTGTTTTGAAGATGATGCGCGGGCGATATCAAGTAGCCATTCCGTTCCGTTAGCCATTTAACATGAACAATGTGTGAACAAGCAGATGCGGATCACATTTGTGTATCATAACCGTATTAATATGAACCTGAACAAATCGAACACTAATCCCCATTGTTCCAACCAAAAGAAAAGGAAAGAAACGAAAAAAATTTATATTAAGTGAAGATTTCATGAGCCCAAAATTGGTTGGAATACATTTTAGAAATGTGGTATGAATAATATTGACATAAATGGTATAAAGCGATGCTCGCACAATTTCAAGAGAATCAAAACTGAGATTTTCGGCTTTTGAGTGAATGACACAAAGACATTCATACACAATTTTACGAACTCAGACGCCAACGAAAAGCCAACGAAAACAATGGATGACTGAATCGAATCGTTGGTAAAGTACTTCGATAATTGTATGTACTTTGGCCGGCTATTGTGAATTGGATTGAACCATGGCCATAACAACATATGCGGCATTTTGCGCAAAGGCCCAATGTGTTGGCTGAATGGCTACGCTTCTGAAATATGTATAAAAAGCTGTAATTGTTGATTATGAATAATTACAACAACAACAACAAAATGTTTATTTTTGTTATTCTGCTCTTTCTCACTGGTTTTTTGCACTAATTCTTTCACTCTTCTGACAAAAAAAAAACAATTTTAGATAAACGCACAGTGAACAAATGAGAACCATAACGAAAAATGCGGCAAATGAATATAAATCTTTTTTCTATGGCAAAAAAGCAGTCAAAGTATACTGAATAAAAACGGCCACATCACACGATAGAAAAGAAGCGGCTTCAAGTGGAACGGCCACAACAAAATCGATGACACCCACACGCATGTCAAACATTCACCCGGCACATTGGCACACACCAAAAATTCACAAATGTTCAAACCGTTCGTTTGTTGTTGTTGTTGTTGTTTTGTTTAAGCGAACGTTATATCGAATTAATAACATTTTTTAGCTTCGCATTATTCTATAGAATGAGAGTGTGTGTGTATTTTTTCTATCATTCTGTCTCTGTTCGTCGCTTGTTCTAGTCACTTGTTACCGTATATTCAGCATTTTCTCGCTTAACTGCGTATTTTTCAATCTTCTAATATTATTATCTTTATAACGTTATGGTTGTTTGACTTGCTCGCACATTTTCTGACGTTCACACCAGCTAAAGAACATCAGATCAAAGGCAAAAAACCAACAACAACAGCAACAACAACAAAAAAAAACAATACAAAATGTTGAAGAAAAATTATAGCACAACAGCAGAAACAACGGCGACAAATGAATGAACAAAAAAAAAAAAAAAAGAGTTCGAAGCATTTGTGTTATTTCTATTGAAGTCTAACCATTCAGTTATTTTCAGTGCGGCTTTTTCAGCATCATCCATTTAGCCAAACTGACACACAGACAGACACCGAAGCAAGTGGTGTACATAGGTCGTGTACACGATCAATGCCATAAAGCACCAGAAAATCCACGTATTAATATCAAACGCATCATCATCTATGATGAACTTATTGTTAGAAAAATATTAATTTATTCATATATCACATAAATGTGGTAACGCAATTGAAAAAGAAAAAAAAATAAATGGGAGAACGAGAGAAACGAAGAAGATTACTTTGAAAGAAGTATATGGAGACAGAAGAATAGTGTTCAGTTCACGAGTAGGTCTATCAAATTCAAACATAATTGAACGGAAAAAAGCGCAAAGTTGGAATGAAAAAAAAAATTGGAAGCGATTACAAAAAACAAGTATTTAATTATACTCCTGGTTAAGACATATCACAATATGATTAATTCATATATGTTAGCTAGTATGTGATTACCTGTACGCATAGATACAATAGGCTCGCTTGCCCCCGTACAAGTGAATTTTCTATTTAGTGGCAATTGTACGGAAATTAATAGAATCATTATGGTGCAGAGGCATGACTTTTGCTTACTATTCAAAAACCGTTTGAAGTTTTTTTTTTTTTTTTTTTTTTAATGTTTTGAAATTCCGTTTTATGCAATACTGCACACAATACACAAAACAGCACTCGGCACACACCATTTTACTTAAGCCGATAGATAACATCACATTGGATTGCATTCACGACAATTTCATTTAATTTTTATGTTCGAATAAATGACCCATTTTCTTCATGATGATGCATCACGGTTTTTTTCTTCCTATATGGACGTTAATTCCATGTTTTTGATCAATGTTACCACGAACATTTTATTGCATTTCCATTGGTTAAACAGACATTGAACCTGTGGCATTGTATGTGTTTAGTATGCGGTCAAAATTATCATGTCACATTATCGGAAAATGCCAATTTTATGTGGCATCGTATTCCTTTGGGATGACAGTACATTGAATGAATGGCAACAAATCGTACACAAACACACACACCGTTTTCAAAAACTAGTAAAAATTGAACGCACTTGTAAGCTCTTGACATGAAATCATAATTACACACAAAAGAAATTACATGACATTTTATACGATACACAGTACAATATTTGGATCTTTATAAAAAAATTATATTGTGCATTGTATAAATCCAAAAAGTTTGTATGGGGATGTCGTATAAATCCATATTTTATACAGTAAATCGTATAAAACTTTATATAATTTTTTGTGTGTGTACGTGAAAGATCTTTGACAAAGGCTTGAGCCCAGCCTCAAGCCAAAAACGCTTGATAGAACAAACAACCATTCAAGACAAATGTGTGTGTGTGTGTGTGTGTGTGTGTGTGTGTGTACAAAGGGAAATGGTTGCGTTTTGTTTTGATAAATTATATGAGATACTAGAGAAAAATATGGAGAAGATAATAATAGTATCACATGGCATTGGAAAGAAAGGTACCGGAAATTTCAATGCATTATTTGGAATTTATCGTTGAGATGCGACCAAGCTGACATGTGTGTAAGCAAGTGGTGAGAGAGTAAATGCTGGCTTCGATGTCGTTTTTTTGTTGTTGTTGTTATTCCTTTTATGCTGAGTTCAGCGGCTTCAGCGCTTTTTTCGGTTATGTGGAATACCTTCATCAAAGTATTTTCTCTTTTTTTTTTTCTTCAAATTTTTTGTAATGGAAGCTGCTGAACTTGGTGATGCTGGCAGCGCTGCGACTGTGAATTCTTTGGAACGTTCACGTGAGTTCGTTGGCTTGATCTATTCGCGATAGCATTGTGTGTCCAATGGTTTTATCAACCAATTTTCTTATTGTATAACTGGAATTGTGCAAAAGCTTGTCGCACAATCTTCCGTCTCTGTTCTATCTTAGATGTGTTGTGTTGTTGTTTTCTATTAAAGAATTGTATATAGTTTTTTTTGCTTAGCATTCATTTTGTTTGCTTATAATTGAACATTTTTGTTTGCCTTTCTCTCATCGCGTTCTGTCGGTTTGTCAATTATTATCGTCGTTTTTTTTTTTAAATTTTATTTCTTAATTAAATAATTTTCCAATTCTCAGAACATATTGAAAGGGCTAGTAATCATGGAAATGAGCAATTAGTAGTTTGATAGGCTGAAATGTAAGTGTAGTGTAAATTAATTAATTTTAAAAATGGAATCTAACTGAAACTCAAATAGATGTCATAGCATTTCGAATTATCGGCATACAAATGAAAATAACCCAGATGACTCAAAGCAACGGATGTTGAGAGCATCGTTTGATTTCCCCTCCCCCCGACCAAATCACATCATTAAAATGTGACGTGGATACGGCGGGGAAAAAAAACCAAAAGCGAAACAGAAAACGATTAAAATCCGAAGTGAAAAAAAAAACAAACCATTGAAGTTTCCGGACAATATAAAACGCACATTAAATAAATCGACATCGACCATTACAAAAGAATAATTATCAAAAACTAACATGGATAACATTGACACGCAATAGATAAATATTAAGGTGCTCACGAAGGAGCAACATCTACAATAAAAACTACACTTTTATCAGCCGAAGTAGCCATAGAATATATGGTTAATTAACCATAGCAAACATTCCCAAAAACAAACCAAAATTTCGTTCATTATACTGACAAATTGGGCAATAGATTTGATAGTGGTCAAGAAATAAATTAGCCGGACAGCGGTAAACAATTACGGCCTGGTTTAGACATAAGAATTCACATTTATTTTCAGATTTGTCGCCCGGTTGAATTCATGATGAGCCATAACCATGTTGTTGTTGTTTTTTCTTTCTTCATCGTTTGAAACATGAAAATAAGTGGTGGACACCAATGTGTTTTTGGGAATGCGTGATCAAAATGTTACAAAATGAATTCGACCATATATTGTGAGTTCATCTCTCCCAACGGATTCCATAAAACCCTTGCCGTTGATTGTTGTTTGCTTGTGTAGGATCAACAGTATATTTATTCAGTCTGACTGAGCGAACAATCAAAATTTATTGAAAAGGCAATGACAATTCATTCAATACAAAGTCAAAATGAAATGCCATATGCATTTGTATTTGTGCTTAATCAAGCTATCCCAATACCACACGTTGAACATTACGTCAATTTTCGTTTCGTTACGTTTCACGAAAGAAAAGCACCATTGCACTTCAGTTGTTGCGTGAAGGTGATAAATCATAAAGCTTCTTGATTGATTGCCCGATTTTCTTTGTTCAGAATTTCACGACAGCACTTCATCATGCCAGAGCTTAAGTGTTTATTCTATTATTTATAGTTGTCGTTTTCTTCTTCTGCTTTTTCCATATGAATTTGTGTGTGTGTTTTTTTCCCGTGTTGTTTTGAATGAGCGCCATCACAAATTCAGCTATCGTTCCATTGGGAATAATAAACACTTATAACTTTAGGCAACAGACAATGCTCTCGATGGAGCCAAACAAATGCAATGCACAGAGTGCATCTTTCAACTAGACCAACAAAAAAAAACCTATGGTTAGAAGCAATTCAAAGCGTAAGTGTTTTTTTTCTTCTCATTTGGCGCAACTATGAAAATCGTGTTACCCATTCATTTAAAGAAGAAGAAGATAACAAAAAAATAAACGAACGAATTCAAAACGAACGAAATGATGTTTAGTTTGTTGCTTATGATAACGGTTTTTATATTTACTATCAACACCATCGTCCGTGTTCACTTGCTCCATGTCAAAAAAAAGGCTAAGAGTAAGCGAAAAAAAAGATAAGCGCAACAAAAAAAAAGTAACACCAGAAAATAAAAAAGAATTATCGAAGGTGAGCACACGTTAAACCATATTAAAACTTCATTCATTTCAATGAAGCCACAGTTTCGCATCACCACGATAGTTGTTAAACATTTATGATGATTACAGAATTGATGACGGCGCACGAGCATGCACATTGTAGATTGGGTGTGAGTGTGTGTGTGTGTGCGCGCAAAGGTGACGCAATGAAAGATCAATGGTGTGGCTTTTGCGACTGAAAACCTCGAAAACGACGTTCATATATGTTGAAACGTACTGCTAAATGGGCAGATTCGATACAGAGTGAGTGCAGAAGACTTGCAACTACAACAACAACAACAACAACAACAACAACAACAACAACAACAAAAATAATGTGTACGATGTATGTATAAACATATTTACATCCACCCGATTGTGCCATTTTTGCCGATCTGGGAGTTTTTTCAATTTTAACTCTTCCGATAAGTGTCTAAATGGAATGTCTTAAATTGCATCGAATGGAATCGAGGTAAAATGTAAAGAAGAAGTACCCATGAACATACTAACACCCATAACCAATCATTCAATCACACACACCGTTTAAATTAATTTTTTTTGCGGCCAAATTTCTAATGGCTACTCGCCATTATATACGGCAACGTTATGTGTGCGCAATTGGTTTGGTGTTTACGCGGAACACGTTCCATCTTCCAACCACTTTGGTTTTGAATCCATCGTAAATTGCATCGTAAAGATTGGTTTTGTGCGACACAATCAATTGAAACAATTTATTGTTCGAACTTCGAACATTGTTGGCTTACGCGATCACAACGGCATTGGCATTGGACAACGCGATTGAAAGACCAGCGACACAGCGAACAAAAAAAAAAAAATAAAAAAGGAAAAAAAACAACAACAACAAGAACTTTTTAAACAAATTTAACACTTAAATCACGAGCATCGCTCGCCCAAAACCATTATTTGCCAGAGCATGAAGGTGCTATTGGTTTGTGATGTGTTTAAGTGAGCAAGAGTGAATGATGTGTGCGCCAAAGTTTTCATGGGCTATTTTAGTGTAGAATTGCGTTCATAATAATTCACTTATATCTACAGTTTACATGACGTTTTGCTCATTGTAAATGCAACTGAACACATTAAGCTGCTAATAATTGTTAATGTTGAATGCATTGAACACAAACATAGACGGACACAAACGCACACACACATGCACATGCACACACACATGAGCTGACAATTGGCCAAAAGCAGTGCAATGGTGCAACAGTAATAACACCCGATAAAAAAGACAGTCGAATTGCAACAGCACGAGCTGGTCTTTTATGTTTGATGGCAAACCAAACAAAGCCGGTTTTAACGGTTCTATATTAGCATGGATTTGAATTTTCAGGTGTCACATTTTAAACACGTTTATTTACCTGGTTTTTAGTTGCTTTGCACACACACAAAACAACAACAACAACAAAAATTGAATCGACGCCAGCAACAAAGTAAACATTTTTAAATGGCACATGTGTGTATGGGCACTTGCTTGATACATTGAATAGTTTGAGTGCAGTTTGCCTTGGTTTCATATTTTTTTTATAAACCAAGACATACCCAATAAAATAATACTTTCTGACTTTCTAGAATGTTGGGCTGTTTTGTGTGCATCGCATATCCAATTTCACTTTGTGCACATGAATTGTGTGGCCGATTTAGCCGCGCTGTCCTCAAATCACATTTAGATCGGTACGCGGCAACCGTTCGCCCCGGCTGAGATGAAGCAAAGCCAACGAAACAAAAATGTGCTCAATTCATGATGCCACTTGTTCAATGTGACAATGACTTGGGATTCGTTTACCATTTAGTTTGGTTAAAGCCAATAAATTTGGTGATCTATCGTGGCAAACGAACGGTGCACATGAATCAACCGTAATCCCATAATATTGTTGTCATCAGCAGTAAATTTGGCGTTGATAATCGTCTTAATATTGGCAAAAAGAGTGTGGCATTGAGTGAAAAAAACACATAGCACACACACACACACACATTGAGAGACTACAGAACTGGCTGATCTGTTGAACTCTTCAATAAATTGCCAACACACATTTCGAGTGGCTATAACAATCAAATTAGACACCTCTTGAAATTTAAGCAGCCAAATTTGGTTCAGTGAGTTTTGTTGTTGTTTTTCGTTGTACGTTTCGACAAGGCGCCACTCATCGAATATGTATAAGCCAAATCGAATGCGTAAACAAGTTTGTCAGTTACGCTTTTTATATGCATAGTCCGAGCAATCACCGAAAAAATGACTCTCTCAAAAACTTTTGTACTCACACACAAATTGGTTTTTTTTTCTCTTCTCATTCCATCCATATAATTATTATAACCAATAGATACTGCTCGATAGCAGTATCTTGTTAACCGTTGATTATTTTGTATGCTGGTTGGTTTTTTTTAAATAAATTTCTATAAATATTTGAAGCGTCCAATCGGTCATGCGAATTTTAAGAGTAACGAACTCAACGACGCATTGTTGTTATTGGATATTGATTAATGGTATGTGGTTGAGGTCGAGTAAAGTAACCAAGAGAATTAAAAAAATAGACACGATAGATAAAGGCATCAAATGATGACAAAACTGGGAGTAACAACAACAGCAATAAAACACACCAAACTAAAATACTAACAACAAAAAAATAACGTAGTTAATCATGCTTGAATGGATAGAGGTAAACTGACTGAGTGCTTGCCGGTATTTATCATTTAATTATAACAGTTTCGGCAATATTGCACGTCGACTGTCAAATTATGCCCCATCATCGTCATTTCGTTTGATATGTGATGGGTATTCATGTCTTACGCACAACTTGAAAAACACGCGAAACAAAAAGAATTATTGACATGATTGCTTTTCGGTCGGCCTTTTTTATGTTGTCTTATTTGCAGCTATGGATTGAGAAGAGCAATAACAACAAAAAAACACACAAAAATACACGGCCAAGCGCCAAGTCACTTGGCTCAAGTGAGTGTGTGCGAGCGCGCGCGCGGTGTGATGTTTAAATAAGAAAGAAAAAGTTTTTGTCGTGGCAAATTGATATCTTTTATTAGAACGGAGTGGAAGATCTTTGGAAATTGTTTCGTTGCGATGGAATAGCACAGCACATAGTGATGCTTAATTGAGAATTGCCGTTTGTTGAATAGTTGGGTATTGTTTTTTTTTATCTTGTTCTACCTTTTGTTATTTATTTAGCTGTCATAAG
Source organism: Aphidoletes aphidimyza (assembly GCA_030463065.1). Lineage (NCBI taxonomy): Eukaryota > Metazoa > Arthropoda > Insecta > Diptera > Cecidomyiidae > Aphidoletes > Aphidoletes aphidimyza. Next base: position 45,484,897 of record CM059998.1, read on the forward strand.
AGTGCCAACGTACATGCGTGTGTGAAGATTCTCTTATTTTATGATCGTATATCGAAATTTGCATGTGAACCTCGTCCATTTTTGTACGTTGTATGGAAAAGTGTGTGCGGTTTTTTTTTTGTTCAACTTCATTCTGCCTTGACTTTAATTTCATTCCGTGCATCAGCTATTTTACTTGCAAGAATGGAGCCATGTAAAAATGTAATACATGATCGTGTGTGTGTGTGTGTGTGTGTGTGTGTGTGTGTGTGTGTGTGTGTGTGTGTGACTTGTTCTTATGCGGACATCTGAACATGAATATATTTGCATCGTGTGGCTTCAGAATGGCATCGCAATAGCAGCAGCAACCAAAGAACAACGAAAAATTAAAATAACAAAAAAACAACAAGTACGAACAGAACAACAAATTGTTCATTGCGTATTCGATGCTTCATTTTTGCCGATCTCTTCATTGCTTTCGTAGCGAACTTTTCATTTAATAGCATTTACTCCGCTACAATCATCTGGGCCTGCAGATGAAGCCGATTGTTTTAGATAGATTTCAAAATTATACTACGGCGAACGCACAATGACTGTTTTATTGCTGCTGTTGCCTTTGCTATTATTTCTACTGCTGCTGCTGCCGCTGTTGCTGCTGCTTCTCTCAATGTATCCATCACCATCTAATCTTATTGCATCTGTTACTCTGTTACCCATCACTTTGTAGCAATTGTGATTCGGCTTTTGTTTGGATTGTATCGTCTACGACGAATTGTTGCTACTTCTTCTCTGGATCATCTATCTCTATCTCTGGGTGCATAATGCAATACGATACGCTGGTTCTCGCACTCTATCTCACTGTGAGTGCTTGCGCGCGCACACACACACGTTTTTTTTTCGTTTGCCATTCGTTCTGTCGGCCATTTCAATGCTATCGTACTGCTTTTGGTGATATGTGTGTGGTGATTGAATTGAACAAAATGTGTTGGCATTAAAATACATCATGTCTCATATGTCTGGCGATTTGTGATTATTTGATTAGTGTATTTGAGATGCGTTTTGTTTTTGTTCGTCTTCGTCTTGTTCTTGGTTGTTGTTTTTTTTTCTCCCTGTCTTTCGTTCTGCATTCAGTGAATGCCTGAACTGCTTCAGCTATTTTCAATTGAGATGCTAGCCGCCACATATATGCACACGCAGAAAGCTCATCAAGTTCATGGACGGTAATCATTTTCATCATTCGCAATAAACGCGAACAAATACAAGAGCACACAAATAACACCACCACCCAAACACCACTACCAACAACAACAACACTACAAAATCTGAAAATTTACTTAGATCATAAACGCGCAGTTCCACAATTTCGTTTCATTCTTTCGATGCCCTGGCCATTTCATTTGAAAATGTAATGGAAATGTAAACTTTTTCAGTTCATTCGTAAAATCGCCTGTGAAATGTTAAAATGTTAAAATGCTAAAATGCACAATATCTAGAAGCAACGCATTATACACGATTGCGCGCACATTTTAAATTAGATTGCATCCGTGGAATTGCACATCGAATTGTATACAATTTGGAATGTGAAACGGCTATTTGATCGTGATGCAATGTGTGTGTGTTTGTGTGTAGGTGCGATCAATAAAAACTGGAATTGATTAAATACCGAAAAAAACACACACACACACACCAATTTCAATGAAAAGTGTTCATTTTATGAGATTTACTAAATATTAAAATAGACATTTTACTTAATCTATCTACTATGAAACTTTCATTTCACAATGACTCAACAATTTCGCTCTGGCAAAAAAAAGTGAAGCAAATCATTTGTGCAATAAATCCTCATTAGGAGTCACACAATTGGCTCCCTGGGCAAAGCGATTAACATGGCATATGGCATATCATATTGAAACCATCTCTTTACCTGCCTCAAACAAATCAATTTGATGTCGAATCTGTTGTTACTTGAAACGTTTCAGTCCAATGTAATTTTGCCATTAAAGCCGGGCAATATTTTAATTGGAAGTGTCGAGTGCTGCGCTCGTAAATGCAACCTCAATCGGTTGCATCGAGGCGAGAGTTTTCTACAAACTGAGGGTCACCCGGGCAAATGTATTAACAAAAAAAACAACAACAACATCCAACATCCAAGTGCAATGATAATAACAATAAATAAGAGTGAAAATGAGTAAAGAATCGTAAGAGATGTTAGAATGTAAATCATCAGTCTAAAATCTTATTAAAGCATCTACGGCACAGCCACAAAACACTCACACACTGCTTTCGTTGGAAAAATGCATTGCGCAATTTTCTGTTGCACCAAACTGGCTTCACCAATTTCATTTCACACAAGAAGGTGCAAAACAACACACACACACACACACACACACAAACCATCTATTTCGTCGTAGAGCTCAAGCAAAGAATGAATTATGTGTGTATTTGACATTAATATTGATCTTTGTTGGCTGAATCGCTTTTAGTTGGCTACACAACTTTCCATTTTTTTTTTTTTCCATCGTTTGCCATTGTCACGAAATATAATTATCGTAAATTAACGAATTCATAGACTCTCAGCGTTGAATGTTTTGCAGCTCATTTTATTTGATGTAATTCAGTTGATAAGTTGTGGCCACAACTGCATTGCAACGCTTTAGCATCGTAACACAATCATCATCAACGGAGCAATATTCTTAATGCTGTAACACATAAATTTAACGCGGACAGGAATCCAATTTGATTTGATAATTGTCGTAAATTTAAACGATCGTTTTCGTTTGGCGCAATCTGCGACATTGCGCAGCTCACGTACATATATATAGATTTTATATCAGAGCAAATCTCGTTTCACAAATAACATGATTAATCATAAAGATGATTGTATCGAGCCGATTATCTCTTTTGTGAGTGAATATAATTGGTAGACATGAGATAAATAAAAAAAAACAACAAAATAATTTATATATATAATAATAAGAAAAAAAATTCAAAGCGCGACGCAAACAAATAGCGCGCTGTTTTTAATGAGATTTATCTCGAAAAAAAAACGATAGCCAATAATCATATTATTTATTGATGGAAAGAAGAAGAAAAAAAATTGGTGGAGCCGCAATGAGGCAGTGGGAGAGCAATGTGCCAGAGAGATTAAAAACGAGAGCGCAATACGATGATGGCTCAATTCCCACTTAGGGCGAAAAATTGCGTTCGGCAAGGCGCAACAATCACTTAACTTAAGAGTGTGGCACAAACAGAAACGAATCGATTCGATGTTATTGGCATTGGGCAGCCTACGAGGTAGTCAAACGGACTCAATTTCTCAAATCATAAAGCATCGCATGAACGATCCGATCTTTTTCTCTCTCTCGTTGGTAGTTCACATGTGTCGTAATGAAGAGAATCGGCTCAACTGTTTGGTTTTTTTTTGTCTTTTTTTTCTTCTTTCTTTTATTTTTTTACGAAACGAAACAAAAAACACAGAGAGAGAGAGAGATTTTAAGCTTTTGCTTTCAGGCAAATTACCTGCCTATTTTATGCGGGATCTTATTGAAGTAGCATTTTTCTCTTTCATCTCACGCTCTGAAGTAAATATAAGCTGTATCTTCATTCTTTCGTTGTTGTTGTTGTTGCTGCGTTGATCCATTTCAATCGTTAATCTAATTTCGATTATTATATATATTTTAAGACAATTTTGTTTTCATCGCTTCAATCTTTTCCACCCAGTTTGATTTCCATTTATATTTGGATGAGCTTTTGAACAACACAATATCAACGCACACACACACACACACACATGCATCACTTTCATCTAATAAACCATTATTAAATGAAATGAAAATATTCATTATTTGTTCCACAATAAAGTCTTGTTAAAATTTCGACGATGAATTTGTTTTGTTTGTGCTTGATATTATAGAACAAATGAATTACAATTTTCATTATTATAATTTGTTGGTCATTTTTTTCGCTTTCTCTCTCTCTCTCTCTCTCTCAATCATCTCAAGTATATAATATGTGACATTAAACCATGGCCGCATTGTAGGGTCAAGTCTTTACGCTTGATTTTATATATCGTTTGCATAGAATAGATCAGTAATTGAGCGTAACAAATGTGATCGATCCTTTAAACGTGCCACAATTGAAAGGGATTGAACTCAAAACGTAACTTCTGTGTGCGTGTCAGACCTTAATAGGTGGCTATTTGTCTAACATTTGGATTTTGAGGCTGAGAACAAAAAAAAAATTCACAAACAACAATGTACAGCTAATTTGAGTGTTGTCTGTGCGCGAACGATCATAAATATAAGCACCGTTCCAGATTTATTATTAAATGGCTTGAAAGCTGTCAAAAGATCGCCAATTAATGAATGACCCATCCAATCAAATTGACAGATTCCATGGCCATAAAATCTATCTAAAATAATAGGTCAAACGAGAGATACGATGAAACAACAACAAGATAATTAGAATCAGAACGCGAAAGCAGGCGTTTTGAAGTGTGATAGACACATAACAAATACGCAAATGCCTCCTGCTAATTTCCCCGCTGACCTGCTGAGTTGGACTAAGTAAAAAATAAAGTAAAATGGTCTTTATGGCTCACGCATCGCTACTTTATGGTTTATGAGTATTTTTGCGCTGTCCAATTGCACACACCCATGGCATACACGAAATTTAGATATTATGTTGAAGTTCACAATGAAGACTGATTAAGACAGATATGGAAGTTCAGAAGGCTAAATAAAATGCTAAATAGAACACTGAATTCAACTGTTTCGAAAGTCCATCTTCACTTGTGTGTGTGTGTGTGTGTGTGTGTGTGTGTGTCCATCTCGATTTATCCACAGCAATTTCAATAGCGAAGAACAAAAACAACGAATAAAGTTCGCCGAACAACAAAAGTCACTATTATTAATGTGGCATTCGATTGTTTCGATGTGATTCGTTGTCATTCCCTCTTCATTCATGTTGGCAATTTGCTGTAATTGCCTTCGTCTCAGCCAAATAAATGGTGTTCATGCAAGTGCTCATCACACACTCACCGAATCAATGGCGAGCTGTTATTTTTTTTTCTTCTTTTCTTTCGTTTAAAATTCTCGATAAAACGATAACTCAACCGAAAGTAGTGGAATATTGAACATTCAAATGTGCCTTATCACATTAGTAACAATGGGTCACAAATGCCTTTAATTGGAAAACAAAATATTTCTTTCTTTAATTTATCCATTTCTCTGTTCTTCAATCTGTGAAATAATTTTATTCGCATGATGATGATATCCGATTTCCATGGCATTCTATTTGACACGTGAAACAAATGCAAAACCAAGCAAAAAAACCGAAATAAAATCAGACACTTTCTTCAATTCTTCTGGCACTTCATTGAATGTTGAATTGGTCGTTCTAAGTGCGGTGGAGAAAACACAAAAAGAAAGAAATGGAACTTTAAACGAAAAGAAAACGAACGCGAATCATTCATCTTTCACTTCCTGTCCCACAAAACACATGATGATTAATGCGATTTTAATGGCTTATTTCCATTGTTATTGGTAAAATGAGCTTTTATTGTTTTCAATTTTTTTAATTGTTCAAATGATCGTCGATCTAGCTAACATTTTTTGATTCAATTGATACACTTGTTGAAGCACTATGTGCACTCCATCCACGTTGTGATTGCGGCAATATAGCAACAGACGATGGTGATGATGCTGAAAGCGTTCACATTACAAATTTAAACAGCAACAAGCAACAGAAATGATGATGATTTGTTCGGTTGTGTTCATCACCAAAGCAATGATATCATTTTGCCGACACAAACCACGATTGTAAGCCATCTCCACTACCTTTTTAACTTTCCGATTGAATTATATTTCACTGGAAGTTTTCAATTGAAAATTCTACAATTACCTAATTCGATTGTTTGTTCATCAGAAAAATCCGCATCACTTAGTAAAAAGTAAACATTCATGGAATTTGTGCTGTCGTAATTTCAACGATTAATGTTGTTGTTGGTTTGTGTGTGTTTTTTTTTTGTTCTTTTCTTTCTTTCAAAAAAGTTGTTTCGTTATTATTAGTTTTTTTTTTTAATTTTTTATTCTGCATCATATTTAAAAACTGAATCGGTCGTTCAGTAACAGTAGCACACTGAAGAAAACAGCTAATTTATGTAGGGAAAAAAATCGTGCAAAACACAATGCATGCATAACAACGAGACGTGAAGTGCAGAAGACATGATACACAAACGAAACGAAACGAAACAACAAACGAAAATACCAACAACAACAACAACAACAAAAATCAACATTTAATTGAAACCAAGAAGACGATTATGCATTTATTATTAAATAGTTTGTGTTAGAATTTTTTTTGCCTCTAAATTGTATTATTTAATTCGAAATTTATTGCATGCGTGCTCTCCTTTTTCGCCATTGTTGGTTATGCGCTATAATATTGCGTTGCACATTACATTCCTGCCTAATTGTTCTGATGGAGCTGTGCGAATCTCATTCTTTCTCGATCTCACTCCGAGACGACAAACCAAACCAAACCAAACAAAACATTTCATGCAAACCAATTCCAGTCCGAATGTGGAGTGGTTTTGTAAATGTTTTTTTTTTTGCTGAAATTTGTATTTAGAATTTGTGGTTGTGGTAAACCCGAATGGCTCATGGCCATACACATTGCACTGGCAGCATTCATCTCATTATGAATCCCGAGCACACACACACGCACACACAATTCGCCAAAGATTAAATTAAACTTCAAATAAGAGCATGATTAATGTAACGATCATTTTTATTCGTTATCTTTGCTCACACTATTGAAATGCAGTGGTTGGGAGTAAATACGATCAAGTTAACTATTTAGTTTGAATATTTTTTTTTCTATTTTTCGTTGCGAGTATCATCCATATTTGAAATGTGTGTGCTCATGTAATAAGTCAACATTTGGAGTGTTCGTGCACGCATTTGAGCATTTTTATCGAAAAAAAGTTTTGTCCACGCTTTTGATTCTGTGCTCTAGTGGTCACCAAAAGTAGTATACGGTGTGTTTTTTTAAAATTTCATTTCTATTCTCTTTTTTTTATAAAATCGTATCGGCGATTACGAAGTGTATGTGCAGATCACATAGAGGAAGAGAATGACAGCCGGATCATGATGGGCAGTCGTTTGGTGAGTGTGGTCGGCGTGTGCGTTCGACAAAGTTGCATTCACCACGAACACGTGCGCTCTTTCTGCTCGCTTTAACTCTCTCTGTGTATGCGTTGCACATCGTCACACTCAACGCTCATAGTCTTGTTTCGCATTAATTAATTATTGTTATTCTGCCGATGAGGACCATTTCAGCGCACCATTATAACGGTTTTTGTGTTGTTTTTTTTTACATTGGTTACGGTATTGGTTCGATACATATTATTGTGGCTGTGTGTGTATGTGTGTGTGCATCGATTGGCGAGGCCGCTTCATTTCTTCTTTTTTTTTTCTTCGATTATTACACAATCGTAACATCCGCATGCGGTGTAAAACTTTCATAAGCTGAAGTATGCACACGCAGAAAAATGCGTCGAACGCACCGAAAGTGCTTGAGAGTGTCAATTTCAGAAATGTGATTTGCTTCTTCGTTCTTGTCTTTCTCTTTCTGCTTTTGTTCTTGTTTTTTTTTTAACGCCGATTTCGCTCTTATCTTTCTTCCTTGCCGGGGCTTCCAATACAACCATTAAACCATTAAGCGTAACAACAAATTCCTGACCATAATAAAATGCAAAAGATTCTACGTAAATACAAGATAGCGCTGGAATTTGATGCAAAGTTTTTTTTTGCCCCTCAATGAACAAGTTTCGCTGGCCAATAACATTTGTGTAAAATATTATTTTGTCTATTCTCTTGCGAGCACGCACACAGAGACAACGTGAAATATTTACAAAACAATTTCCTTTTCAATGCAACTCACAAAACATAAGAATGTGTTTATTGATTCATTGATCTTCAACGCGCATTGAATTTAAGGATATTGAAAGTTGTTTTCACCATCTGCTTTTGTGCGCTCCGTCGAGATTATTATGATAAAGTGTTCTTCTAACACTCTCACGCTTAACGATCAGCAACAGCAAAACAGTAAATATCGAGATTGCAACAAAGTGCACGGTGACCATGCGCAAAAACGCCAAAATAAAAACCACTAACATGACAACAAACGCAATCATCCATTTTTGAGATGTTTTTTTTTCTCTCGCTCTCTCTCTCGATCTTAATCACCTTTTGCAAATCGAATGCAGCAGCATAAATGTTGTGTGTTGTTTCTTTTATTGTAGATCAAACAAAACAAACTTATTAGCAAAAGATAGCGGTATAACGGAAAATGGTTGGGGTAAATACGTTGCGAATCGGTTCATTGGTCGATTTGTACGCACTCAACATCTGGCAAAATTCATTAATTGATTGTTATTATCGAGTATAGAAACAAACAAACAAAAAATATGTTGGAATGTACAATAAATTTTGCAATGAAACAACAACCGATTGGGAAAAAAGGGGCATTTGGAAAAAAAAAGATCAATACACTTCGAACGATCAGGCGATCGTCGAGTCAACCGAGTCGATCGCATTCATTGTAGCATGCAATCATTAGCATCGGCAATGGCGAGTGATATAGCCAATGAAAAGTAATCAGCATTGGAAATTATGCTACAATGCAATTACTTTACAATCTTTCAGTCAGTTTCGAGATGTACTATAAAGAAGTACACAGAAGATGAATTGCATTGTGCGGCACCAAAAGACATCACCAAAGTGTCAGAGGTAGTGCTACAACAAAGCTATCGCGCATTCCCGAATGATAACTATGCAATGAGCATAAGGAGGGAAAAAAAAACAAACACACGAATCAAATATACAACTGAACTCTCAACACATTCCAAATTCCGGAACTTGAATGGCTGGGCCGTTGCGGTGGTGATGGCGATGATTTGGCATACATTTGGTGTTATTGTTTTGGTTTTGTGCAATTTAATCGGTACACACAAACACACACACGAAAACTGTTTTAGGATTGCAAATCGCTCGAATTGAGCGACAAGTTACATTCATCTAAACGAGATAATTAAATTAAATAAGATTTGTGTGTCTGTCTGGAGTAAACCGTGCACCATCCGTTGCTCGTTTGCTCCCTTCTAGTGGCATCGGCCTTACGGTACAACATATTCGATGTGTATAATCTAAATAAAGAACAAAACAAAAGCTAGCCCAGCAACATACAACAGAAAAACACATACACAAAACAATAACAACAAAATTATTTCAATCTCTCTTACGTTTGTGTGTGTGTTTTTTTAACTGTTGTTGTTTTTTTTTCTCTCTTCTTCGGCTCAGTTTTTTGTTTGTTTCTTTTCTGTACCATTGCATTTATTTCTCAATGGAAGCGAAATTGCGGAATTGTTTCATTTAATGGAATCTATTTGCTGGATGTTATTCGTTGTTGTTGTTGTTGTTGTTGTTGTTTTATTCGTGATACGTACGGTTTTACGAACCTATTTTCTAGCTACATCTCTTCGTATTTTGTTTGTGTTGTTTGTGTGTGTCTGTGTGTGTGCCTGATTAACCCAATTTTCTATGCTGTAATAGAAAAAGGAATGACACAACAGTGCCTGTTGAGAAGCAAGAATAAAGAGGTTCAGCTCTTATCACAAGTTACGTAAATCAATCGGACTTCAGTTGCAATGTAACCAATTCGATTGGATTTGGAACGTTTTTGGTGCTGCTGCTGATGCTGCTGCAATGAATTGAAAACAGTGGAATTGAATGCATTTTCATTGCAATGAATCCAATGACTGTTCAGCTTTGGCAGGCAGCTATCTTTATTGCGACCATGACCATAACATGCATTCGGCCACAAATGTTTTTGTTGCTTATTTCTTCTGTCTGTCTGTTTTTTTTTTGTTTTTTTTTTTATTCTGCGTAATTTAAGTTTAGCCAAAACCTTGATAACTGCACATCGAACGTAAAATTGCCACGTTAACTGGCTGTTATCATTGCGAAAGAGAACGAGAGAAAGAGAGAGAATGAACAAACGAAAGAGCACGAATATTTAGTATTGATGTTGCACAACTGCTCGAGGATAGATTTACAAACATTTCGTTTGTCCGTGGTCTTCAAAATTGTAACATTTTGTTGTTGTTGTAGTTGTTTTATTCACATCGCAATAAAATGAATCGAAGTCACCGGCAATGAGCAGTGTCGTTTTGTAACGGCAGCCCATAAATTCAAACAATAAATAAGAACACATCGATATGATGTGCAAATGCGCAGAAAACTCCCAACTCGATATAAAAAAACAAAAAACAAAAAATAAGAATAAAACATAAAATTGAAACACATAGCAACAGCAAACCATAACATTAGCAACAAAAACAACAACAGCAGCAACATCATTTCGAATGCCACAGTCACATAACTCACGATCCATTGATTACACCGAACCATACAGGTCCGAATCGATTTAATCAGAAGTTTAAGACAAAATGGTAGAACAACAACAACAACAAAACAGACAAAATAAAAATCGGCAAATCTTCAATTGCAATTTTTCACAAGGAATCCCAAATAATTGCTCTCAAAAATACAATGCATGAACAGAGGAGAAGAAATGAATATATGCACAAGAAATTAGAATAAAAATTCGAACGGATCCGAACGATACGATGTGAAATAAAAGCGTACGAAACGAAGCGATAGGCAACTAAAAACAGTTACAATATATCATGCACAATTATTATTAGGCATTTCGTCGTTGTTGTTGTTTTTTTTTCTATTTCATTGCTATGTTGCCATTTTTTTCGTTATGCATCCATTTTATTACGTTTGTTCTGATTTTCATACTTATTATATCATACGTGTGTAACAATCCAACATGAAAATTGAAAAGGCCATTGGAATCACATAGATATCGGAGAATTTATCTGCTGCAGCAGCAACAGCAGCTATAAAAAAATAAAATATAGAGAGATAAAAGAAGAAGGAAAAAAACACTGGGGAAAAGAGCCAATGAAAGACGGACGAAAAACAAAAAAAAAATCGTAACAAACTGAAATGCATCTATTCGAAATCGTACACTCGAAACAATACAAATGATGGAAGATAGACAAAAGCACAACAATAAAAAGGCGAAAAAGAGTGCGCAATGTGCCGAACAGAAATTGATCCATGGCAAAAGAGATAGAGAGCGTGTACGAAATGAGAGATGCCGAATATCAGAGAACAAAACAACCACAAAACAAAAAACACACACACACACCCAACACACAGCAACGAAGTGCACACTGGGCGAATAACGAAAACCGTTCGTTTATTAGAAATTAAATATATGCGTTGTGTGAATACCAAAGAATCGATGTGAAAAAAAAACAAAAACAAAAACGTAACACAAAACGAGCTGCTGCAGCACACACAAAATGCCGAATGTGTCTGCCAAGCCGCGAAATTTGAATTCGTTGTGTATCATATTTTGTTGATGTTGTTTAGCTCTGTGTTGATCGTTCCATCGGTTCGTTGTTACTGCTGTGCACTGTGTATTCGGCTCTTTCAGTTGTGTGGTGCCTTTTTTTTGATATGGTATTTTATATTTGCCGCGCAAATTGATTGTTATTAGTTGGCTGAGCCGCTACAGTTACAATTGTTGCATTTTTCAAGCACATTTACAGCTGCCTATGTGTGTGTGCCCGTGCCAGTGTTTTTGTTGTGTCTGTCTGTGTCCGTTTGTAATGTGAGTGTGTGAGTGTGTGTGTGTGTGTGTGTGTGTGTGTGTGTGTGTGTGTGTGTGTGTGTGTGTGTGTGTGTGAGCTGTTGCGCTATTGTTATTCGATTATTATAAAGATTTTCGATATACTTTGAGATTTTGGGCTCTCTTCGTTCTTGACTTCATATCTCGTTGTGCATTTTCCCTTTGCTAGTTTGTGGTTCAATTCTTCACAACATATAACATGTTTTGAATCAATCAATTATAATTTTTTCGCCGAACTTGCCCGGAGATTTGTGTTTCCGTCTGCTGCATAACATGGAAACAACACATACTCAACAACAAACAGCACACATATCGCTCGCATGCACGATTTGCCACAGTTTTGGTCGATGTTCGGGAGTTCAAAATTAAATACAACCGAAAACCGAAGAGAGCAAATGAAAAAGAAAACCGATCGTACAACAAAAGAACAGAACAGAACTGAACTGAATCCCAACACTCTACGAAATTCCAGAAATTATTGTTTGAAATTGTTCCGCACATGCACTGAACGTGTATTGTTGGCTATGCAAATCAGCTAACATATTTAAATTGCATTGTGCTGGCCATACAAATGTTGGCCAGTGCTTTTCTTCTGTTTATACCTTCAGAATTGATTTTTTTTTCTTCTGTTTCCCTCTCATTTCGAATAACCTACCGAAAACTGAAACACTCACTCCAAGAGCAAATATGAAAAAGCAGTTAAATGAAATGGCAATAAAATTAAGCAACAAATTCAAAACAATTGAACTTACACAGTCGATAAACAAAAGCAAAACAACAACAAAAAACCGCACTTGCGTTCAGTTTGGTTGAACCGCATCATTGTAATATTTAAACGATATGCAATCATTTGGATTTTAAATCGTAATAAAAGGCCATTCGATTGAATTTCACCAGGGCTTCTTCAATTCACTCATCAAAATGGTATGGGCCACAGAGATGTGTGTGTGTAATTTTTACACATGAAAGAAGCTATACGCAAACCAGTTACTATTGTGCAATGCTATTCTTAAAAATAAAACTCTTCTAAGCATTAATACTTATTATTGTGCTAAGTCTCGAGTCATGGTGTAACCACTTGAAATTATTCGAAAATTTTCCCGTATTGTCGACTAAAAGATAGAGAAAAAAAGAAGATATGACGAAATTAATTTTTTCAAAGTCTCTCTCTCTCTCTCTATCTGGCTATTTTTCTGTAGCCGTCAACGATTGGTCACCCCTTTTATGTTGACCAATGCTGTATGGATGATGATGATGAAGAACACCAGCATGTAACTTGTTCGAAAACAAAAATACCACACGCCTCGTTTGCGTAACATGTAATTTACCATTAAATCATTGAGTATAAGTACCGGTTCGGTAACTAACTAAAATGCCATTAGAAAAACATCAAAAGGGAAGAATCTGAATTGTACACAGCCGAACAATTTATTAAACACCATTTCCGCGGTTGATCATGACCTTTGTCCGAATGTGTGTCTGTGCCGGTATCTCTCTTTCTCTCTCTCTCTCTCTTTCTCTCTCTCTCTCTCTTTCTCTCTCCCTCTCTCTATTTCTCTCTTTGTGTGTGTCTGTAATTTTCATGAAATATGGAAAGTGCACGACGCATAAATGATGCACATCTATCAATTGATCGTATTCGCGTCCACAAACACTTCCCTTGGAATGAGCTTAATTGTTTCTAACATATCAACGACAGCTCAATGATTTTGTTTTGCTACGCGATGAAAGTTATGCTGCCTGAAATTATGTTTTATGTTATGTATTTTCAATGAATACATGAGCCATAACATGTGTAACTTTAAACAGCAAGTTTTAAAATCGGAGAAAAAAAACACCACCAAAAACAAGAATTTCATTAGTCTCGTTGACGACGATCGTCGATGTTATTCTATTTTGTGAAATTGAAAGGTTAAAACGAAAAAGAAAGAGAAAAATAGCAACAACAACAACGAAAAAATCGTCTAGAATACAAGCAGTCTTTTTTCCAGTGATTTTTCTGCACAAGCATTTCTCCAGCCCAGTAATTGAATTCAAAACAATTATAGCTGTTCATTTTCAATTTGTGAGAACATGCGAATTGTGGTGTTGAACATTAAACAATTTTTTTGGCATTAATGGACATTAATGTGTGCAATTCGAATCTATCAGATATGGCGCTGAATCGGAATGTTTTGAAGGGATACCCTTTCGGTGGCCCTTTTACACCGAAAACCACCGTATACTCAATACCATGGCCAATGGTCTTGTTTGTTATTTGAAGTTTGTTTGTTGATTTATGGAATCTCATTAAAAAAAAAAAACACAAAAATAGCCAACGAACGATGAGATTTGGCTCGATTTGTAGATGTTTCTATAATTCATTGTGGCGTGAGCAAAAACGCATTTTATCGAACCATTCGTTATGTGGCTTGTCGAAAGTGCATGTGAACTGGTCTCTCACACCGTCTTTTTACTAGGCTTTTTATTTATTACATAACTTCTGAATTCTCGAAACGCAACACACGGATGAAAAATTTAATAAACTGTAGCCAACCTACGTTCACGCGCTTGCACTTTTTCTGCGCACAACAACAACAACAACAAAATATGCACCTTTGAACTTTTAAGCATAAATCTGTTTGATTATATTTCGCGTGAAGCTGCTTATTTTACTTGATTTTCGTTTTCGTCATGGTCGGCGGGATCGAAAAATGCGAAACATCTACACACACACACACACACACACACACACACACACACACACACACACACACACACACACACACACACACGAGATATCATTTTACGAAATGATGTGCTTATTCGTTGGACGCGCGAGCTTCATTGTACAGCTGCAAATGCGCGCGCCAAGTTATTTTTTTCTCAAATCTTGTTCATAAGAATGTTTTTTCCCTTTTTCACATTGTTTAAACAGTAAAATGAAATCTATTAATTTCCCTGACCTTTTCGCATAGAGTTCTCATTATTAAATGGGGAGTTATTTTCTGTGGTTGTGTGTTCACCTTTCTTTGATATCACAAATATTCACTTCGATCGCAAAGCGCATCTTTATCTTCATCAAGAAAAAAGAAATTATTCTAGCTCAATCTATACACACACTCACACACACAACACTTTCCAAACATAAAAAAAGATTCGTTTTTCTTTTCTTCTTTTCTTATTTTCTCTATGGCCTTGTGATTGTCCCATCATAATTTTTTTTTCTCTATAGATTGGAACACTATAAAAACTATATTCACTAAATCCAATTTCTGTTGTGAGCACGTAAAAAACGGTTTGTTTCGTTCAAGACCATGGATAACACGAAACGTTTGGCCTTTAGCCTTTTCATTGAAAACGGTAAAATTTATCGACAAAAAAAAACAAAAACAAAAACAAAAAACTGAAAGTGATCATTACAAATAGATTTTGGTTGCGGTATTTTATCAGTTTATCAATAAAGCGGCCACATTGCATGATTTTTTGACATCATTTTTAAATTGTTGACCATTTCATAAAAGGATTCTTTCTTTGACACAAAAAAAACGTCACTATATTTCATTCCAAGTAATTTGTGATCTAATTTCATCTTAAACGTAGATATAATTGCCAATATAATAATAAGTTTAATTGATCAAACTTGGTCTATTTTGATTTGTCATTTCGCACGCAGAAAACACACACACACACACATCCAACTGTTTATATGATTTGTCTTGAAGCCATATACCATATGCTATTTTGCTCTAAATTGCAAACGTCATCGTTGAATGGTTGCTAATCACTGTTTTGATCGTTTTTGAATATGGAAATACCATTTTTTTGTTGTTGAAGCTGATTGACAAGTACACAGTTGTGGTAAAACTATGTTGCATTAGCCTACCAACCGAATGGAAGAAAAAGTGGACTTTCTAGAGCAATTGATGATTCAAATTAGAAATTTGCTCTACCGTTTAATGCATTCTAAAATGAAGCTGTAAATCAAACTGTAACTGACTTATTTTCGACATTGTTTGATTGATTAGAAGTTTTTTTTTATGTATTTCAAAGTTTGGACCTGTTTTTCGTCCATCTTCGTTTTTTCGCTCGCTCTCTCTCTCTCTCTCTCCCCTTCTCCCAAAATCTCTTTCGATAAAAGTCGTTGAAAGATGAATAAAACAACAACATTATTATTCATATGCCAGAAGAATACACGACATTCAAAATGATTGACTTTAGTGTTTCAGTCTAATGTTGAACTTGAGTGCTGAATCGCACAGATTGGGTTAGGTTCAACATGTGATGTTTGTTCAACATTCCATAGTAGTCGAGTATTTTGTTTGGCTTTGTTTCGTAATTTTTTTTTGTTGGTACTGGTGCTTCAATAAAATTCATTTATCTTCGACAAATTCCCAAAAATTCTTTTGCACTCTCTATCTGTCCTCTCCACGCTCTCTCCCAGTGTCTGACATTCGGTTCAATAGGTGTTCAAATTTATTGGTGTTTTTTTGGTGAAAAGGCCATTTGAACGATCAATTGCGATCGAGCATTCGCATCCATTCATTTCACACTTCTCATTTACCGCTCTTTGTTCGATATTTGTTTGTTTGTTTGTTTTTTCGATGTTTGTCGGATTCGCATTTTTGTTCATTTATTTTTTTTTTCTATCGATTTTTCGTCGAATGCGCCACAAACATTATTTTTCACATTCAATATGTGCCGTGCTTGGCCAGTTTTATGCCATTTACATGTAAATAAATTTACTTTTCTTTTTCACTGCGGCGCCATCTAAGCAATGCAAGCAACTGTCACTGAACTAAAACGAATTAAAATGACATGAGTACGTTCAATCTCTGTGAAAGGTGCGTTTACGGTCGTTTGCATTTGGCACAGTGCCAAAAACTGTTGAAATATAAGAGATTGGAAATTGTTATGAATTTTTGTGAGTTTTACGGAATTTAAATTTATTGTAATTTTTGATAATTTCTCATTTGGTATATTTACATGAAAAAAATCGAGAAAAAAAATGAAATTAAATGTGTGTGATATAATTTCAAAATGTCTGAAAATCTCGGAAAATCTGTTTATTGATTTTTACCTGATTTCACTATTATGAAGTGTCATTTAAATTTATTTGAATAATTTCAAATGAAGGTGCACAATTGCAGATGAATAGAAATTGCAATACATTTTTTGGGGTTATGTTACATTATGACATGCGATGTCCCTGTGACATTTGACGCGTCAATCTATAGATGTCGTACACGTCGACATGTGTTGACTGAACTGGCCAAGTATGATATGTGCCCTTATTTTTGGCAATGTACCATACCGTTGACTGGACGTGGCCATTCACTGATCTTTGGCAGTTGGTTAAAAAAAAAAAAATAGTGTTATTGTTTATAAAAAACACGTTGCAAAAATACCGCGTGAATAAAACAACAAAGCAAATCACCAGTGAAGAAACAAACCAAACAATTTTTCGATGTATTTCAAACGCATACTAAGAATAATATTTTAGTTGAAAATGATCCATCTGTCCGCCGACACATCGACTGTACTTCAAGTGCAATGTACGGTGAAAAAGAGAGAGAGAGAGAGAGAGAGAGAGAGAGAGAGAGAGAGAGAGAGAGAGAGAGAGAGAGAGAGAGAGAGAGAGAGAGAGAGAGAGAGAGAGAGAGAGAGAAAGAGAGCTGATGAAAATGTTAATGATGACCACTTCTGATCATTTAACCATTTCTTTCGAATTCATTCAGCCATCATACAAGCTGCTGTCGGTTTTATTGTTGTTTCAGCTCACTGAAGTGGCCATTGAATTGCAACGACAGAATATGAGTGATGAAATGCTCTTCAACCGGTAATGTGATATACCACTGTGACAAGCACAAATAATTTTCATTTTCTTTTCCATATTCAACAACATCAAGAACCAAAAAAAAAAAAATCAACATGAACAATCAATTGCATCATCATCAGCATAATTACCATATTTGATGTGGTCGAGAGTCTGTTGTACACGCAATCCAAATACGCAAAACATTACACGAAAATTATACACTGGGATTTTAAACAAATTATCAAAGATTCCTAATACATATGGTCACTGATCACTAATCACATTTGACAAAGTCAAGTTTCGAACGAAAAAAAAAAACAAAAACAGTTTGCTTAAATTTCCGTTACAAATGATCATAAATTCAACAGTTAATAAACAGAAAATAATACAAATTAAACGCCATGAACATTGTTCATAATGTAAATAATAATTTTTCTTATCGAATTTTTATATGTGTGATTTAAATTTACATTCAACCAAATCGCCAATGCTACGCAGCAGCACGCCAGTGCCAACAACCGAATTAGCTAAAGAACGGTGACCGATCTTATTGTCATTATTTATTGTTCATAATATAGTTGTGTGTGTGTGTTGTCTAAAATTATAGCCGTGAATCCGATGTAAAGCAATGTCCAAACAATGAACGATAATCAAGCAAAATCGTGTGAATTTGAACACACACATTAGAATTAGACGGCATCGTTCCATTGTATGGAATCTCCATGGCAAAGCATTTAAATCGAATTAAATCTCTTTAAACACAATTCATTACAAAGTATTTAAATTTTATCAAAAGCGAACGAAAAACCATTTGAAATTTATGGTTAAAAAAAAAACACACACACGAATGAAGTCTTAGAATTAAAAATGTTACATATTAAAGCATTTATTTTTAACCATTTTCCGTTGTAATTTTGATCATTTCAGGTTCACTTGTTGTACGGAGAGCTTTTACACATACATTCAAGGGATTTCATCTTCAATTTGGTCACAACTTCAATAAATAGCCGAAGTGCTCACAACACAAAAGAAATCGAGCAAAAAAAACGAAAGAGAAGGTTCGTTTTGATATGGATTCATTTTTATTTTGATATAATTTTTTTTTGTGTGTGTGGTTCACCTCACATGTCACTGGTACTTTGTACAGATCATGAAATGAAATCGCTTCACATGAAAACGAAACATGCTGTCACACTGAAAAAGGTACACACACACACACACTCACATAAGCGCACACAATTCGAACTCTCGCCGTTATTGAGTGGTTTGTGTGTTACAGAGGGCAGAGTTGATGCCGCATGTTGAAAGCAAAACCATATACACGATCTGTGCACAGTCACATACACAAAATGAATAGTCAATCTGTTTGATGCGTTGTGGTGCTGTTGTTATTGGTCATTGATCGGTTTAGATTTTTGTACTTTTGTAATTTTTGTTACCATTCAGAATTCATAGTTTTATATGTTGTTGTTGTTGTTGTTGTTTTTTTTATTTGAGCATTTTAAATACATTTGTATAATCATCAACAAGTGGCATTTATACGAGATGAATAGAGTTTTCATCTGTAGTATTCTGTTTTCGGTTGTTCGGTGTTTTGTTATGGCAAAAAGGGAAATTTTTCTTTTCAAATAAAATCGAATCACTTCATGCTTCTGAACTGAACTGAAATCATTCTATGTGTATTGCTACAGTGAACAATAGATAGGCAATTTTCAATATTTTACCGATTGCGCGAGGTGCGAACGCGACCATGTGGCAATTCTAACAAAAGAAATCCCATCTCATTTCTACATCCAAAGAGATCTAACCGTTTTCATTTGAATGATTAGAAATTTTGTTATGGTACATTTAAAATGTGCCAATCATATGGCATCAACGAACAGTCATTGGTTTTGCGGGATCAGGTTGAACAAACCAACCGAACTCAAACCAAAAAAAAAAAAACCGAATCATTAGATGCGTGCGTCTGCATAGAAGCCAATGGCGACGGATTTGGTTTCTGTCTCTCTTAGCATTATTGCGAAATCAAACACATTCAATATAATACCTCATCTCATCTTCTGATTGAAATGGTTTTTTTTCACTTTTTTCCCTTTCTTCTTTTCAAGTCGCGGGCATTTGTGTGTAATCTTTCTATGACCAAGGTGTATTCGAAGGCCGGTGCCCGATGTCTGGTGCGTATGCAAACGCATTGAAATCCGTCTCAATTTTTTTCTTCCCTGCCATTTCATCTTTTATTATGGAAATCGAATTTGATTCGGCGCTCAACATTTTCGATTTTTTTTTTAAGTTAGAAGTTCAGCGATCAAGATATGGACTTAGGCATAACTGCGTGATGTGTGCCAAGAAATCGACAAAACAAACAAATGAAATTATGATGATCATAGTTAAGACCGAGGCAAACATTCAGCATTATATTATGTACGCGTCAAAGATATTTTGCAATGTAAATCGTAAAACAGATGACAGATCATCTGAATTTCACCGATACAAAAATTTAACCCGGCAGCTAACTCGATTGCACAGTCCGTTTAATTCCAATTCCAGTGCCGCTGTTTTATTCTCCACCATAATTATTAGCAACGTCAGATAAATTGAAAATTGCTAAAGAGTGGGCATGACATTAGAATTTATTTGCATAAACCTGGGCATAAGCACATAAATATGAAACTAATGAGAATTGTTTACAGTTTGGTAAAGTTTTATGACCTTTTCGGTTTGGTTTGGCGGTCGCATCGTTGTCACTGCCGACGCCGCCGCCGCCGTCATCAACTTACATAGCGGAGTTTTGAAACGTCGAACAAAGAAAAAAGGAATTTAACATGAACATAAAATTGTCATTTTGTTTCAAGCCACTGTTGAAAGTTGCATACTTAGCCACATTTCATGTGTTAGACAACTACACATGTACATGTACATTACAAAGAGGAGGAAAAAAAACGTCCAAAAGACACACACACACACACACACACACACACACACACACACACACACACACACACACACACACACACACACACACACACACACACACACACACACACACATATAATTACTTACCGACAAACAAATCAAAAACGATAAACGGAAAATACAGAAAATAGCAGCATCCATAACAGTGTAAAGCAAATAGTTGTACGGCCAAACCCAATGTAAAAAAACAAAAATGACCACAAAAAGATTTCATTATTTATACGCATAACACTGAGAAAAGTTACATGCTTGCCCATCAAATTTCTCACCCATTACTCACAATTGCAAATTGCATACTTGAGAATCGGTTCGCTTTGTCGGTGTGCTCCGATTCATTTGTCATTTGGCTACTCAAACGGCTTACTTGTGTTGTGTGTGTGCGTTT
Organism: Aphidoletes aphidimyza; assembly: GCA_030463065.1. NCBI lineage: Eukaryota > Metazoa > Arthropoda > Insecta > Diptera > Cecidomyiidae > Aphidoletes > Aphidoletes aphidimyza. The sequence goes on from CM059998.1 coordinate 45,505,800, forward strand.
TTTTTATTCTTCTTCTTTTCGCCAAAAATGAATCGCCATGCATTGGTGGATTAAATGCGGTTAGTTTATGTTTCATGGATGTTAAACATTCGAATAAAATATCCGTTGTTGAGCACCAACAGCATTTTATATCGAAAACAAATGTGATGTGAGTTAAGAACATTATTATGTCATTAAATGGCATTTTGTTTGGCTTTTAACGGTTTAACACAAAAACAAATCTCATGTAATTTTTTAAGCATTTTGTGCATATATTATCTCATAGACTCTCTATTTAAATTATGTACTTTGTTTTGTAAGTGTAAAAACCTTAAACAAAAAAAAAACAAAAACACAAAATTATAAGAAATCTTACGAAACGTGTAATTTCCGCTGATGAAAATCGTCAAGTGAGAGAAAGATGAATATTTGAGAAAAGAGCAAGATGAGCACTCGTCTGTGTACCGTACACAATGTGTACATTTACACCGTGTGCATGCTGTATTCACATTAAAGGCGCACATCGAAACACTTGCTGGATGTGATCGAGTGTGTGTTTGTGTCATGCTCGCGCGCCAATGTATGACGGTAATAATTGGCACATTATTCACTCTTATAGCGAATCAGTGTGTTCTGTGAACGGTTAAACATGCCAATTAGAATATTTACCATTTTTTTTGCATACCGGTAATAATTAATCATATAAACACATTGCGCGCGCTCGTTCACTCACTTCAAACCACCTTTAATGCCATTAAATCATGGGCCTGTCATATTGCAGTGCAAACATACACACACACACATAAAACATCAAGCGTGGCAATCAAACATGCAGCCCAAGTCCAAGTGCAAATGCATGGCAGCTAAGTATAAATGATTACCATACGGTTTTCACAGTACAACAGCTATCTCATCAGTCATCAGTCGAATCCTTTTAATTCTTGTGCAAATAAAAGGAAATGCATCGTCTAAAATCGGCCGGGAGAGAGAGAGAGAGAGAGAAACCAACAAACATTACATGAAACATAAAGAATAACCAAACGATGAACAGCGTCATGTATTTCATAAGACCATAACATGAATTAGATGGATATAAAATGAAAGGAGATGGCGCGAGAAATGAGCATGTTTGATGTGTACGTTTTTCAGTTGGTCTCGCAGCACTTGCTGTTGTAATGAGTATTAAGATATTTTAAATATTCGTGATTACATGTTTGAAATGAAAGCCACTTCACACTTGTGATATGCGTCACTCAAAAAAATGTGCTCTTGAATTAATTCAAATTTAGATTGATCGATTGACAAACATGCAAATGCACAGTCACTTGTCGTTGGTCGGCTGTCATCAATTTTTTTTATCGAAGCGGCACCACACACAAATCACATTTACACACACATCCCAATTGAGTGGATCGAAGACGATTTGACGTTTATCGATGCGTTAACTTATTTATTTTACTAATTCAGTCACTTTGCATAGCTCGAACGCAGTCAGATTCTACCCCAAATTAAGGTTTAGAAGCAAATGAAAAATAAAAAGTGAACACAACAAAAACAACAAGAGAAACAATCTTTAAAGCTGCATTTCAATTACGTGCTGAATTAATTAATAGCCTTCGGCCAATTTTCATTATCGATTCGCACGAAAGGGCTTCTTCAATTCAATGGGCATGCTCTGAAGCTGGCGCATTCGATGTGCTTTAATACATTGTATTGAACAATATTTCTCTCAACGCGAACATATGTAAGCGACGAGTGTTACAAACGTTTCAATTCACTTTTTCAAGCTAGAGTGTTTTTTTTTTGGTGTGTGTGTTTTCTTTGTCGTTGTTAATTTTTTTTGCATTGTTTCTGTATAATCGAACCAAGAATAGACCGGACACATTTAATCCAATTGAGATACACTTCTTTGGATGGTCAACATCGAAACAGAAACAACAACAAAAATTACGCAGTGATTAAGTAAAGATTGTATGTGTGTGTGTGTGTTTGTGTTCCAGTGTTGCATTTAACGTTTTGTACTTGAGACATAAAATTGAGTTGAGAGCGAGAAAAACAACAACAACAAAAAACTGAGCCTGAGCTTCTTTTCTTCGGTCGACGAATCGAGCAAGTGCTTGTTTCGAAACTGAAAACATGTTATTACAATTTGAGGTTTGAATACCATGTTTAGAATCGGTTGAGTTGTTGCTGTATATTTGCGATTATCTCTAGATTTCCCCCCATTTTGAACTAAAAGCAGGCGATAGACAAAAATAAAGTAGATACCAACAAAAACCAAAAAAAAACAACCATCAAGTAGCAACAGTGCGCACACCATGAGTGTATGCGCTCATAGAGAAATTGCGTACGAAGGAAGTACTTTGGACAGAAGCGTGTGCATTTACACGATAGATGTAAAGGTCGAATTGTAATTACGATAACGCCAAATGCGTGCGACGAACGCGACTCCAAAGATAGAGAGCGAAAAGAAACTGCGCTGGAAGTGAGCAAGCACGAACATACATGGTCGGTTGTTACATTGGCAAGGAATTTTCGAACCATGATAAATTACGTAGTTTTTATTTTTATTTTTATTTCTATCAGTTTGCTAACTCGTTCTCGCTTTCTCTGTCTCTCTCTCTGTCTCTCTCGCTTTCGCTTGAGTAATTCGATGTTCGATGCGCGCACACGCACGCACGCTCACAATGTGATCAAAGCAAACACTTTTTTTTTGTACGATATTTCCATTAAGTGACTTTCTGATAGAAATGTGCTTTGAAATCGGTCGAATAATGTGCAAAAAGGCGCGAACATAAACGAGAATCGTGAATTACACATGCTTACGTCATATAGAATCTAAACTCGACCACGATATAAATCAACGTAATCAATTATGGTTTATTGATCTCTTGAGCTACGACTTTAATGCATATACAGAATATACATATACACACACATACGAAAGAAAAAAAAACAAACAAATGTGTGTGTGTGTGTCTGTGTGTTTCGTATCAGTTTTATGCTATGTGTATTTTTTTCGGACTCTCCACTTGATGTTCCATTTTTAGTTAACTTACCACACGATTGTTCATACGATTATTTGATCAAAGAGCCTCATCAATTTGATTGATAGTGGCCAATCATATTTTTTTTTGATGTGATGAAGAGAAACATGAATTAAAATTTGCCACAGCTTTTCAAAGCAAATAACGAGATGCCAAATCAAGTGAAGTGATTAACATGCAAACACTAGCGGTGCCAGAGCACTTTATTTTTTCTCTCTTTGGATGTTCAGAGGCCAATTTGTTGTGTGTTTTTTTTTCGTTCGCTTGTTTTTTTGCCACAAAAACCACACACACATTAAATGAATACACTCGTCGGAAAAGTATTAAATAGTAAATTTTTTGTTTGTTTTTGTTTTCATTTTATTATTTTTGCAAAATTCATTATCTCTTAATCAACTAATTGTATGCGTATCAACTATGAGTAAAAATACTAAAGGAATCTCCTTATTTTTCTTTATTTTTACCGCCTGAATTCTGGACTGTATCAAAAAAATAGCACAAAATTATTTGATGTGTGATTCATTTTAAATAAACATAATGTTTGTTTGTTTGTTTTTTTATTATTTATTATTTCAAGTGAACTCAACAAAATGCAACAAAAAAAATAATCATATTGAATTGAAGGTCAGGTTTCTTCGATGTTAAAAAATAATATCATGTCATTCAATTGTATCACATTAACGGAAATGAATCAAACAAACAAACACAAAACTTATGGACTCGTTTTTTTTATTCAACTAGAATTCTAGATCGCCGAACGTTCAAAAACCGTTACAAATGTATTTATAATATATATATTATAAAATGAATGTAAGCTGCATAAAGTGACACAAAAACAATAATGATAAAATTTTACAAAATAAAAACAATTGAAATTGCATATGGAAATTGTTTGGAACGTTCGTAACCAATCTATCATTTGGAATTAGAGTGCAACACAGATGTATACAAATGTTTTACAGCTATACGTTGAATCACAGTTATATTATTGTTAAACTTCACCACCCTATCGAATTTCGGTTGACGAAATCCCATGACCAACACACACATGTCATACAGATCTTCTAAAAAAAAATAAAAAAACAAAAAAAATTGTTCGTGTGTTGTGAACGCGATGTTTTTCGCTGTTCATCTTTTCATTTACACAACATAATTGTTGTTGTTCAACAGAATACTCAGTGCTGATTGATTGGTTTTGTAAATTGCTGGATGATCATAAATTTCTAATTGAAGTCTTAATCTTGTCTCAAGTTATTTCTTCTTTCTTTTCATTTTCTCTTTTTTTCCTGTTACTTTGACCGCAGTGCAAGAATAATCAAAATTTTAATCTCACATCAATTTTAATATTCTTCTTATGAAAATAAAATTACACTTCGGCAAACTTTGCGTGTGTTCATCGGCAACATCAGTAACGAATTAAAAAAGAATCGTTTCGTGGACGAAATGACACTTGTTATTCGACCCAATGCGCTAATGATCGTAACGTGTTTTTAAGCCGATTTAAAACAAACAGAACAGAACAAACAAACAAAAAATTACGTACATTGACAAACAATTTGTTTTTCGAAAACGAACAATGAAGTGTATGATTCTATCGTTAACGCCAGTATGCATTATTAAATTAGAAAACAATCATTTTACGATTATCAATATACAATAAATCTATAGCTGATTTGATTATCGATCGTGCATTTGTTTGAGTTTTTTTTTTATGGAAACACCTTAAAGAAATTGGAAAACAAATCGATACTAGTTTTTTTTTTCTTTTGTTGCAAAGTTATCAAAAATATAAGTCTGGAGATTTTTTAAATGTCTTTTGTTCTTTTAAATTGAAGTTTAAAAAATAAAAATAAAAAATGTGGCGAAGCTGAAATGGACATCCTTCGTTGCGGTGATCTTTATGTCACTGCCACTCTCTTGCTCTCTCTGTGTTTCTTTTTTTTCCAAATGAGAGTGAAGCCAATAAAGATTTTATTAGATCTAAATGGGATGTGGACTTTTGATTCAGGCACCCGACCAGATGATACACGATTTGGCTCGATCCACTGATGCCAATACTGAACTAAATGGATTCCATGAGACGGCCGTCACAGCTGCAGCACTGCGAATAAATAAACCACCCGAACTTGGGAGGTGAGAAAACAATGTTTTCCATTTTGATGCAAACGATTACACACATTTACGCAAAAAGAAATTTTTGTTGTTGTTATTTTTTTTTTTTAATATGAAAACTACCACCAAATATGTTATGAGCTACCAATAAAAAAAAAACAAAACTCAAAATGGTGCGAATCACAAAGCTTTCAAAGTTTTTAACCGATCAAACATTAAAAGAGAGAGAAAGAGAAAAATGACCATCTGAATTCGACAGTTCAGTTCACATAGAACTGAAAAAAAAAACGATTGAAAATGATGAATGTCGTTTTTTTTCATTGAATTTTCACGTTCACTTTCTTTTCACGTGCCAGAAATATAGTCTCAGCATTTAAAAAGAGAAATTTAAATGCTCCCGGACTTGTTGCTCGTTTTTTTTCTATTCCTCTCTTTTTATTTGATGTCAATCATACGATCTACGTGCGACTCACTTAATCAATGCTAATTGATTTTATTTTAGTTTAGCACGTTTTCTAGTGCAACTAAGAAAGATATGTGATCAAATGGTGCGGTTTTTGTTTTCTAATTACAGTTTTTTTCTTCTAAAGAACTACAATTTTTAGTACGAAAATAAAAACCTCACACCACAGCAGACAGGCGAATGAGAGATAAAAAAGCGTCACTGCACCACATTATGCGTGTATAATTTGCAAATGGTCAAAGTGAAATTCCGAAAAAGAGAATGAAAGCAATATAAATGTTTTATGGCCCAGCATAACACACACAAACATAGAATTTCAAGCAAAACTAACACATAAAATAAAATAGAAAGAAAAGAAAACACAGAAGAGACAAGTTCAAATGCGAATAAAAACCAGCAGAAACACTTACGAATTTTCCTTGAGTGTGCCTTCCAATTGCCCATTGACATTCCATATGAATATTGCACCGTCATTCGATCCAGCCGCAATACGACTCGTATCACGGCTAAATGATACACGAGACCAGTCACAACTGACTTTGAAATTGTCATTGCTGCACGAGAGAAACGAAACGAAACGAAATATGAAGCAAATAGATTAAGGCATGTTCACTGTGAAATGCTGGAGATTTTGCTACGATTGGTTTTTGTTGCGATCGAGATTGAGATTGAGATTTTTAGCCTACCTAAACGTTTTGATTATCTGGTTCATGCGTAGATCCAATAATTTAATCGTATCGTCACGAACACAGCTCAGTAAATATTGACAATCTTTCGATAGATCCAACGATGTAATTTTACCTTGTAGCACAATTTCGTTGGCTGAACAATCGGTTCGTGTATCCCAGAAACGAATTTTTTTATCGTAATGTCCACTGATGATTGTAGTGCCGGATACATCGGTGCCCGTTGTCACTAAATCGTTACAACTGGAACCAGCAAATTTCGTTTCAACACAGGCTCGACTCCGTAAGTCCCATATTTTCAATGTTCGATCGTGACTACCGGTCACTACTTTCGATGGTTCGCCCAAGAACTTGGCTGCCATCACTTTCCCACTGTGACCGGTCAACGTGTGCTGCATTCGGATACGAATTTTAGAAAATAGAAAAGAGAAAATTCAAAAGAAAAAGTCACATTGTGTATCATTTTGTGTGTGCTTTTTTTGTTTGTTTGTTTGTATGTTGTGCATTCATTTAAATTCGACTGTACGAATATTTTCGAAATAGAATCAAATGAAAATAAATGGCAAAAATGTCCATGGTTTCGGGTTTATCCAGTCTCATTTCCACAAATACATTAACAATCAATTTGAATGTTGAGGCTAATTTGTTAATTCAATTGAACACGATCAATTCGATCTGCAATTGATGCAAATAACGATTAATACAAGAAGCAAAAATCACCAACAACCGCAAAAGAAAAAAAAACACACAAAAACACATTCTTTTCAAATATAGATAATTTCTCGGGCATGTAATTGAATCAACCAAGTACGACGACGAATGTGAAAATCCCACGACTTATGTACATAGAAATTCACATACATATATAAATAAATACTGTTTGCTGTATATTGGAATTCAAATCGAATCACACAGAAAAATGCAAGCGAGAAAATAATGTGCAAAATGGATAAATTTGTTTTCGTTTATCGAATCGGTGAAGCAGAACGCAGCCTCAATACAGTTAGCTTATCCGTTCGACTTGAGTTAATCTTTTATAATAGGCGCGTTCACAAACAAATTTACTTCAGCCGTCAGAGAGTTATATACGAGAGAGAGAACATATGCTGACAATATGAAAAAAACTGATCATGGCCATTCATTTGTTTGATCGTTCTTTCGCTCGTTCACTCGTGCGCTCGCGCACGCATATCAAATCAATCTAAATTTAATGGAAACGGAATGACAGCTACAAATTTAGCCATGCAAGTGGCTGCGAAATCGCAAGCGTAAAACGAGCTTGACTGCGCCTCATTTTCTTTTTATTTGTTTGGAGACGGGGGAGGGGAGAATTAAATCTCATTTTGGATTCATTCAGCTATATTATGAATATCAAAACTTATCAAAAGAAACTAATCGATGCCATAAAGGGCTCCGTTTACCGCTCAATAGCACGGGATTACAAATTGTAATCGGATTTGCGTTAAATGAGAGAGAGAGTGTATCAAAATTGATGGAAGTTTCAACACATTTTGTGTTCTGTTCACTTCAAAATTCAAAATTGGATACTTGAATTTATAATATCGATTCAACGCACCAAATTACACACTTCGCTTTGGCAATCAATTATTTAAATGCTCATGGATTATATCGAAGAATATCTGGTTTACGAAATTAACTGATTTACCACTAAAACAACAAGATGAAAATCAATCATGATTTTTCCGACGGCGTTTAAAAGAGTTTTTCTTGTTTTGTTTTGTTTTTTGATTGTTGTTGCTGCTGCTGCTGCTGCTGCTGTGGTTGTTCTTAAGTATGGTGCATGCTGCGTTTAATCGGTATGAAATGATCGGGCGAACGCTCGCTATGGCAATGATAAATATCTCGAGCACAAAGTGCAAACAACAAAATTAATTCACCCGAGAAGCTTTCGTTAAGATTCCACTCGAGCAAAATTAATGTTTCCTAAACGCAACCGATCAAATTTGTTCGTTTTTTGTTGTTGTTGTTGTTTTGTTTCGGTGGTAACAAATGTGATCCGATTATAGCTGCACCATGAAATTGATGGTTTTTGAGAATGACTCTGAAATCACAATCATTCATCAACCATGACTGTGGAGTGAATCTCTTTCCTTTTCACTCTATGTCTCTCAGTCAGTCTCTCTGTCTCTCTCTCTCTCGCTGTCTCTCTCGCTCCCTACAATGAGAGCGTCGTCGCCGTACTGAAGATCTGCATGTCAAAATGTATCGATCAACTGAGTAAATGAATAACAATATTATTTACGTCACATTCAGAGGCTTACATATCGCGAAGTGTTCACTTAAGCGTGGATTAATGTATGCGGTTAAAGTGATTATCAATGCAAAAAAAAGAAACGAAATGAAATGAACAGTGCAGTGCATTTCTTTTCGATTTTTTTCTTTTTATTTCGTATGCAATCAGCAGCATGCAAATACCGATGAAGCCATTCGTGGCTCACTCTCTCACATATGAAATGGAAACGCAACAGAACTAAAAAACAAAAAAATGCGACCACCCCATGGTTTGACGGCTGGAAATTGATAGGTGACTGATGACAACGATACCGACAGTATTTTCAACACCAACGGATCATAACACCGATGCACAATGTATGTGTATCGGTATGCACAGGAGTGTGCAGACGATTGGCTCGCGAATTAAATATAAATGTATGGTTTCTTTTGTTTTATCGACGATGTTGTTGTTGTTGTTGTTGGTGGTGGTGGTGGTGGTTTTTTCTCTCGTTTTGCTTCATTCGTTGTGGCTTTGAGATAATTTGTCGAACATATTCTGGTTGATTCACTCAATATTTATCGAATCAACAGAGTGTGAGCGCAGCATATGTGAAATAATGCTATGGCATATCAATAACAATTGAGTGCTTTTGATTCGGTTTCTAACGGTCGTAACCTTTGCATTGTGATGTGTAGTTACGCAAAAATGTGATGATGATAGCCAAGAAGAGTATGATAAAAAGTCAATAAACTATCATTTGAGATGTAGTCGTTGCTATCGCATCTATTGCGTCCATTAGTCATCAGAGCTTCGATAGCTCGTTCTTCGTCACACACAAATACGTTAGTTCCTTAAAATGCACCAGAGTACAAGAACATTTTTACAACTACTTACAATTTTACCGTATAATCTTATTTGATTAAGAAATGGTAATTGTTTGGTTTCCATTCCTTTGATGGCAAGAATGTGATCGCATTTTTTTGCGCACCAATCTATCAATTCATAATATTGACAATTAACGTATTAAATACATTCTCTAGTATTGTAAATCCAGTTTACATGAGCATTGTTGCTATCTTTAATTTTCATATTGTTATGGTCAAACAATAATCGTAACGATCGTCTACACGTGAAAAAAAAACAACAACAACTAATAAAGAAATAAAAACCTCGAGTGAAAAACATGATTAATCCGGTTGTGCTTGACTAAAGCATACAAATAGATCGATGTGAACGTCATGGATGGTGTGTGATCGTGCCAAGGTGAATTTGATCAAATTAGTACAATTTGCCGACGTTTTTTTTTCTTGGTTTGGGGTTTTCGACCGATCGGTTTCCTTTTGATCACCAACCAATTGGATGGATCTTGTTATGATGGTCTATTACCATGCAATAAATATTTTAATCGTTTTTCGAATAAATGGTAAATTCGATAGTATCAAACAATCGATGTGCATGACTTTAAACTAAGTAGCGGTTTACCAAAAATTCAAAATGAACTTGTAACAAAATCATCATTCATTTTGTGTGTTTTGTTCTCGAACACACATATCGAATGTTAATCCTCGATTATTTTTCATTTTTTGATTGGCCTATTTGACTAACGAATTATCTAAAAAAAGGTGTGTTGACTTGTTCGAGGGGGAAAAATAAATTCGAAAATATTCCATATGAAAATTAAACGAAATCAAATAGATTCGTTAACGTTCGTTTTTTGCTTTGAATGTCTAATCTCTGAGAAATAGAACTTTATTAATCCAATAGATATTTTAGTTGTCGATTCGGAGTCCTCTTCTATTTGAATTTGATGATATTTTGTGAGTTTGTTCTTGTTGTTGTATGCATAAAGATCGCGAATTCATACATACCATAGCTCGTGAGAATAAAAGCTAAAAACCAATCGACAATATTTAAAGTCGACACTATTTCACGCTAATTGAACGTCACATTCGATACGATGCACCAACAAAGTGTTTGTTAGTCGTTTTGTCACTGCCCTAGCGATCATTTTAATCGATTTTGAATTTCGGAGTAGAGTTGAGAGAAGTACAGCGGAACAAAATGAAAAACAAAAACCAAAAATCGCAAACAAACGAAATAAAATTGCATTTATGAAGCAAAGAAAAACCACAAGAATACATTATTTTTCCATTTGGCACGACAAAAAAGTCATATCCATGTTCTGGCAATGATTAATAGCAATAAATAGAAAAGAAGATGAGGCAGTCGAAAATCGAATCTGTGGCCCGAACACAAACACACACACACACATTCCAACACCACTTGCAAAACAAAACAAAACAATGACAGCGACTACGACCGCGACATAGACACAAAGCAACTAGAAACGGATGAGAAAAATTCAGCCAAGTGTTTCCGCACTCAGTACCGACAGCAATGCAATGCATTTTCGATCGTTCATCGATGTTTAAATGGAGCTTCGTTTCAATGCATATGCATCCTCTTACAATTCGTTGACTTTCTTTTGACTTGAAAAACTACAATGCCATCGTTTTAATTTCACTTGAGTTTGACTGCAATTCGGCCGTATTCATTATTGTCACACTCACAGTGCATGCACTTTGTTAGCCAATATTGTTGAGTTACTGTTCGATTGGTTGGTTGGTTGGTATAATATTGTGTGTTGTGCAGTTGTGCAGCACACTGCAACCGAAAAAAATGCAACAACACACTAACAACAAATCGAACCAAAGCTGAACAAAAAAAAACAGTTGGTGGAAAAATGGCAAAGTTGATAAAATGAAGCAAATTCAGTGCACATCGATTCTTGGCGAAAATAAAGAAAAAAAAGAGAGATGTGCTTTTTTATATATATATATATCTCTTAAAGAAGAAATAAACGTAGGAAAAAAAAGCGATACGTACGGGACCAAATGTTCCCTTTAAACGTTTTGAATTGGTCTTCCTATAAAATGTCGTGAAAACGAAAACAAGATTGTTTCTGTACAATTTTTCTATTTCATTTCTGCTATTTTTATCGTTTTATTTATTTTTATTTTGTATTGCGGTTAGGTTGCTGTTTTTTTTCTCTCTCCCGTTTCGTTCTCTCCCTTTCTCTCGCTCGCTCACTGTGTCGGTGTGTGTATTTTTCGCTCACTCGACTTGCCATTTCGAGAAATAAGTGCATGGGATGGCAAAAGGCTATGAGAAGCGAAAATTCATGCCAAGAAAAATCGAATCAAGAAAAAGTACATAGATGGGAAAATAATGAATTGTGAATACCAATGAAGGCAAAATGGAAAAAATGTAGTTTAAATCACGGAGAGTGTTTCGTCGGGTTTTTTTGTTTTGTTTTTTTTTTTTGTGAGTGTCTCTCTACCTCTCTCTTTCTGATTCTGTCGCGCTTTGCCATTTCGATCGCATAAAAGTACATATTTGATATTTACGAATAAGTTTATTTAGTTCAGGTCCCTCTTAATCGAAGAAAAAATGTGCCACAAAATGCACCGTACATACCGCGAATTGAAATGAAAAAGAGTGTATAGAGAGAGAGAGATAGAGAGAGATAGAGAGAGGGGAAAAAAAGAGACCAAAGAGCGAGAGACACTCAATTCTAAACGGAGACAAAAAGGCATAAACAGGAACCCAACGAAATAAAAAAAACAACAACAAAAGACACACAGAGCGAAGATGCCAAGAACAAACAGAAAACAAGAAAAACAAAATAGATAAATACCAGGGATGAAAGAGCATTATCACGATAGCTAAATGTTTGTGTCTTGTAAACACAATCTCAAATAAAGTAATAATATGGCCGTCAACTCAAGTCAATGAACACAAACAAAATAAAATCACACCAAATATACGAATTTAAATTGATCAGCAGCATGCACAACAAGAATCATAAAAAGAACCAGAGAGAGAGAGAGAGAAGACCCAAAGGGTATGATACGCACTCGTCTAACCGCGACTTAAAGATAGTTCTTTTTTCATTTAAATTTTATAAAGTCTTGTTGTTACTAAAGTTGACTCATTGATGTCACTTGGACCATCATTTTCTGCTCGTCTGCACCTCATCCGATGCGGTCGTTTTCAGCCACAATTTAACGCATTGGAAAACCACTTCGAGAAAACCCGTTGTTATCACCATGCTGTTAATTCCATAATTTATAGATTTGAATGTCACTTTGTATCATTCATCACAGCCAAAGATGCGCTGTCGCACGTCAATACCTGTGCATGGCGTGCAAACGCGTACACACATTCTGTGTCACATGAGATGAATACAAGGAGCCGGCATCAAGGCTCTCTATCTCTCTCATTTTCACTCACATGATCTCGCCCATCTCTTAGTTATTTATCAAATTTTGCATGTGCATCGTCGTTTACATAAAACTGTCTAAATGAGCCTGTTCAATGCTCATAAAATATCGAAATTATACAAAAATATACAAATTTACAGCTGTACCAATTTCAATCGCATTTTTCACAAAGAACTTAATTATAGTGGCATTTTCCTTATCGTTTTGTTCTCATTTCTTTTTTCTCTCTATATTTCTTTCTATGTCGGGTTCTGTTTTTTTTTCGTATCCACATCCGATTCGTTTAGATTCAACAGAGATCGTTAATTGTGCGTTCATTTAAAAGTAAAATTCCCATATTTGATTCATCGAAGGGTTAGCAGCAAAAAGGCGACAGCGAAAAGTGGAAACAGATCTTAGTTGGGCTGCTGGAATTTAATCATTCGTGACGATAACGTCTACTTCAGTGAATCTGAATCAACCGAACGTGAACAGTTTTGCCCGTAAAGCATTCCGCGGAATTTCCGCCTATGGTCAAGCCGTTTAATTGAAGAGGTAAGTTTTATTTGACATGCTGTGCGACTTTTTGCTGCCGTTCATTCGGCGATTCTTTTTTTTCGCTCTCTCTCTCTTTCTCTCTTTCCCCATTCAACTCAAGTAGTTGAGTGTTTTTGTGTATCCATTTCGATTTATTATTCTTTTCGCTTTTTTTGCTCGATAAATCGTTTGTTTTTATCCAAGCAAAAAGCATTATGTGAAAATTTGATTCTGAAAACTGGCTGAAAATCGATCAATGGAAAAATATGTCAATACAGATCTGTTTTGATACTGTTTTTTTTTTTGTTGTTGCTTCACAGGCCAAATCAGACAGTAGTGTTTTTTTGTGTGTTGTCTTTCGATCTCACTCAACTCTTCAAAATAATGTTTTGAAATGACTGTTCATCGACTATCAAAGTAATTTTTAGAAGACGATGATAAAGATAGAAATGAGTTCAGGTTCAGATCAAACCAGATTCACTGGTAGATACTGGTCTGGGCATGCAATATGTTAACAGTACTACTACATTTTTGTGAAATGCTCACGGTATTTGATGGTTCATTACGAGTGCTTTGAAAGGATTGGTTGGAGTTGGAAGTATCGCTAAACGGAACCAATTTGATTTTTTTTTCAAACAATGATCATGTTATAATTTATACAACTTGACCAGGCCATTTTATAAAACCGTATTATTCATTCATATATTAAAAGGTCATAAATTTGTCAAATGACCGCGTACTTCCAATTTATTTCTCTTCTCTTCTTTTTTGATCGCCCTTTCTCCCTCTTTTTTTCCTTTTTTCTAAAAATTGATTGCTGATCAATCCAGTCAAACGGCTTTTCTAAATATAAACACAAATGAAAATTGAAAAAAAATGCCCTTCACACACTGGTCAGAATCATAAACAGAAAATAGAATGAACAAAAAAAATATATGTATTCACATAAAGTTGTTGAACATCGAAAAAAGTACATAAATAAACAGACATAAGAGACATGCAGCGGCTACGGAAAAAAATGGTCAACAAAAGTTGAGATGAAAAAAAAAACAGAAAAATAAGAGACATAAAAAAATCAACGCACTCTAACACACACACACACACACGCACAAAATGAAAAAAAAGCGTATCAGGTGCACACGTATGTGTTCACATCCAGAATATTTACAAACCGAGAGCGTCACAAATTATACAAATGATAGAGGACACATCAAGGAATAGCTACGAGCATTATACTGAAAACAAATATGAAAACAACAAATAAAATGAGCTGAAAGATTAAGCGGAAGAGAGATAGAGACGCGAAAGAGCATATATTTATGCACTTAGACACCAAGAAAAAACTGTAGACGCATATTCATTTGAGGCGTCTCTTGTGCATCATCACAGCAACCGCGCGCGCTCTTGCAATGTAAATAATCACAACGAATACACTCCACTCGAATTACAATCATATCATCTGAATCACCAATCTGTACTTGAAAATGCCATCAGTAGTAGTAATGAAAAAAAAACACCAACGAAACGCATCTCTTCCAGCGTGTTCTGTCTGAGCGCTCACACTGCATGTGAATATTGATGGTGCATGCGTTAAGGCTCACTCTCTCTCTCTCTCTCTCTCTCTCTCTCTCTCTCTCTCTCTCTCTCTCTCTCTCTCTCTCTCTCTCTCTCTCTCTCTCTCTCTCTCTCTCTCTCTCTCTCTCTCTCTCTCTCTCTCTCTCTCTCTCTCTCTCTCTCTCTCTCTCTCTCTGATTCATACAATTTGTGCATTGAGTCAACGATATGGTATGCTTTTGTGTGTTACGATCTGCCACTGGGTCTTCTTCATTGTCTTTGGGTGTGCATTCGAATCAACGCCACATTCGCACATTCTCACCAAGCCCAATTTCATTCGGGATGTTCCTGTTGTGTTTTCGTCATTGTTCTCTTTTCACATGTTAACACAAGATCCAGCTCACACCGGCTCACACACACACAAACACACACACACATCTACAGGCGATGCGCAAATGCGCTACGAACGCAAACTATAATGATACCGTCATGAGTTATAGGCATCACAAGCTTAAAATGTATGTATCTCGCCTTGCATGATTCAAATCGATCCGACTTATATCGTACGGCAAATGATTAAGTTGGAAATAAAAGTGCATGTGTCGTTTTATTAAAAAAAAACTGATCGATATGTCTATAAATAGTTAGTGGTTCTCGCCAGCAAAACAATCTCAATAGATTCCAATGAGATGCTCGTTTATTGTAGGTTTTTGTTTACTGACTGCTTTTTTTCTTCTCCCGCTCTCTCTCTCTCGCTCTCATTTATATATACTCATTTATTGTGTTCGCTTTTTCCTGTGCCCTTGTCTATAATTCCAAACTGGCCAATGATTAAGTATGCTCGTTTATTCGTCCACCTGAGACCGGATAGAATTTGAACAATTTCAATGTGCAAACGCAGAAAATATGTAATTCTAGTTTCGATGGGATGGTGGAGCATCGTTGCCCCTTGGGCAGATGCAAAGCAAAATGAAAAACAACAACGACTGATAGAACAACAACAAAAAAAAGAGCATAGCCGAGAAAAATAAGAATGCGAATGAAACCAAAAACGAGAGTTCCTTTTTTGTTGATCTCTCACTCTCGTTACATTGAAATGGGGGGAACTCTCGTTATATTTACAACAATATCATAGATATCAGCACACATGTGATGACTGATGACAAATCAAATTGCAATTTACATTTGTCACGAGATAAATATCGAGATATTTCTATTGATCTTCCGGGGCGCGCGCGCACCAATTTTATCATCACCCGATCCGCGGCCAACTCTTACTGATTTTAACTGTTCGATCAGCTTTCAATTAATCTTTCATGATGGCTCATTTAACATTGTCAGTGTCAATAGTTTTTATTTACACATCTTTTTTTCCTCATTTTTCTCTCTTTCGTTAGTTTTTATTCTTACTTCTCAATTCTATATTCTGTACACACGTATCTTACGCTGTGATGATTTCAATGTATTTCAAGATGCAACATTCAAGTGTTTGTTTTTATTTTTTTGTGTTCTCTTTTCGAATAATATTTCGATAAACAAGAACGATAACGAATAGAAAATCAGTTCATTTTAAAAATGCATTTCTACCATTGGGTATCGGCTGCAAAACGGCAGAAAATTTTGAAATTCAGAACAACGCCACACACTTTTATCGGGTGTTGAAATCGATTTTCATTGTTGTTATTGTGCTACTCCACCGAATATTATCTTTCGCTGTAGATCGATATCATTGCACAAAAACCGGCAACAGATATCCACTTACAAGATCTCATGTTCAATAAGTATTGCCACAATGAAAATGTTCATACGGTGAAAACATCGATTCCTTTTGACAGTAAAACAGTGTTCTCGTACATAATAAATATATCGCATCGATTATCCAGCCGATAGAATTTGACAGGCTCATAGAAAGCACATGCGATCGATATAAATACACACACACACACACACACACACACCTCATCGCTGTTGCAACTCAATTCGTTTTCATTTATCCTGGTTTGTGTTGATTGCAGCAGCCAAATCTTTCAGCTAGCAACAACTTTATTCTTCGACTGAAGTGCGTCAACATTTCCAATGAACATTGCGATTGAGTGCGATTGTTTTGGTATTCCAAACCACAACAGCAACCAGAAACAATCGGTTAAAAAGTGCAATCCACACAAGCCAATGAAAATTACCTAACCAATTAACACTTCGAAGCGCTATTAAGTAATAGCCCAAAGCTAGTACACGAATAATATTGCATCTGTTTCACACCGTAGATATATATACACACAACCACATCATCACCAATGGCCCATTGGCAAATGGCTATTGTTGCACCAAAAATCACAACCTTTTTTCTCGCTCAGTAAAAACAACAAAAATAAAATAAAAGAAAAAAAAATGATGCGTGAAAATTTATTTATATTATGTGCAATTGCATTCTTCAGTTTAATATGATAATTGTATGGCGGCGATTGCGTTCTATGCTGTTTTTTTTATGTCACCGGATCTTAATTTCAGTCTGGAAATGGTTAAATGAGTTGAGTTATGTATATTCTCCTTCGGCGGCATTATGGTTCGATTTATTTTGTTTTGTTTTTTTTCCTCTTTGCCTTCTTATAAATCTCATGAATAAAATCGTGTAATGTTTTCTATGGTTTTATGGAGCGAATGGTGGTGCACAGTGCATGATAAATCTTGAGAGAGTATCTGCTATGTTTCATTGGTGTTCATGTAAACATCATTCGAAATAGCCGCATATTGAATGCCTCAACATGTTTGGTACAGATTGAATTTGTGGATGGAATGGATAGAAAATTGTTTCATTCATAAATTGGTTTTCGTTGTGGCAATAAATAAAACACACACAAAAAAAACGGCCAGCAAGAGCGAACCGTCATCAAGCCAATGAGTAAAAATGTAGTAGGTAAAATATTAGCTCTCAAAATGAAAATGCTCTAGATTCAATGCAATGCTCGCATTGTGAATACGATTAGGCGATATACATTTTGTGCGCCGCTAACAGATTTCCAGATTCAGCATATCGGCATCGAACGCATTGGATGTTTAGAAACAAAAGAACCCACCGACCAGACAAATTTCGCAACATATAAATTAGCAATCTGTGTGCTACTTATAATAATTATTTTACAAGTTCTAGACTGTTGGTTATCTTTTCACATGTTACGAAGCGAACCGATCCGGAATGATGAAGTAGTTGATTCAGGCACAAAGCGCCTGAAAATCTCCCGAAATAAAAAAGAGTGAGACGACGAAGAAAAAGAAAAAGAAAAAAAACCTACAACGTCCGACGAAATATGAAGTGCAAACCGTACTTTAGACCTAGTGCATTGTTGCCAATATAATACTAAGTTAATGTTGAACTGTGAAAGTTTTCAAGTGGTTTTTTGTTTTTTTGTTGTTGTTGTTGTTGTTGTTTGGTTTTGCGTCAAGAATAATTGCAATCTGAGGCCGCTTAAAATGCGGATACATAAAACATAAAACATAAATTTCATAACAAAATGAAATTCGTCCGATTGGGAAATATAATAATCGACCAATAAAACAATAATTCAATTGTTTTTTTTTTGTTTTTCTCAACAGTTGGTTTCTTTTTCATCAAGAAATCAATGATTTTAAGATCAAACTGCTTGTAAATGCGGGACTTATTAAGCTGCTGCAGGTTGCCATTGCCAATTAGTCAATTGAATAATTTTCTATTGTTTTTTTTCCACTTTGGAAATTTTGGATTTTTGTTGCTCTGTTGTTCATCAAATTAACCTTCAATTACTTGTCCAATTATGAGAAAAGCCCCATAAAATTCCGATACTCTAGTTTCGTGTGGTGCGATTAATCTGGAGCATCGCCATCATATTTGAGCGCATGGAAAATTGAACGCAAAGCTTTGGCCCGAATTTCGTAAATTCCATTGAGTTGAGCAGTGTATTCTTGTGTGCCGATGTGTCAGAACATGCCATTATCTTGGTGCTGCTACTGCTGCTGCTGCTGCTTTGTACCAAAGTTGCCACTTGTTGTTGTTGTTGTCTTGCTCTTTAAACGAGATGCAATAATTTTCTTCGTTCAACCATTTTCCACTGTTTCCTCTAAAAGGTCTTTTGTTTTCTAAATTGTTGAATTACATTTCGACTGAATGGAAACATACACACCCGGCTAAATATGCGATCGTATGGCAGAGAAATGATTAATTTTTCCAACCACAAAATAGATACCTTTGGCCGGCACATATGTTGGCTGGATGTGGTTGTGTTCGGTGCAGTTTCGGTGTTCGACCGTATAACACACACACACACGAGCAAGTGCATTTATTCAAGCCAGACAATGCATCATATATAAACACAGACACTACATGTGGTTATCAATGAACGCTATAATTTAATAGTATTTAATTTGCATCATATGGCAAATTACCATTGACCGCAGTCGGTCTCATAAAATCGTCTTAAAACAATAACTGTAACATCAAATGCATCTAACATCGTTGGCCACGAATGAATAACAAAAATTCTGACGTCTTGTTTGTTGTTTCTTTTTTCCATCCCACCTCTCTTTCTCTTTCTCATCACTGAATTTTGG
Source organism: Aphidoletes aphidimyza (assembly GCA_030463065.1). NCBI lineage: Eukaryota > Metazoa > Arthropoda > Insecta > Diptera > Cecidomyiidae > Aphidoletes > Aphidoletes aphidimyza. The sequence goes on from CM059998.1 coordinate 45,525,257, forward strand.
GTCAGTAAGGCCAATTCTCTCTCATAGGTTAATTTGCAATTGTTAATTTCAAACGGAGCAACAGAAGAACAAAAAAAAAACAAAGCGTTAGAAATTTTTGTTGATGTTTAGTTGTACGGCATTCCAACTCGACGTGTTTTTTTTTCTTCCGAGCCACAATAAAAAGCCGTAAATTTATTCATAAATTCGTTGTTGACCCAATTAATCAGTGCACAGTAAAAAGAATTTTTCATACAAAACTGTTGTGATGCAACCGGGGGAGAAAAAAAACACATTGAATCTGTTGCAATGAGTAAAGTTTATTTCAACGGTTATTTTTGTTTGAAGTTATTGTTGTTGTGGCTGGTGTTGCTGCTGTTTGCAAACGGTTGTGTTTAATTCTCGTGTGAATTAACATGAAGGATATAAGTACAAACAGATCATGATAAATTACGTGCGGCATCGCCAATGTCGATTGAATGATGCAACTTGTTTGGATTGGATAAATACAAAAAAAAGAAGAAAAAATGCTTAGAGTGCTCGAATGTGGAAATGGAACGATGAAACGAGTTGAAAGATGGTGGCAACCAATTATATGTAAAACAATGTATTAAAATCTATTAACGTCAAAACTGAAACAAAATAGGCAAAAGAGAGCGAACGAACGACGACCGGCGACGATCGTAAACGCTAAGGATTAGAAACGCACGTTGTTTGTTACATGGGAACCATGAATGTAGTCACACTGTCCAACGTGTCGGTTTCTATGGCATTTGGTTCGCTTCTTCGTGTTGTTGTTTCTTTTTATGGAAATAAAGCATCGGCCTTTGGTATTATTTTTTTATTTTTATTTTTCATGTACGATGAACATGAGTTAATCGATCGAAGATCCAAGAGGATGATGCGAATGGTGGTGGTGACGGCGACGACGACGGTGGCGGCGGCAATGTTGTCGCTGAAGAATAAAATGGCCTAGGTAATGGCAGCAATGGACAACAAATGTACCACCGTCACAATTGTGGCTACGCATGCACGAATGTGAATGCTCATACTTGGGTGTGGATAATTGGTGTCAATACGTGAATTCATATCGTGTAAATTGATTCATTTAATGGCGTTGTACGGTCACATCGCCAGACGTGTCTTTAGGCAAAAAATATCTACAGCCAGTTATTTACACTTGTGCATTGCTGCTATTGTTGTTTGGTTTTGTGTGCAGTGTGCACCGTGGCATCGTGTTCGTCCTCAACTCATCTTCGGCACGGAAATTCAACGTCATTAAATCATTAGTGTAACAACGTTGCCTTGAATGGTGGAGTACAGTCTCTCTATCTCGTGCATATTATTTGTCGTTGAAACGAAATGAAAAACAATTTATTTGGGTGAATGTGTTAATAATGACAGTGTGACGATTCTGGTAATGCAGCCGCTCACCACATTCCTACATGGCAATTTTATGTAATTCATTCGTATGGATAATCTCCGTAGAAAATGCTGTAAGGTGTTTTAGCGTGTATATGTGTGATGTGCAGGAAATTAGAGCAAACTGCATCTAAATATCTTAAAATGTACGTTCGGTAAAAAGAAAAAGAAAGAAGGGAAAGAAAGAAAGAAAGAAAGAAAGAAAGAAAAAATGTACACACACACAGAGAAACGAGCCAAGAAACGGATTAACAGGTGATCCCGTAACTTGAACTGCATATAGATCACATGCATTTCGCTGTACTATACACGTATACATTGCATACGCATTATAATAAGCACGCTTCAAAGAGAACAATAAATGCATAAATAGGAATGATCATCGACTAAAGCGGAGAAAGCGATAGATGCTTCGTTAAAACGGTTCAAATATTTGTTTGCACAGTTCTTCTGCCGTTTTATTCACGTCGTCGTTTTTTTTGTTCTTCTTCTTCTTCTTCTTCGTCGTCGTCGTCGGCATCATCCACTCCTGTTGCATTATATTTCGCTTATTTCGTTCATTCGGAAATCAACCAATAAATTTGCTAGGCAAATGTTTGCCAGCTCAGGTTAAAAATATTACAGTTGCAACTTCGTTCGACATTTATATTTATATAGCGAGTGTGCGAGTCATTATTAGTCAGCAAACATTAATTTGCCACTGACTTTGTTGTTTTGTTTTTGTTCTTGCTATTATTGCTATAAACAGTTGCTTCTTTTTTTTTCTATTCACATCTGAACTGTTACAGTGGTGCAACTATCCGATTTTTGATGTGATATTCCATCGATGCTGAGTGTTTTTAAACATAATCTTGAATATATGGCGGTGTCGATTTGTTATTAAATACCTGCGGCTTCTTGTTATACTTCTTGCTCATTTCATCTGATTTTTTTTTTACTTTTCTTCACGTAACACATATCTGATGATGAGTTTTTCCGTATGTTCTACGCCTAGATGTGTGTGTTGTTTTTTTTCTACTCTTGCCGCCGATTTACTGATTTAGTGATTTGATGCGGTATTTTCGGAGCAAATGATTGTAATGAGGCAAACGACTCTACTTGCATATCTATAGCGATTGAATGACGAGTCGACCATCTCCATTACTTTTCATGGTTCATATTTTGATCGGTATCTCATGTTTCGTTCACAACAAATGAGAATGAATTTAACAACAACAACAACAACAACTAAACATGAGACACAAAACAGAAACGAGAGAGCTGAATCCATTTGAATTTCACACCGGATTGTTCAATTAGATGCTCAATTAGAGTACATTCTTTAAATGTATTGTATGAACATGGAAAATCTAATAAAGTGTTAGCAGACACACACACACAAAAAAACACGTCGAACCGAAATTGAGCGAAAGAGGAATCAACATATTAACTTAATAAAAATGTGAATCAATGTCGAAAATTTCGAAATAGAAGAAGAATATGCGCCAAAATGAGCGCAAACAACAAACTGTCTATCGCTTTATAAATGGTCGGCGTTTTAAAAATTGAGCATACGATTTTTCGTTGTTACGGATACTCATAAAACTAATAGAACTTTATTTTGATTGTTAGCTTCACTTTGGCTTCACATTGGTCAATGGTCAATGTGTTTCGTTTGGCCACCTCCAGACAATACATTATGACTTTATTTGCTACGCTAGAATTGATACCAGAAAAAACTATCTCACGTATTGTGAGCACCATCGAAACGCTTAGATTCACTTTTGTTCTCTCTCTCTCTCGTTCGAATCAATCTCTTCGAATCAATCGTTCTTTTCGTCGCGTGATCAAATTTAGTAAATTGTTTGAAAATATCTGGAGGCCATCAAAATAAAATTTGTGATTTTTTTGTTGTGACGTCCGACGTCTCTCTATCTCGCCGCTAATTCATGCTTTATTGCTTACCATAAAGTAGCACGTACACCCTAGTCCCTGTCACTCTGTCTCTTTTCCTCCCTTTTTAGTTTTTTTTTCATTTAAATCCATTGTACATGCATTCATGTATACAAATATTTGAGCGTTGTTTCAAATAATAATCATCGCGACGATTTGATCAAAGCATTTGAATTGATTCAATGTAAATTGTTTGGCTTGCATTCCTCTTCGTTGCATTCATTCGGAATTTCATTGCAATGTTATTAGTAAGCTTGATGCTGGGTATCGGAATGGGTCGACAGGATCTTGGAATATTAGACGCATCACGTTACAGTTTGACGATTATTTTTTGTTTTCCCGTCAAACACAATTGTACAAACACCGTTCTTGTGTCGCATTGATAAAAGCATATAAATCGCAATCAAAGTAAAGAAGAAGAAGAAACAAAAACAACAACAACAATAAAAAGAGGACATTGTATGTTCTTGGCCGTTGAATTTGGATTGAGGTATAATTTACATATTTTTCATATCAAACGACACATTTTTTGCCCAGTTTTATTGAAGACAAGAGTATCGCTAGAACCATAAGCCGAATGCAAAATGGAAATTATACAAAATGATGGTTGATCGCAAGTCAGACGCGATTGGGCGCTCGTGCGCGCTCATTTCAAACACACACACAAACACAATTCAATGGTTATCTCGATATGTTTAAGTGCTATACTGTGTACATTGCGAATACAGTTGAATTGGTGAAAACGAAGCCGATGCTATTTTCTTCATGCAATTGAGCACTGGAGCCAACGGCTTTATGCTTTGAATTAGAAGATTGACAAAGCCAAATCTATATGTATATCTCTGCCAAGTGCAAGTACATACAGGTAGAAGTAACAACAACAACAAATTATGTATATGCACACAAAACTAAAGTCTCTATCTCATCGTTATCAGGTCATGCGCATTGCATATTTGCAATTTTACATTTACAATGTATTTCGAATCGAGTGAATAAAGTGTTCAGAATCGAATTAACTGAAGAAGTGTACACAGATTCACGTTAAATCGATTTCTTCGGTTGCAACGAACCGATAGATAAAAATCGGTAGTTTGGTTAGGTGTTTTTTTTCGGATTTCTCACAGAGACTTTTCAGCGATGTACGATAAATGAATTTAGAGAAGAAAAAAAAAACCAAAAAGAAAAAGAACGAACAAAAAAAATATATATATATTTATAGCAAGAGATGCACACGTATTTTTCCACATGGACACGTTAATAAATTTCAAACACAGATGTAAGAAGACACACGCCAGCCAACTAAAATCAAATACTCAGCACATTGAAACACCACCACCACCATCAACAACAACAACATGACAAAAAATAGCCGATTCGTGATCCTGAGTTTAGCATTTAGTGTGCACACTGCCTACGAGTACGGCAGAGTAAAGTTGAACGAAACAGAGAAAAAAAAGCAAAAAAAAAAACACCAACCAAACATAGAAACAGGCACACAAACTGCATAATGTGCACATGGCATTTTCGACAGAAGAGTATCTTGGCAACAGCCATATCGCGACAAACTTCGATAAATAAAAAATTGTGTCTTGTTTTTTTTTTCTTTTTTGTCGATAAAAACAAAAATTCCTAAATAAAAAGAGATATGCAGCAAGAGTGAGATGAAATGATGAAAGAAATTTAAAAAAAAAGGAAATAAATTTCAACAAAGACACTTTTAAAATGGGGTTAATGTTGTTTCTTTTCGTCGAAACCTATTTTCATTAGTACACACAACAATATCGCTCGTCACAGATCCTCTGTATGCTCAGCACGGGCGCGCGCATTCATTCGCTTGCTCGCGACGAAAAATCAAATGCGATTAAGTGCTTGGTGAATTGGTAGTCGCGACATCATTTCATATTCTCATTTCGTGTTCAATCGATGGCTCCACACATACACACACACATTCACACTGATAGCTATTTGATGTTTGGATAGCCAATGTGATAAGCCCACTCTTGTTTCGGATTGTACACACGCGAAACGGTCGCCCAGTATAGGCCAAAGCGAACGTGCTGAATGCCATTGTAAATGCATAATAATAATTTATACGTATTAAGATGGGGATGCGAATGAGACAAACAACGACAACTGTAATCTAAACACATAAAACTATAACAATAATAAGATGATGATGATGACGATGGATACAAAAAAAAACCAACGGCATCAACAGCACACCCAGCGAAATAGAAAGAACAACAGCAAATTCCCCAGATTGCGAAAAGGAAATTAAATTTGTGGCATATGCGATACGGTAACCATCATTACCTTTTCATCGCAAAAATACATTTCATTTTACACTCGATAGAGAAATTTGCGATTGGCCATTGCAATTGCAATTGAAATGCGCGCATCCGGCTGCAAAGAAAGTAACCACATGCTGTACAGTATCACTCGCCCATTGCCAATAAATGTATGCACACACACACACACACACACACACACACACAGGCCAAAGAGAAAAAGGAGCCATCAAACAACAAACCAACAATTGAAAAAAATCGAAATAGCGGCAAAACAATGTGCATCAGAACGGGTAAATGTTCTTCATTGCGCTGCACACATTGCTTGTGTGAGATTTGCCAGAGATAGAGGTACAAATATGCAGCACACACGATATTTGAAACGATGTGATATGAACGGAATCTATATATAACGGAAAAATATATATATATATATATATACATAAAAAGGGGGAACACATCGTGCGGCGGCGAATGGGAACTTTTATTTTTATTCGCTTTTGCTGACAGTTCAATAGATTTGTGTTGGAAATATATTTGCCATTCGATTTGTTTTTGGTGTGGTCGCTGTTGGCACGCGTTTAATTCGCATATTAATTGACAAAGTAACAGAAAATGAACGCTTCATGCATATCCGCTCTAAATCATTCATCAAATCAACCATACACGCTTGTTCCAACTGACAACTGATTGCCGAGCTGAACCGTCAAAAAAAAACACACACAAATGTCCAAACATGCATTGGGATATTGGCAAGCAGCCGAGTAACAGAAATACGAAACAGTAGATGGCAATTGCCATTCCATCGATAAAGAGTAACGAGGCATCAAAGCATCAAACCATCAAAGCTATCGAACTGAAAAACCGAATAACAGTGGAATTAAATGGAAAAGGATGCTGATCTCGGCGCGTTGCGTTTGAAGAACGCGCTAAACCACCGCGAAAGTAACGGGTCTTTCGGATAAGACAGTATCAACCGTCCAGAATAAAATTAAGCGTGAGCGCAAAGATTGTGAAATGTGGTCGTTGGCTATACAAAAGTCCCCAGGAGAGAAATAGGCTCGCTTGAATCTGCTCGGAGGAGCAAATTGTAATTTAAATGAAAGTTCGAAGTTGAAAATCAAACAATCGCAATGGTCCAGTCGCAAATGGTTTGCCTTCCTCTCTTTCTCCTGTCTCACGGAAATTCGTACAAGTACAACAAAATATGCCGGTGTTCATCACACTGAAAAACCAACCAAAGAGACATTCTGAATGAGAAAAAGTAAACCTCGATATTAAGTATTAGCGCCGGTGTGTGACTCGTTACAAAGCAAACGAACAACAACAACAACAACAAACGAGCCCAACCAAACACACCGAAGAGGAAAAGACTGATGGAACAAGAAAAGCAAATGTAAAATGGAAGACACCATCAACTGCAGCGACCAGTTAAAACAAATGTAAAATAGGAATATGTCGTTCGATTGAAAAATGTTTCGTGTTCCAATTCCCAGATTATATTCATATTTGTTCGTATTTACAAAGAATATATCAACATGGCAGCATCTCTTCTATTGCCATCCACATGATATTTTTTTTGCCTTCTGCTCTGCTGTCCGCTTCTTCTTCTTATTTCGTACGTTTTTTGTTTTTTTGCTTTTCGTATGGATGTTCACTCGTCCAAATGCGACTACCCAAGAAAGTAATACGACAGAAGAAAAAAAAAAAGACTACAGCCAAGCAAAAATATAATAGAGATGATAAAGGAAAAGCATGAACACGTTAACCGAATGAAGCATCGACATACATTTGCGTGGTGTGTTATGTGTGCGCCTCTCTTCATCAATTCCCAGTCCAAATAGTTGAAGAATAAACGTGAATTACTTTTACCATTTCTCAATTTACTGTGTTGTGCTCGCTCGCCGCCTAAAATTGCATATGCAAGTGATACTTTATTTTGCTTTTATTGGACTATCGGAACCAAATAACTTTTCATACACAGAGTCACACACAATTCAAATAGGAAATGAAAGAAAGACACACAAAAAAACACACACACACACACACACACCGAGAAGAAAAAGCGCAAGCACATCGATTGAAAAGAACGAATCGAATAGCTGGCAGCTAGATACTACCATGATCAGCTGCAGTCACAGACACACACACACACCCGGAATAGATGCATCATTGACTCGTTTTTTTGTTGTTGTGTTTTTGGTGTCGTTTGAAGGGAAACAGCAAATAATTTGGTTTCTTTTACTTTTTGTTGTCTCTGTCTTGCCATTTGATTTTGCGGAAAAAGAAATTGTTCTTCGGGTGTTTTACCAATTGTGTTCATTTGGTTGTCAGCTTTTTTCATCTCGTCGTTCTGTGCTGAATAAAAAATGTTCAGCGAAGCTAACAAAAAAAAAAAAAACTGTGGAAAGGCAATCGAACGAAAAGTGCAAACGTGGAGAAAAAAAAATGGGATGGAAATTTCATTTGTACAATGCGGGACACATTTTGAATGGTTCACTATTGGTTTGTCATCGGAAATAGTTAACGCCGTCATCATTGTCATTGCGTTTTTTTTTTTGTGTGAGCCATTTTCGCTCTGTTGGCTCTTCCAGCCATTTGATTTTGATGTCAGTTCGTGCTCGTGCAATGTTTTATTCGATAATGCTGTTACGGCTGTGAGCCGACTGTGAGCGTGCGCGTGGTGAAAGAGAGCGCAAAACGTGTGTGTGGATCAGTGCGCTACACTGTGCGCGCACTTTTGCCGTGAATTGTAAAATCAAACGTTTGCCATATGTGTCATTAGATTGGTTTAGCGTTGTGCATTTTCCTGGATTTTAGCATAATCAAATTGATGGTTGCAACCACACTCTCTCCTTTCATGGCATCGATCTCGGTGCTCGGTGTGCACTATGTTTTTACATCGGGCATAATAACAAGCTGCATCGGCTTTGCTAGCTACAAATGTACAATTATTTCGAATCTCGTTTTTTTCGTCATCATTATTGATACATTTTTTTTTTGGTTTTAAGTGTGCCGTATTCTTTATACTTCGTTGTTGTTGTTGTTGTTGCTTCGGTTTTTGTCGCGCAGCGATCGATTCGAGAAAATGCCGCTTTCGAATGGATATGTTACTTTGGCAATGTCATAGCAATTCAATTTAGTTGAAACATATTTAAAACCATGAAAAGTATTGTGTCACGGAATTCCTTTTATCGTTTATATGCTATTGATTTTATGATTTTAGCTAGTGGCTGCTAACGATAAACCGATTTATCAGTATTGATTCCAATAATGACCCGATGATGACGATGCTTTTACTACTCGCGGTCTTTCTCTCGCACTCTCTTTTTGATTGTTTTTTTTTTCTAGTAGCAATAATCATGCAAACGATGGCAAACCATGAATCGAAATAATTCGCTCTAAAAATGGGAAAAACCATTTCTTAGTTTTTGGTCAAATACCAAATATCACATTGACGTAATGATTCGCTCTCATAAATGTGTATCAAAACCGGAGTGAATCATTTGACTTTTATTTGTTTCACCGAAAAAGAAAAATAATCCAAGATCACGTGGGAAAGAACGTTAAGTGGATTAAAAAAAAACATAAACAAAAAAAAATCAAGAAGAGAAATAATCATCAAGTACAAAGCGGTACACAGAACGGTGCTGGAGAAGCACACAAAATTAGGTGAATTGGTTTCTTTGTTCATATTGCGATCGTAACACGATTAAATTAGTAGCACAATTGAGTTGTTTTGCGGATCGTTTCGACTGATCGATATCAAATATTGGTCGCAATTTCTTGCTTTGATTTTTGATTTAAATTTTCTTTTTATTTTTTTCGGATTTTTTTTTAATGAAACGCTCTCATTTCCGAACAATAGAAAAACACATTCAACTAAATTGAGCGTGGTCAGTAGTATACAAGAACTACATAAATTCTAATCAATAACGTAAAACAATTTAAATTTGTTAGCTATTCGTTGGGTGCTTGAGAGATATTTTCGTCGTCGTCGTCGTCTTCTTCTTCTTCTTCTTCTTCTTCTTCTTCTTTTTTGTTTTCATTCATTCGGCAAATAGCTGTGAGCAAGCAATAAAAACCTAGAAAAGAATCAATTATATACTGAAACAGCTTCTCATCAAATGGTTTGCGAAATGAATGAAAGCGCCGCTACGGAATCGAGATTGGATAGCCTCCAATTTAAATGGTTGAGCTGCTCAATTTATGCCGTTTAGGCAACGCAATAATGTGTATATTCATACGGAAAGTAAATTTTGCTTTCGGCACAATCGCTTTGACATTGGCGCAAATGGGAATGCAATGATATTTTACATAGCGAATTCATGTTCGGCGAAATGCATAAACGGATGGCGATCGTTAACATTAATGTTGCAGGAAGTTAGCGCGGTTGTGCTGTTGTGTTATTGTGTTCGGCAATAGAATTCCATTTTATGGCCGTTGCAAACATTAGCAAATGATCGTCAGATGACAGGATGCACGGGATACTGGCAATGCATCGGACTCTCTGGATTAGTGTAAAGTTAGCTTTTTTCAAGCTGAACAATTCATGTTAGACAATTTCGAACAGGTTGGCAGCGATTTAATTTACACAGTAATCAAACGGTATTAAAATAAAAAACAGCAAGAAAGAGATTACAATATTACACTAAATTGGTGATTGCGAAGTGGATGTCCAATGCTGTTAATACAATTCATGACCATTTTTCTTCAGCTTACACACACACACACACACACACACACACAAACCGAACACACTAACAACAACAAAAAACGTCTACCTGCAAGTAATTTTCTAAACGTTAGCTAAACATTCAATATGTTCTCGAAATTGGCCTGCAGCGTGTCATTTCAATATACCCAATTGAATGATTAAACTAAGCCACCGAATACAAAGAAAAAGACACAAACATCCATAAACTTATGGGCTATCAATTCCGCACAAACTTGTTTCCATACTGTAAATGGTCCTAATTACTATATAGTTGTTCTAATTCTAATAGCAATAAAATTACATAATTCAAACCGAATTATCCAGATATCATTTCTAATATTAAACTGAATTCTTTCTCTGTGTGTGTGTGTGAGTGTTAAATAAAATGAAATAAAACAACGTTATTTCTTTTATTATTTCAATTGAGCCATTCTATTACAATTATAATTGAGACTTCCATATCATAATTAGAATGAATTTACAGTATTTTATTTAAATTTGTTGAAAAATCGTAAAGTTCGAAGTTCAAATCAATCGTCATCTACTGAATCGTTGAAACATCCACACGAAAACAATCAAATGACGGGAGGGAAGAAACACCCAAAGGAAAACAGATGCAAAATTTTGTGTGCAAACGAGAACAAGATGAGCAACAAAGAGAGAGAGGGAGAGAGAGAGAGAGAGAGAGATAGCAGTAATCTCATCTCCACACTCATAGTCATTGCAATAAAAAATGATTTATTTACGGAAACTATTTATTCTCATAACTGTCTTCGAGTGGATTTGCCCATTTTTCGCCTCAATTTATTTTAATATTCTTAATATCCTCGTGTAACGAATAAAACAACAACAACAACAACAACGTTTGTAGCAGCACCAGCACCAGCACCAGCACCACCACCAACAACAACAACAACAAACAAACAAAACGAAAATGACGACGAAAAAGAATTGCACGAATACAACATGAAGAAAAACATGGAAATGATTATGTGCGCGAAAAGAAAAACGGAAAGCGTCGAAGAATTTATTACATCTAGATCTCTGGTCAAGCCGCAGCGATAGATATATTCAAACAGAAAACAGCATCTCAGTAACAACCAGAAGAAAGATAAAATTTATTAGTTCGACTTTTGCGGCTCAGTGAAACGAAAACGATGTGTGTTTGGGCTGTAAAAAGCAATAAAGAAGCACTAACAAATGCACTAGGAAAAACACTGTTCGGGATTATTGGCTTATAAAAATCTAAAAAGTAGGAAATTGGTTTCTTCTGTTTCGACGATTGCCCCGGCAATACGAAAAAAAAAGAACAAAAACAACAAGACCATTTTCAACGGGTCGTCGTTGTTTTGGTTGCATTTTATTTGTTTCAAGAAAACTTTTCATTTTGAAACTTTATTAAAAACCATTGGCATTGGCAATCACTTGAAAATGAGTGTTCATGTGCTTAAGCACCACGTTACACTATTTGAATGAATCAAAGCAAAGAAACATACAATCAATATCGTATAATTGAAAGCAACACGTTTAAATTTAGAGAAGAGTGTTGTTGTTGTTGAGAGATTCACTTTTTCTATTCTTTGTTTGTCCACAAAACAATTCAAAAGCCGCAAATTTTTTTTTCTTGCTTGTTGATGGTTCCATTTGGTTAAATTGGAATGAAAACGATGTGCAAATATATGATATTGAAGCCAGTAAAATGCTGAGCGCGCATCGATCGACACGGTTACAGCTCATACACATCACACATATATACGGATGCAAGGTGTAGTTGAAACAAAACTATTTGTTTATCGGATCGATTGGAACACATCCTCTCAAAGCCTCGAAACGAAAATATTTTATTTGTCTTATCCGTTAGGTAATGTGTTATGTGTGCACATTGTCGCCTTTGCTCGCCTTAATCGCGCAGAAATGGAGAGAGAGAGAGAGAGAGAGAGAGAGAGAGAGAGAGAGAGAGAGAGAGAGAGAGAGAGAGAGAGAGAGAGAGAGAGAGAGAGAGAGAGAGAGAGAGAGAGAGAGAGAGAGAGAGAGAGAGAGAGAGAGAGAGAGAGCGAGAGAGAGCGTGTGTGAGTAAACATGATCGCGCGTGTGCGTGCGTGCGCTCAATCGATCTCGGTGGTAGCCGTCGTTGATTTGATCCTCTATTGGCCAATAGAGAATCGAATAGTTATTGCATTCGTGATGTCGAACCGAACGATTCAATGCAATGCCATTGGTGCTGATGCTGCCTGTTGCAACCATGACCATGACCGCGCCGACCAAAAATCAATATGCTTTTATTTTGTGTGAATGTATAATTGGGATAAATGCGAAAATTTTAATTTGAAATTAGGCGATGAAAAAAGAATCTCGTTTGTGGTACGCGCTCAACATCCAGAGCAGAAACCCCACACGTTCTTGCATCATGAACCGATATGTGCAGCTCATCGTGTGTGTACACACGGTATCAATGGTATGGGCATAATATTGTTTGCCCATACCATTTCGAACCGAAGAGTCTAGATCTCGATCGATCGATAAATTGCGACTTTTTCACACTGAAATAATTTAGTGAAATCGTAAGCGATCGCCAGTCACACGATCATCTTTTGCTGGTTTGGTTGCATTTTTTTTTTCATTTAATTTTTGCTTCCTTCTTCAATAATAATGCCGCGCATTGTGCAAACGAAATGGACTCGGGCCAAACACAAAGGCCATTCTTATTTTCTTTTTTATTTTTATAGAATCATTTTTACCTCTATTTCGAGTAAGGTTTTTGTGTTTGTTTGTTTTTTTTTCGTATTTAATTTTATTTTCTTTCACTTCGTTTGTTTTACGCGCACCAAAGGAATCAGGAAGTGAAATAGAAACAAGCGATCGCCATCTTTTTAAGGCATTTGGCTTCGTTTGTTATTTAATGGTCATAAAAATAAATGGGATCCGATAGGGTTGCTTAGTTTGTTTTTTTTTTTTTAATATTTATCGGGCGAGATATTGTTGAAAAGACCATTTTCAAGCGCACCAAGAATATAACAATAAACACACAAAATAGCAAGAAAATATATGAACAACAACGATAAAACCAACAAAAAAAAACACACACACACACACAAATTCTCGATTATGGCAAACTGGACGGCAGAAATGTAACTAGAGTAAATAAAATATATAATATTACAACGAATTGCACAATCAAATGACGTATAAAATATGCCCCGTTCGTATCGATAGCATATATGTTTGGAATGCATCGGATGCTAGAATGGTTGGTTGGTTGGTTGTTTTATTTTTCTTAATATTCGACCACATCTTATGCGAATAAAAGCAAACACAAACATACGATTATGAACGACTAAATATGTGGCACCAGTTATGGTTAACTATACGGTCCGTGTTTGTGCCAACAGCCATTGCCGTTTTTTTTCGTTTTTTTTTTCTTGAAATCAAATAATATGCATAAAAACACTCCGATGGCTACAATAAGACCATAAACAAATCATAAGAGCGCAACTGAAAATCTAATATGAAAATTGCAGCCCATCGCCATCGATTTCGGGCTAAAACTGGACAAACAGCGTTTAAATCTTCAAGAGATAATTGCAACAATAAAAAAAAAACAACAACAATGAAGTTAGTTTTTTTTTAAATCAAATATTTGCAATCAAATATAATGTTATATTATTTATGGGAAAAAAGTGAACCTCTAACGGAATTTATTTTCGTTCGAAATTTGCTCGTTGCATAAACTGAAATTGTACAGATGGTTTGAAAGTGACAATTTGGCAAAAGCTTTAAATTGCAGCACATCAAAACAATTATATGGATTCAATTGAAAAAATGGCTACTGATCACGGGCATAAGAAGAGAAACAGCGAGCGAGAGAGAGAGAGAGAGAGAGAGAGAGAGAGAGAGAGAGAGAGAGAGAGAGAGAGAGAGAGAGAGAGAGAGAGAGAGAGAGAGAGAGAGAGAGAGAGAGAGAGAGAGAGAGAGAGAGAGAGAGAGAGAGAGAGAGAGAGAGAGAGAGAGAGAGAGAGAGAGAGAAAGAGATAGAGAGAGAGAGAGAGAAATAAGCCACAAATAAACAAGTGAATTCTTTATTTGAATATCGTCATTATCCATTCAAAATTGCGACGGCTGCATCTTCTCAAATCGATGAAAAGGTTAACAGGAATGTGCTTGACTTCAATTCCGTGTCAATTGCAATTAAAATAAAGCTTGCTAGAGCAGCCAGGCATTTCGAGAAAATGCTAGAATATTATCCACAGACATTGTACTGTGTGTACATTGTACTCAAAGTAATCTTCTTGCAATGCGATATTCATCAAAAGTCATCGTTTTTGTTGTATGTGTGCATATTCTTCAATTCAATGCGTGACTAGCGCACATTGGAGTATTTTAAAATCGTCGTTTATTATGGATATTATGGATGTTACCGAACCAAACTCAATGATTCTTGTCAGTTCATCAATGAGTAAAATCAACATAATGAAAAAGAAAGAATTAAAAAAAAAAATAAGTAAGCACACAACAGCAACTCACAAACAGCACACTCAGTCGATAGAGAGAAAGAATAAATTCCAAAAATATTCTTAAAATGACTAAATTCACCAACCATTTAGCCATTTTGGCATTTTTCCTTTCATTCATTTTCAACGACCGTTCAACCGTTTCCAGTTCAAATGAGAATCATTTTTTTTTCGTCGTCAGTATTGTGCATCGTTTACTTCCGTGTTTTGCAACCGTTTTCTTTTTTTCACTCAGTTCTTTCCCATTTCTGTGGTGCATGCGGTGCTTTTTTTAAAAAAAATTCTCGTTTGTCTCTCATGCGTTCATTTAAATCTTTTGATTTTTCAATTGTATGGGTTCTGAAAAAGAAAACACGAATTTCAAAAGAATCTAATCGCCAAATCGATGGCACTCAATTCAAAATAACGTTTGCAATGAATGCATAAATGCGAAAGCATCAAGAGAATCGGGAATTAGGCATTTGAAAGAAAGTAAATGCTCGTACATTGCAAAAATGAATTTCAAAATAAGTAACAACAACAACAACAAATATTGGAGATATAGAGGGGAGAAAAAAACAAGCTCGACGAAGAAAATTACGGCACATGGAAAATATGTGGACTTATAGTTTTGAATGCGCATGCGTTTAAACCAAGCTAAAGATATGTCAATCAATGTCGCCCAAAGCCCGCTTATATTCTTCTATGACATTTACAGCCACAAATGAACAACAACAACATCATACGATGAGTAGAGTGTGCGCACCGCCGATCGTCTTTCTCATGCTCACATGCCTATAGAAAAAAATACTTTGAGCTGGTCGCGCGGTTTGCTGTTGCCGTTGTTGCAGCTGTAGTTGATGCCTTTTTTTAAATTCTCATTTTGGTGTTGTTTGTTAGAATTTTTGTGCGTTTTCATCTGGTTTTGGCGGATGATTTCACGGAAAATCTTCCACTTCTTCGGTGAGTTGCCTGTATGCATTTGGGCTCACTTATTGCCATATCCATTCGCAATTTTTGCATCTTTACATTTTCTTCCCTCTACCTTTGTCCCTCTCTCTCTCTGTCTCTCTCTCTCTGTCTCTCTCTCTCTGTCTCTCTCTCTCTCTTTTTCTGATTTTTCCATTGCTATATATGCGCCTCATATTTACCTGTTGGCCCAACGATGCGCTTTCATTTCCCAATCAATTCCATATGACTAAAAAGCGCTTCGAACCAGATAAAAGCAAAAAAACAGAAAAAAAAACACCAAAGGATTGAATCATGCCAACCATTCAACTCAACGTAACGATGATGGTTTATCGATTTTCTTCTGGCTGACACGCAAGATTTTGGAATATTTAATGGTTTCTCTCTCGATCTTTGTGTATATGTGCTCTAGGTCGAGTCGCATGAAAATTGAAGAATATATAATGACTGCACGGACTTGGCGCAGGTTGAGTTTGTCTCTACCCAAACGGTAAACATGTTGTTATATTCAAATTAGCGTTTGTTGTTGTTGGTGTGTGTGTGTGTGTTTTTTTTGTGGTTCTTGACAACGAGTGCATTCTTGACGAATTTTATTTTTTGTGTGTCGCATACTAGAAAAAAAGCCTTTGAAAATAAAATCTCAAACGAATCGTTTTATCTTTGAAGCTCAGCAATCTTGTGGTCATTTAATGTGACTGTACAATATTTTCAATTTGGATCGTAAATCAATGACGAAGAAGATTTCAAGTTCGGTGTACGACAACAAATT
The DNA here is from genome assembly GCA_030463065.1 of Aphidoletes aphidimyza. Taxonomy (NCBI): domain Eukaryota; kingdom Metazoa; phylum Arthropoda; class Insecta; order Diptera; family Cecidomyiidae; genus Aphidoletes; species Aphidoletes aphidimyza. The sequence continues at coordinate 45,541,820 of CM059998.1, forward strand.
GACGAACCGAAAGTACGATTGAAAACATTTGAATGAGGTGCGAAACAACTGTCCACCAGCAACAATTGGACCTCTTCTTGAGAACATTCTGATTGCATTTTACAATAGCTGCCTCTATTGCTGTGTGCGTGTGTGTTTGTTTGTGTTGTTGGTGCTTCAATGCGGTTTTCCACTTGGTTGCCCCACAACTTATTACATTAACTTCATTTCTTTGTTATTTTCGCATTTGCATTCTTTGTGCAACGCTTCTTTTTGTTTTTTGTTTTTTTGTTTTTTTTTGTTTTTTTTTTCCATGAGCCCCATCTGAATTTCACTTCATTTTGTCTTATAGATAAACCGTTATTATGCGAAGATAAACGCTAACAAAATAAATTCGACGAATGCTATGCTCGCATTCGGCAAACATTAAATTTGCATACTTCACACAAAGTGAAAAGATTTAGTAAACTGATTAGTCACTTGGCTTGCCAAGCCATTGAACACTGTGTGTGCGCGCGAATTCTAGTTCTTTTTTTTCCTTCGTTGTTGCTGTTGTTCGCTGTCTTCCACAGAATGAACGTATTGTTTACTTTATTTGATTCTTGTGGCTCAAAAGAATCTTTTTTTTGTTTTTTTTTTTTTTTTATTTTCTCGCTTACTCTCTCTCTCATTCTGTCACTCGACAGAAGATCTGATTCGTTGCTATTATCCACGAGTTTGATGCTGTGTGTTCCACATACGTTCAATATTTGTTGTGTGCTTTTTTTTCACTCTTCTGTTCGCTTAGCGCAATTTCATATTACTATTCACATATCCGTAGTGTTGATATTTTTGCACCCAATTGAAAAACTAACATTGAGCTACACACCTCGAACGGGGGGGAAAGAGCCAGAAACAGAAGATAGAAGGAGATCGAAATGTTAACACACTAGAAGACAACAATAACAAAAACAACAACAAATAAATATAAATAAATTGTATAAAAAAGAGAAGTAAAAGGAAAAGAAGAGCCATTTACAGACACCGTGTTTTTATGTTTTTACATCGTTTCACGTGACTCTAATCTTACACTTTTTATCAAATTTTCGATTGGCAATTCGTAGTTGAACAAAACGATAGGTATTGAAAGCAGCTCAGCGCTTCGGCGTTCGCTTCAAAATGAATATAGAAAAAAAAAAAACAAAAACAACACAACCAAAAAAAAATGAAAGAAAAGCACACACACACAAAACGTCAAGCAACACATTCAGGCGAGTGAGGAAAAAAAACTTAAAAAAAACAAACCAGCAGCAGCCCAAGAACAGATGAGTGTTAGAGCTTATGGAAGAAGAGAAGAATGAAGCGCGACCGCGAGTGCGGACGCGCGATTCCAAATAAACTGCATTAAAATTGGTCACACAGAAGAAAGGTGACGGAAAGAGATTAAAAAACAAGCGCGATCAAAAACCGAGTGAGAAAGATCGGAGACATCTTTTGCGCTGTGCATCTAACACACAGCGTCGAGCAAACGAACAGTGTAATGATTTTAACGAGCACGTAGTTGCGAATGGTTCTTGTTTAGTGCTCATTCAGATTTAGTGCAGTGGAAAGTTCATTAAAATCTGAATATAAAAACTGTTTTTGTCGGTTGGTGCGCTGCCTGCACTTCTCTCTCTTCTGAGTCTTCTCTTCTGTTCCCTTTCTCTCTCTCTCTCTCTTTCTATCATATAACTGTCGATAACACTATTGCTGTTGTTGTTTTTCTCATCTATTTTGTGTGTTAGCCATATATTCATTTTTGTTTTTACATCATCTGCCGATGTTCGGATGTTGGTTGACTGGTTGGTTGGTTAGTTGGTCGTTGGCTTTGTGCGGCCAAATTCTGTAACGGGCTCACACAGCACATGTCCCATCGATTTTTGGTCATGTTTTGTGTGATTCGATTCATTATTATTACTATGATTATTTTGGGATCGGTTGAGTAATAAGCGCTGAAGAGAAAGAGACAAAAAAACGAAAAAAAACCAACTCAAAAACAACAACAACAACAGTGAATCCAAAACAAAAACAAATTTAAATCGAATCGTTGTCGGCCGTGTTATTGGCACGCTGTTCAACAACTCGAAAAAGGACTACTGCACGAGCAAAGTTGTAGCATAGTGTGGTGTAGACAAGACCATGGAAATGAAATAACGACGTTTTTTCGTGTAGGCAATTCGATATAGCGATGATGATACCCAAATGCCCAGAATATATCGAAATAGCCGCGCGCGCACATCGACGTATGTGTGTCTGTGTCAGACTGTGTGCAAAACGAATCAATGGCAGATAGAACCCAAAGCTTTAAAAAAAGAATACAATATGGTGAAAATATTTAAATGAACATTTTAGTCTGATAGGGATCGTATACAATTTTCACCTTTCAAAGTTCATGTCGCGAGTAATGCGATGTGAAACGTTGTTGCTGCATCTCCCGAGTCCAACTTGTTCATTTCATTGTTCATTACACCACACATCGCATACGATTTGAGTGTTGTTGATTGTGGACATGAGCATTGGCAGCATACACACTACGCAAGCACACACCATGGCGGCGATATCATGCCGCCGCCGCCGCCACTACATTGCCATTGCCAATGTGCCTTGATTCCCTCCAAATGTCCCAAGTTGTCCATTTAATCGGTGTCGGTGTGGAGATTTGGTGTTTTTGTTGTTGTTGTTGTTGTTGTTGTTGTTGTTGTTGTTGTGGTATGCGCGATGCGCTTCCTTCAAAATGAAATGCAGCACTTCATTCTTCATTTCGTGCGATGGTGTTGTTAGATGGTATGCACCAACTAAACAGCCGACCGACCGACCGATCGACCAATCCATCGTCGCGAGAGGTTAAATTGATTTCGGCACATTTCTATGCTGCCATAAAAAAAATAGTACACCATTTTTTATCGCACTTATATTGCTCACCATTCGATTCTCGCCGAATATCTGTTTCTGATTAGAATGTTATATGCATGCTGAACGTGGTTCGTTTTGCGTTGAAACGCTATGGTATGCACTTCACCAACCGAATGAATTTTCATAAATTAGCAGATAAGCCTGAAGACTGTTTGCTTTTTCTTTGATTTTTCCTTTTCCCCCCTCCGTTTTTAATTTATTTTGGTTGGTCTTGTTCACTCACACTATGCGATTGATATTCCATTCGGACAAAATGGATGTGAAAAACTTATAACGATTAACTTTAGAAATACAAAAACAAACGCCACAAAAATGTTCGCTATTTTTTTTGGGGGTAAATCATCGCGTTATCCCCAATGCACAGACACACTCCAAATCCATGCAACACTGAATTAAATTTCTCTCTCGTGATATCTCAGCAAAGTACACCGAATGCATGTGCATAATTTATTAAGCTCTCGTGTTGAAGTCTGAAACACAAAAAAAACAGCATCCTTTTTCTGTAATGCTATGAATTTTAAAGTAATTTGTCTTTCGTTTGCGTTAGCCGTCGTTTTTTTTCTGTGATTTTCCATAATCAACAGAGCATGTGTTTTACACACAAACTTTGGGCAATAGTTCGACCAGATCTATAAATAAGATATAATTTTAGCCAAATGATTTGCATGCGCCTTTTGTATTTTACAAAAATCTAAAGTAGTAAAACAAAATGCATTCAGTTTGAGATGCCATTTTAAATTATTGGATCACAAGCAGCAAATTCAGTGCCAAAGAATTCTTATCGTCGATGCGAAAAACACCGGGCACCACATTATGTGGTGAATCAAATTTCCGGACACGGTTGAAATCGTTGCCACCATAATTTTTACGCTCATTGCATTTATGACCACGCCAAATTTGCTGAACGGTTTTGATTGTATGATCAAACAAACGGTATGAATGAGCAGAAATGAAATCAAAATTCAAACACCGGATAAAATTGTAAGTGAAATAAAATTCAAATGAAATCATAAAACTGCAATGATAGACGCACGGGGAGTGAGATGGAAAAAAACAAAACAAAAATCAGATGAGAAAAACAACAAGAATATCATAGTGAAAAAAAAAACCATGCGATGTACTATTAAATTGTCCATAGTCATGCAGAACAAATTGAAAGACATGGTATGTGCAAATGTGCATACCTGCCTGCTTCGATATGTTTAGCCTGGACAAAAGGGGGGGGGGGGAACAGCAGAAAACAGCAACACCAGATAGGTAATGGTCGACCGTTGGAGGGAAAAGCGCGAAACCTTTGATCGTATTTGTTAAAGCTGTCGCATATTGTAATTTTTCATGTCGCTTGCTTACGTAAGAATAATGAAATGATTACAGCATTAAAACTGTGTTTAGTACAGAGATTATTTCTTTCTTTTTGGTTTCTTTTTTTTGCACAATGCCAATGAACACACACACACCGCAACTCGGCAACGGCACAAAATTGCACGAATCGAGAGTTGGGAAAATCAATTTTGGTCCAGCGCAAAATTACCATAAGCAAGCGCAAGTGTGTTGGTTACGTGTGCGAACATTGAAAAGGATCAACGGAACTGACATGAAAGTGATGCGAGCGAGAAAAATTGCGATAAAAGTGAAATAATATATTGGTGCAAAACAAAAATTACTGATATGAAATGGCTTTTACATCGAACGGGAACTTCATTGCATATATATATATGCAGTGAAACGCCAAAATGCCCGTACAATTTCACATTTCACTATCATAATGCGCTCCGGCTGGCCGGGCAACTCACAGCAAATGAATGACTGTTCGAGTGAGCAAGTGAGTGCAACGAGTGCATCCACAAAGGCGATAAATGTTACATGCGATGGCCATATAGTGTGCAAATGTGCATCGGTGTTGTTTTTGTTGGGCCTGTTGTTCCTTCAGTGATTTTAATGCGACTGAAATATATGTTTCATTTATTGAATTCCGCATCGCGAGTCATGGTCGCGACATTCCACAAGCTTTGCATATATCACACCAATGAAATGGCAAATCATGAGGCACACCGTCGTGAGCATACATTACACATTCACGTGCAGCATCAACCCGTTTGCTTGTGTTGTTGTTGTGTTTTTTTTTTCAATTTATTGTTGCTTTTGCCGATGCCTGGCCATAGTCGACTAGATTTACATATTTATGCATACGGTATGTTGTTCGGTGTGTGTGTTCGATGTGTATTGTTTACTCTTCAAAAATGTTCATCTTTTTGTTATTGTCTGTTATTTTCTGTCTTCTATCCAAATGGAAAATTGCACTAAACTATATGTGAAAAATTCATTCATTTTCACAACAACAACAAAAACCTTGCCGATTGCACTGCTGGCTGTTTCATTACGTGACTATTTTGCGCATCGAATGGAATTTGATTTGCTTCTAATTAAAGAGTCTTGGGCCTTTTATTTGCCTAGACTTGAGTTCGGTGATCGTTCATGCTTGAGATAACTATTTTCGCTTCTCCTGTAAATTTTTCGGTATGATAGGTAGATACATCAAGATCAAGTTATATAGTTGCAGCATCTATCTATCTCTTTCACTCTCTCTTTTTTGGATTTTAATTAAATAATTTTTTTTTTTTTGAAGAAAAAAAAAACAAAATTTGATGTTAGATAAAAAAATAGTTCCTGAATTTATGAACACACAAAATGCGGTGATGCGCACAACTGCCGTTGCGCCACCGATCAAATCTTTGGCGTTTCAGCTCTTATCAATTCAAGATACTCATCACACGCTCATGAAGCTAATTCCTAAGTTCTTCTTCTTCTGCTGCTGTTTGTCTTTGGTGTGGTGGTTGATGTTGTTTTTTCGAAATGTAAAATTAGGAATACAAAACATAATGAAATACCAAATACCGAACACCGAACACCGAATCACCGCATAACAGTTTGTTAATGATCTCGAATTTATCGCTCTCAATGAATGCCTTTATCGAAGAAAAAAAAACAAAAACAAATGAACTGAAATATTCAATGTAAACACCGAAATATTTCCACGTTTTATTACCCGTTCCGTTTTTGTATGGTAATCAATTTCAATTTGATTCATTTGTTATGCACTCACATCCATTAATATATTACACGTGAACGAGCGAGATGGAAAAAGACAGATACATACTGTACATACATTGCGATGCACACATTATTTCGCATGTTATTTGCTTAGGCATCACTTTTTGTTTTAGTATGTAATCCAATTGAATGTAATTTTATTGGTATTTCTGTTGTTTTTTTGTTTTATTGCTTTAGTGTCTTAATTTCTTTGCTTTATTGTTTTTGTTTTTCTTCTAATTGTGAATATTATTATCCATCTATCTGCCAATTGAAATTTGCATTTCACAGCAATAAAAATCAACACAGCATAAACGGAGACGTTGCAATGAGGAAATAGATAGAATGAGAAAAAAATCGTGCAAATATTACACGTGTGTGCACATCTGCACATAGAATAAGAACAAAAAAAAACAACAACAACAAATACGAACGGTTTGACTGATTTTTCGTTCCACTTGTAGAATAAATGCAATTCTGTTCAATATTCGTAGTGTTCGGCTGTGTGTTTGGTGGATGCGTGTTTATTCATTTTGCCACACACGAGAGAGAGAGAGAGAGAGAGAGCCAATAGCAAACGAATATATCAAATGTGCTGGGTTGATGGCACAGTCATTGAACGAGGCGATGGAAAAACCACCTAATAATAGAGCATCGAATGTTTTGCAATTACATAACATTTTTTGTTTTGTTCTTTTTCTTTTTTTTAAGTTCTTGATATGCTACAGATAGTTTATTTTGTCTCAGTTTTATTTATGCGATAAAATTGCATGATTCTGTTTGCATGAAGACAGTGAACAGCTTTTTGTGACTGGATCTGTGTGTGGTGGCCCCCACGATGTGCCCATGTAAATTTTTTTCTTCAATATGGCAATTCGACTGTAAAACACATGGAATGTTCATCGCTGTGCCAAAATCTCATTCAATATTTATTTCGGTTTGGCTGTTGCTCGTCATCACGTTTTATATTGTACACATTGATGACAATTTTAAGCATTCGAATGCGCAGAAAAATGATATTATATCACCTTAATATATATATATATTTGAACTGGCCACTTGTTCAACATGAATGCACCTAACTGTTGATTCTATTCGATTTGCCATCGATAAAAATGGTGACCAAACTTCAGGCACGTGCCCTACGTACCACAAAAACATGATACGGCCGCGACAAGACAATTTTGTTTGCTAAAATCATTTTCCGTTGATGCATTTACACAGTGTAGCATTTCATATTTTTTTTTTGCTTTTTTTTGTTTCATGCTAGAGCTCGTGCTCGTTCGCATCCAGACGACATTCATACGTGACAACGTACGGCAAACCATCGTTGGAATGTTGCAAACAATGCACATTGCAACATTAACACAACCAACAGTTCACCAAATATGTGTGCATAAATGTCCACAACTCAAAAGGATCCATTTCAATGTTAGATTTTGATGTTTTGGGTAAAATGGAAATCTTTATCTTGACTTATTTCTTGTGTGAGAGGCCAAACGCAAGCCACTTCAACGTTTACATTTACTCAATTTGTTTATATAGTTTTCCATACGAAAAGCCAAGTATCACATTTCGAGCGATAGATGTTCAAGTTGTATTTCAAACACAATCATCTTACTTACAAATCTAGATATTTGTACTGAAAAAATTGCATCAAAATTGTTGATTCGCCTCGTTTCTTTCGAACAAGAACCGCTTGCGCATGCACTGTGTTTTGTCAATGCTTACGTCATTGCAGCGCTAATCAATTCCAACAATATGATTTGTTGTGTTGAAATGAAAACGACAAAATGAGACAGTCCACACACAGTAATGGACTGCTGTGAAATGCCCGGTAATTCCACATTGTCCATATCGTTAGATGTGGCCATAAAACAGAGCACCCAACCAACCAAAATTGTTTCACAAGATAAATTTCGTCTTTTCGGACAACTCTATCCCGCTCTCGCTCTCGCTCTCTCTCTCTCGATTTGTTTATTTAGGCGATTAAAGTGCCTTTGGTATGCTGGCTGAGTGCTGTTGAAAAAAGTTGTTGTTGCGGTATGAAACACCATTTTACAATTAAAAATGATGTGTGTGTGTGTGTGTGTTGTTCATACAACGTGTACGGGATGTGTTATTTGTTCAACACTATGTGTTTGAGTCCGTTGTTTTTTCGCTCTCTCGTGATGCGTTTAGTTCCATTATTTACAAATTCATGTAAATAAAAGAGACTGCGTGGTGCAATGCACAGTATATTCTTAAAGAGCAGAGTAAGCGAGAGAGAGAGAGAGAGAGAAAGAGAGAGAGAACATTGAGCTCGAAGAGATAAAATTGAAGTCAGTAACGTGCTAACTGCATGCGGTACACTTTTATTCTAATTCATATCGACACACAAAATCAAAGCGCGGCGATATAGCGTGATTTTTTTTCTTCTCCTTTTGTGTACTTTGTATGCAACAATTGCAGCAGAAGCAGTTGTGCACGAGTTCAAACCGCGTTGCATTTTTTATGCTTCTAACTGTTTTATTGTTATGTGTTCTAATTTTGTGTTGCGTCGTTGCGTAGCACAAGTCTTCTTGGCCCGAACTCGTTGTTCGCTGTGTGTATTGCTTATGTGCGTGCTTGTTGTTGTTGCTGTTTTTCATCTTCTTTCAAGTAATAAATGCTGTGTGCATTTGCAATGGTGCAACACAATTTTAAGCACCATTATCCGGGGAAAAATACAACGGAAAAGTGTCTCTATTATGCGCACGTGATGCATTCGCGCGCTCGTGCGATTTTTCGCTATGAACTCAGTTTCTGGAAGCGAAAATAAAGCCAAAACATGAATGAAAAATAGAAGAATAGAATAAAATAAAATGCACACACAAACACACACACACACGCAATCGCACAATGTATGGTACCATCAACCAGCAAGTAAATTGTCTCTTGATTGAATGCACTTTTTAGCATTTTTGCACTTGGTCGATATTTATTTATTTTAATGCGAAATTATCAATCTGAAACATACTTGGAATTTTTCCCGTTGATTTTCGAAATCGATACTGAACATCGGGAATTGTTAAAGTGAAGAAAACTATGCAATTATGTTCATTCTATTGAAATTCGCGCATAATTGCTGCCAATGAGCGAGCGATGAAGTTTGGTCGCATTCAAGCGAATAATTTTTACTGTATGTGGAAAATTGTAGTTGGTATGCAACACGTGCAACTGGTTTCATCGCACTAAAATGACTAATTTTAAAACACTTTGAAAATTGTTAAACCTTTGTAATAGTTTTATAATTAAATCCCATTTATATATAAATACACGTCGCTGTAAAGTGTCCGTTGCTTTGATAAAATCAATTTTCCAGACAGTTTGAATGTTGTTGTTTTTTTGCAAAATATTTTCTTAATGAAACATTATTCAAATTTGTTAATTTGTTGAATTTGTTTCTTTCGTTTCAGATTTTTCATATACGTGAACGTTTAAGAACAAAACAAAAAAAAAAACATTTTCAACATACAACATGTGGCCGAAAGCAGTAAATTTACTTTTAATCGTCTTGGTATCGAGCTCGCTAACAAATGGTGTACGACGAAAATCCAAAATAGATTTGCCAATAGCAAATGCAGCGGATGCACCACCAAATGATAATATTGCATTGGCCTCATCAGGTGATGTACAGCAAGTGACAAAGTTTGAGGAGCAACCATCGGCACAAGCATTGGCCAATACAGAAAAACCAGCCAATTCAGCATCATCACCCTCATCGCAATCGAGTGCACAATCAAATGGTTTACCAACGTCAGTTGGTGCATCATCATCATTAGCTGATAGTTCTGAATTGAGCGGGGAAAATGAAGCAATTGAATGCGATCCCGATATGATTGGTTTCGAAATTATAACTGGGTAAGTATGCAGAAAATGATGAAATGTTGCGCTAGTCGTGACATTCATTTACATTGTTGCTTGTTCAATAAATTGGTTTTAATTTTTTTTTTGTTATTTCTTCCGATCTAGATATGTATTCTCAGCTCCTGATCAATTGTTGGAATCGATGCCCGGAACACTTATGCTAACTGATTGCTTGGAAGCATGTCAAGCCAACGAATCGTGCGGTGCTGTCAATTATGAGACAGGCTTGTGTGTTCTTTTCTCATCGAATGCCGATAAATTACCAGGTAAGTGTTTGTGCAATGCAAAAAAAAAAGAAAAAAAAATTTCATCATTTTTAATTATGAAAAATATTTTAAAAAACCCACCCAGAAATTGTAACAGCCACAAACTCTCTATTTCATTGCAAAAACAAGAAGAAAAAAAAACAAAACAAAACAACGAATAAACGCATGACATATGAACTCTCGCAATGTTGTTTATTTGTCGCTATTTATGCATTGATTTATAAGGTTAATCTTGCGGCCATTGCAATGTATCGCCATGGATAATGTTATGGGCATTTTAATTATCGTCGTGTTGGTGGGTGAAGACAGAAATATGTTATGCATTCAAATAAATGCTTATGTTTTTCGTTTCAAAATGGGATGAAACGTGGCGTGCCTTGTTTGCGTTGCCTTATCATTACGGGCATTTTCCGTTTAGTCGCAAAACAAAAACTTTACCGCATCTCAATTTCCAAATCAACAGTTGTTTTTTTGTTTTCGTTTTGTTGTTTTTAAACAAATGCGTATAATGCAATTACGTGGAACGAGTGCAGAGAACGATTCAAAAAGGCCTTTCGTACCTAGGTGCTAATTTTAATAATCGGGTGGCTATTGCCTTTGCCAGCTTATTTCATATGCATTTTTATATGTGTATGTGAGAGAAAAGAGAGAGAGAGAGATCGAGGTACAGAAACAGAGACAGAAACGGTACAATGTTCAACCGTATATTTCTTTGGCGCATTTTGCATTCACACAATTTGTTATTTCAATACTGACAAATTCAAATCGCGCACGCTCACCTAAGAGTTACTGATGATTTATGATACATGATTTAAAAGCGTGGTCAATATTAATAATTGCGATCTTTGATCAAAATGTGTCTGCTCTTTTTTTTCTCCTTCAACTTCAATGTTGCAGTGTTTTGTTTTGTTTTTTGTTTGTCTCTCGGTCTCTGTGTTTTGTTTTAGTCTCGCATATTTATATATATATGAGGTATTTGAGCGACTGTGGCACACGAAAAAAAAACACAGAGAGAGAATGAAATGCATTCGCGTTAGGTGTAATGAATTCGAAGCCCGCATATTATTCGATCGTAGATCGTTTCGGTATCTGTTTCGATCTCAACACTCCACCCCATCGTAAATTTTATTTTCGAGATGTCTAATTCATTTTTTCCCATTGCCATTCCGGTACATTTTCCTTTCGCATTTTGCTCTCGTTCGATTTGGTTTTTCAATTGGCGTTTTTCAAATCAATGCCTAATTTTTTTTTCTCTCTCTCTCTCTCTCATTGCTCGGTATGTGTGTGTGTGTGTGTGTTGCTTGCTAGTCGAAACCGTCACTATCAGCCGTGTACTATGATATGTGTTAGGAAAATATACGACAGCAAATGAGTTATGGGTGAAGGTGCTCATAAATTAAAGTTCTACTCTCTTTTTTATCGCGCTCTCTTTCTATCGCGGATAGCAACTCTTCTATTTTATGTTTCAAGATTTGGCCGCCGTGTTCTTGTTCTTCGATTCGATTCGTTGAGTTTATTTACACGCTTGTGGCTGAAAGAAAATTATTCACAATATAATTCGACAATGTGACGTCGAAATCTGTAGAATGTTCTGACTGGTGTTAGACTGTGGGCTACACAAAACCACTATGTAATACATTATACAGCGCCACAAAATAGACAGTGATAACACACAGGGCCAAATCTCATAGCGAACACTGAATGTAAAACTGAGCAATACACACACACACACATCCTTATACTTTGTTTATCTCTGTCGTACATTTTATTTTTCATTCGACAAATCGGCCGTTTTTCCATATTGCACCTCTAATTATGGGACTTTGGTTATGATCATAATGATTTTCGAACGAAATTCTCTAGCATTCACTACAGTTTCCGTTAGACAATTTTGAGCATCGCTTGCAAAATGATGAGTATGAACGTTAGAGGAAAGGAAAACAAAAAAACCAACAACAACAAAAAACCTGTGAATATTATACATTTTCTTGTTTGATAATTATCTCTTTCTCTCTCTCGAAAGGATTCAAGTGTTGACTATCGACGAGTTTGAAAATCGTTTGAAAAAAAAACCATAATTGAAAGTTACGCCAATCGCTTGCAATCGCAGCTCATTCATTAAAGTAACGGCAAATCGGAATTTTTGCTATTCCTCACCGGCAAACACTCTACGTTTTATTTAATTGGAATAAAAAAATGCCACTGAAAGCACGAGAGCCGAATCCATTCCTTTTGCGTGGCGGATTTTTCCCCCCCTCTTTCGCTACTTCCTTTACTTTGTAATCGAAGCAAAAGTCGGCAAAAAAGTTGAATACAAGTAGTGAACACCAGTTTTCATAGCCAGATTCCAAATTGATTTTTCTTTCGATTTCATTTATTTAACATAAAAAGTAGTATCGGGAATGTGCGAGCAAGATTTTTTTTTTTTTTTGCTTCCTTCTAAAACCATATATGCTGCTGTTTTCTACTATTGATGTTACATCACAAGTGCTTCTTCCACTTGTGTTGTTGATGTGTGTGTGTGTTTTTTTCTTCTTATTGCTCCAGCAACTGATTTTTTTTTGTTTTTGTTATGAATGTAAACACGAATGTTTGTTTTTTCCACATTACCTCTAATCGCTGTTTATATCAAATGTTATTTTTTTTTTCAGGTGCATTAACTAAATCACAATTCCCGGTATTCACCATTTATGCGCAAAAGTCATGTTTAAGCATTCGACCATGTTCGCGTGCTTGGTGCATTGATCGTGTACAAAACTACAAGCTGAACGGTTTTACAAAACGCAGCACAACGGCAAATTCACGACAGGATTGCTTCGAGATGTGCTTGGGCGAAAATGAATTCACATGCAGGTGAGTATTTTGCATTCAAAACATTTGATTCCATTCCGCCTGATCATTTAATTAGCGTTTTTTTAAGACAACAAAATACGAACGACGAAAAAAAAACAAAAACAGATCCGCAGAATTGAAACAAAATGAATGAGGTACAAAAAAAAACGAAAACATTACGAGCTGAACAAAAAGAAAAACTATTTGCTTTTAAACGCCGCTTACAGAATTAGTTTTTACTTTTAAGTTCCGTTGTTCAAGCCGACAGAAGTTTTCCTTTACGATTTTCTTGTTCTCTTTGCTCCGTTGCTCTGTGTATCTCTGTGCATCCGCACACACAAAACATGCATGCAGTCACAGTCACTTTTGATCGGTCAATATTTCATTCGGCAAATCATGTTTAGAAAAGCTAATCGATGTTTTGTGGTTCAATGGACCGCTGAAGAAGAGATTCTTCGCGAATGGAAAATTAGTGATTTGATTTTGAAACATTCACTTCTAACAAATGTAGAATGGGGCAACACATTTACCAGAACGTGTGTCAGAGTAAATAATTCTCTTTCAAAATCAATGTAATATTATCGTTCGGAGAATATTGCAATTTCATTTCATAGATTCAATTGAATTAAACGATTAATAGTCATTGTCAAAGCCAAAAGTCGATTAAGATTTTAACCTACTTATTATTTATTCTTTCAAATCGAAAGTCAGCTGGGATGCCTGCGGAAGTCTCACCTTTTATGATTTAATTACGGTGTCTCGGCTGAAACACACTGACCAGTTTTTTTTTGTTGCCGTCTTTCTTCTCGTGTTGCTTGTAAATTACTTGTTCAATTGTATTGCCGGAGAAAAAAATTGCGAGATGACTCAAAACACTTTTCAAATCGTTTATAATTAGCCATAGTCAAGTATAAGAGATGCAAATAGATTGAGAAATGGCAACATCAACAAAAAAAAACGTACCACAAGCCCACCAAAACTGATTGATGGAAATAAAAGAGACGAGCATAAAGTCGTGAAACACCACTCAATTATAGTGTAATTGAAGAAGTGTAAATGATCGTGTCGCTGACACGGAATTCTTTGGCATGATCTGAATTTTTTTGTACGGTTGATTTTTTTGTTATTTTGGCAATGTGTGAAAATTAGAGAATTATTAATAACGTTTTTTTTATTCTTGTGTTTTCAATCTCTCAATATTTGGTGCGTTATACTGGTTATTCGGTCGAAGTCCATGCCTGAAATATGATCGTCTTAATAGTACCTTTTTGAGCCGATAATTTTGACGATGATTTTCATAAATTTGTGAATGAACGTCTATCTATGAATATCATATTACGTACAATTCAACAAGCCCAACAGCAATATAAATCATCACATTTTTACTATTTGACGGGGTTTTCGACCACTTTTCATCACATTCGCCACGAAATTGAATTAGTTTTTGTTTGAAATAGCAGCGAAGCAAACGTAAAGAGAGAATGAAAAATAGACGTCATTCGTACGTTGTTCATAATATTTCCACTAGCCTATTTCCTTTGGCGCGTCTGGGGCGCTCAACCTTTTTAACGATGAGTCTTGCGGGCTTAGTTCTAATTCTAATTGGAATATTTTAATTATGAACGCAAATGAACGGATACGCCTTCTCAATTCAATTGATTGTAAAGTGTGTGCAACAACCAGAGAAATTCAACCGAACGACGAGAGAGATCGAAAGGATAGACAGAAGCAGAGACAGATGAAGAACGTTTATGTTGAGTAGTTCATAATTTATACATTGAGCATGAGCCTCGAAACAAACTAATCAGAATATCACGTAAACGTAAACGACATTGGGTAATGAACAGATCTTTAACCAAGTGCCTGGATATATCTATCAATTGCAAATTTATTTACATGTGAAATATGATGGACTTAACCTTTTAGTGTGTGGTCACTGCACAAATGTTCATTGCGCACATATAAACCACATGTGTATGCATTATGCAATACACACGCACACCTTCAAGCGCACAACTGGCTGTGAACCAAATGAAACAAAGAGCGTTTGAGTTTTAAAATGTAAAATGTAAAATATGGCATCTCTATTACATGCAATGTGATGGTGTGGTTGGTAGAGACAACGTTTGTGTGGTCAGTGTCATCAGTCAACAACCGAACGCGAGTACATTTTGCACATTGGAAAAATGGCAAATAAAATGCCACAATAGCTTAAAAAATGAACGCTAGCGAGCCTGAAAATCCGTTTGTTATTGCCCATGTCTGAGCAAAAATGGTGTATTTGTTATTCGTTGTTACTCGGTTTGAGACAGAGAGACATTACACATTTTCCGTTAATCAATTTAAGCGATAAATTATTCAAAATCAACGTTATTTTTTTTCTTTCTACTGCAAAAAAAAAACGTTTCAGTTGACTAGTTGCCCATTGTAAAATCGCAACAACAATACAAACTAAAACTTCAGTTCGTTGAAGGCAGTCAAACAACAAAAACGCAGAACAACAACAACAAAAACCACACCGGCAAACAACACAACGGCTACAAAAAGTAAACACATAGCACACAAGAATAGAACGAAAAAGAAGAAAAAAAAACCGTCCGGACGTTTAGCTTCACCAAAGTGAAGAGCATGGAACTTCAATGCATATGCATTAAGTTTTTAATTACTCAATTAATTGCAATAGATAATTTATGACATCGTGAAACTGGCGCGATACGAATCTGGCTTGGTTTTTGCGTTTGATGTTGGCAATGTTGTTGTTTTTTTCGTGTATCGTCGATTTCATATCATGGAAATCTGATAAAAAGCCAATACAATCGTCATTTGAAGTGTACGGCCAAACGAAGAACAGAAGCCCACAGTGAGATTCCAAGAGAGACTTTTTTTCTCTTTTCTTTCATCCTAATTGTCGAATTGATTTCAAATTAGAAGAAAAAAAAAGAGAACTAGAATAAGAAATGGAAAACCGAGTTTCTTTGAAACTTGAATAGATAATATTGCGTCAATCACATGTGCCTTTAATGATGAGTGTTCAATCCATCATAAGACAGACAAAAATCGAACGGTTTTACTGTGATATTTTAATGAACGTTTAAAAAAAATATTGTCTAGAAAATGCGATGAAAATGGGAATATACAATAATCGCCCCGGGACAATTTATAAAGCTGGTAACGGTTCTATTCTTTTGCTCACTGTATGTTTTGTTGTTGTTGTTGTATGCATGCAAAAGATACGCGCGCCGCATTTACATGTTAAATGCGTGATAAGAGGAAGTGAGACACATACCGACGTGGAAAGCGAGAGAGAGAGAGAGAGAGATAGAAATAGCGGGAGCAATGTAATGAAAATACAGGGCGATTTGGCCAATGACAAACGACTTAATAGCCACCAATCGAAAATGGAATGTCTTTGATACTTTTGCAATCGAAATACAGAGCCGAGACTCGTATCGAAAAAGAACAAAACCGTTTACATACATGAATGGGAAAACAAAATGATTTATTTCAACATTTGGGTAGCATCAAATCAAGAAAACGATTGTTGATTGTTGACTATTAATTATGAGTGATGTTTTTGGTTCGCATTTTTATGCCATTGACAGATAATGAATATCGGGCATCATTGCGCCGCGTCAACAATACCAACCAACGTGTGTTGTTTGTGTTTTCAATGTATCAAAATGGAAGCTTTGGCGTTCATTGAAATTTGACCGTGTGTGTACATCGCTGTTTTGCTTTTGCTGATCACATTCATTTCGTTTTTCTTGACCTGAACGAAGTTGAAACGGTTATAATTAGCTATTATCCAAAATAGTACACACCATCACAAGAACTAATTTAAATAAATATCATTACGTCTTTTCTCTCTCTCTCTCTCTCATCTGCCTCTCTATCGATTGCATTTGGTGTTCAGCGCATGTTGTCGGATCACGTTGTGTAGTTCGACTGTTTGTGCTCAAGCTCAAGCTCAAGCAATCGCTTATTCATCGCCTCGATTCGTTTGTCGAACATTACTATTTTGTTATGACTTTTATGTGCATATTTAAATCGTAATAATTTATATATTTTTTTTTATTTCTCTTATAAATCGATAACAGCAAGCGCACGTATGCTCAGTGTGGTACTTTGACCTACTATTATATGAATATTTGAATAACTGTAGATCGCTTCTCGCTGGTTGTTCAATATATTGTTGTTTTTTTTCACTTCTTTCTCCTACAAATTTTCCACATGTTGAGCTGCTGTTGCAAGCGAACCAATTTGGTTAATCTATTTAAGACAATCCAACAACAGAGATCGTCGCTTTCACGACACACTCGCCTCATAAACTTGCCGACCACTTTGGAATGCTTCGCATACGTCTGATTTATGTGTACTGTTGCAATAATTCTACATGACTCGAAAAACAATTAGAACTCGATTTTGAAACCGAAGAAGAAAAAGAACAAAAAAAAAAAAAAAACAAAACGAATCCTCTGTGTGTTTTTCTTTTTCTTAAAATTTATGGCTTGCAATCAACAGTCGTCGATTATTACAACAATAACAAAAAAAAAACATGCCAAAGTCAAGACAAACAGAGACACAATACATAGCTGGAATTCTTTGACAGCGTACCAATTTACGTTTGTTCATGCGAAAATATGCCACGCTTTGGTGCATCCATGCAATTGTGAAAGGTCACATGAAAACACAATCTAAAACGAATGTGTACGAGTTTTTATGAATTTTTTCGTTCCGTTTTTTTTTTCACCCCGTATCGGTGTAAATTGTGACTGGTTCCATCACAAATCGATCCATTCAATTCCGAATAATTAACAATTGAGTAGTTTATTTTTGTTTGTTTTGCTTTTTGCATCGATCTTTGGAATGCATGCACAGTTTTTCATGTCACTTCATCGACACCAGAATCAACCAAGATATTCATGTCGCGAAACATAAAAATCCATGCGATAACGAACGATGAAAATGGTGATGGCGATTCAAAACGAAGCTACTAAGTGACCGCATAGGCAATGGTATGCAATTCTCTGCATCCTTGGCATCTATGGTCGGTTTTCAAATTCCACACTTTCTTTCAGCCAATAAGGAGACACCCAACAACACCAACCAACAATCGAACGACAACAACAAACAAAAAACCAAACCAAAAAAAAAAACCAACAAATCCCCATTCAATGCTTTTTATGTTCAAATAAATAGTCTATAAATATACAATTATGTCTTTGCGTAGCGTTTAGCCGTTGGTCTGTCAATCTAACAACTGACACATAATAAAATCAAATCGATAAAAATGTCGAACGATTATCATTTGGCGGGTTGATGTTGACGTTTTAATTGGTTGTGTTGAGCATTAAAACGGTGCATGTACAATCTACACACATAAAGTGCTTTCCTTCTGTTTATGTGTGTGTTTGTGTTTTATTTTCCAATCGGAACGTTTGTATTGCATGTCGATGACGAGCAACGGCGGCAAACAGCAATCAAACAGCCTAAATGGAAGGCATAGTGTTTGTTTGTTTATTTGTTGTTGCTGTTGTTGTTGTTGTTAAATTCTATATGTAGATTGAATCAATGAAACAATCCAACGATTAGGATTCGTTCAATCGAAATGAATTTGTCATCAATTTCAGAAATATTTTAAATGCTTCACTTTGTCTGCTCAAAAAGCCACTACAAATTTAAAGCGCATTCCTAAAAACCATTTATCATCCGTTGTACATGTTGTTTTGAATGTTTGTTCATTCGGAATTTTATTTCATCGTATCATTTTTCACAATATTTTCTCATGCCATGTGTCTGGATGTTTTTATTTTATTTTTTTTTTGCTTTAGATCGGCAAATTACCATCAAGCAACGGGCGTTTGTGACCTATCAGAAATGGATCGTATCACATTGGCTGCAACTTCTTCATTCCAACAGCATGACGGTAAGAGGATCCATGATCCAAGCAAAATGCTATTTAATGACTTATATACATTACACACACACTCATCATTCCAATTGATGCACGATGATGACTCGTCGTCTTTCAACTAATTTATTGCTTTTGTTCAATATTAAATAGGTGTCGATTATTTGGAGAATAACTGTGCTGAAGAGCCAAATAAATTGTGCGAATTTAAACGTTTGTCGGGCCGCATTTTGAAAACAGTTGATTCAGTGTACCAAGATGTATCGAACATTGATGAGTGCCGTGAATTGTGCTTAAACTCACCATACAGGTAAAGTGAATCATATACAAATACAATTCAGATCAATTTAATGTTAGGTGTGTGAGAGAGAGAGAGATTTTGTGAGACAAACAACAAAAATGCTAAAATGAGTAAGCATTTTGTGAACAAAATGTTTCACAGTTTCAATCGACACCTAATATTAGCTCACCATTTTCGATATATTACATTTGTTTCGGTTTTTGTTTTATTTTGGTCACCGCCATCGAGGCGAAATTGTACACCGCAAGCTACTTTTCGGTAGATTTACGAACCGAGTAATTAACCTAGTTCTTTTTGGTAATTTATTGTTCAGATGCCATTCATATGACTACGGAGATACCGGTGATATGGTGTGCCGTCTTAGCCATCACAGTCGCTCAACATTGGCCGACATTCAGGTAGGATGTGGTTTACGATCTCGTTTTTTAGGATTATTTACACATTTTATCACTTGATGTTTTTGTAGTTTGGTTGTTAATTTATTACCAAACCGATTTCGGTGGAAACTTTCACAAACATTAATCATTTGAATTTGTTTTTATTTGTCTGTTTTTCTCGCGCGCGATGTTTGTACAGGAACCATACTTGGACGTACCAGAAGCAGCCACATATGAGCTATCATCATGCTACAATGTAACGATTGAATGCCGAGCCGGTGATATGCTTGCGAAAATTCGTACATCAAAATTGTTCGATGGAAAGGTTTATGCGAAAGGAGCACCAAAATCATGTGCCGTCGATGTTAAGAATGCATTGGAATTCGAATTGCAAATGCCATATCAAGACATTGAATGTAATGTTCGACAAAATGGATTGGGTCGCTACATGAATGACGTTGTTATTCAGCATCATGACACGATTGTAACATCGTCTGACTTGGGCTTAGCCGTCACATGTCAATACGATTTGACAAACAAAACGGTATCGAATGAAGTCGATTTGGGAATAACGGGCGACATTGAACCAGCCCTGTCCGAAGAAGTGATTGTCGATTCACCAAATGTTGCCATGAAAATTACCGCTCGTGATGGTGCCGATGTGATGCGTTCAGCTGAAGTTGGCGATCCACTAACATTACACTTTGAAATTTTGGACAAAAATTCACCATATGAAATGCTCGTCCGTGAATTGGTCGCTATGGATGGCAGTGATAATGCTGAAATTACATTAATCGATTCGCGTGGCTGTCCAACCGATCACTTTATTATGGGACCAATTTACAAGAGTCTTGAATCCGGTAAAATTCTTCTCTCACAATTCGATGCATTTAAATTTCCATCGTCTGAAGTGGTACAATTCCGGGCATTGGTTACACCATGTATGCCAACATGCGAACCAGTTCAATGCGACCAAGAGGATTTGAGCGGCGGCCTTCGATCGATCATTTCGTATGGCAGAAAACGACGTTCCATCAATGTCACAGGTTTGTGTTTTGATATAGTTTGACAAATGAATCGAGTACTTTTGGCCATTTTGCGATATGGTAACATCTTAATCGAAATCTTTCTCTCTCTCTCTCTCTCTCTCTCTCTCTCTCTCTCTCTCTCTCTCTCTCTCTCTCTCTCTCTCTCTCTCTCTTTCTCTCTCTCTCTCTCTCTCTCTCTCTCTCTCTCTCTCTCTAATCATTTCATCGACAGAATCACGTTTTACACGTGAAACCAAATCACCAAGCCGTGAAGATATGTTATTGGTACAATCCATTCAAATTACGGATAAATTCGGTTTCGATAAACAAACATCATTGGAAAAATCACGCGCATCCAGTGAAACTGTGTTCGTTTCAACCGATCCAGCTGCATTCTGTGTTAATGGCTTAGGTATGTAAATGATATATATTGTGATTGCTCAGTTCAAATCGATGTTTTGATAAAAATTCGATCTGAATCCCAAACATTTCAACAAACATTTTGTTTCACAATAAATATAGGCATCATCGTGGCCGGTACCGTATTTTTGTTGGCTCAATTAGCTGTCATCGCCATTTGGACGTATTTGTATCAACGTCGCCGAAAGTTGCGCACCATCGATAGCTGCTCATCATCGTACGGTCCATCATTGCAAACATCAACGTTGCCCGGCAGCCGTACTGATTCGCTTAGCAAACTATATGATTATGATCATACGTTGGGTAGTCGACATGGACATTTTTAATATGTCATCATTCAATCGAAAATAAGATTTAAAGAACAACAACAACAACAACAAGAAAAAAAACAACGCGAAAACTAGGGAAAAGAGATTGGCAAGAAAAACAAAACAATGAAGATGCACTTCATTTGTTTTCTTTTCAAAACCATCAAACCCAAGTGTAATATCGTGACAATTCATCTTAGAATAACAAATTATTTCTCTTTTCATTCGTAAGTATTTAAATTGTCAAACACTCGCATTAATGCAACCACATATTGCTATACAATCATCTTTTACTTACTTAGAATTTAGTTAAATATATATTATTTTTTTTTTTGAATTATTAATTCAACCAATCGAATTACAAATGATCAGGCTCAAACTAAAAGAAGAAACATGAAGATAATGGAGAAGATGAAGCAATTTTTTTTTAGAATAATTGATTAATTTAATCGAAATAGATTAGTCGTCACAATGCATGAGATGAGAGAGCAAGATAAAAGTCTCGTTGTGAACTTCATGCGAAACATTTAAGCAAATTCTCTTCATGCAGATTTGGAGCCTGTGTGTTTTTTTTTTTACTTGCGCACTATGAAATGGAAAAAGTCTGACCAGATGTAAGGCACGATGCATCATTAAATTATCATTCACCAATAGTACGCAATTAGCAAAACATATATACAAAAAAAGAGAAAAAAAACAACGAAAAAAAAATTACATATCAAAATACAGCAAATTTAAAGCAAATAGATATGCTGTGCCACTGTTCCATAGTCAACTTTTAACAATTCAATTGGCCACTCTCTTAATTGCACACCAATTTCCCATTTTTTTTTTATCATACACAAACGAGCACAAAGTAAACAAATTGATTTACAACAAATGGCATATAGTCGATAAGGATTTAATGGCCCAAGCATGTTTTTTTGTGTGTGTTTTAAATCTCAATTTAACAGTTATTTTTGCAATTCCTTTTAAATGTTTTTGTTTTTTTTTTATCATTGACATTGAAATACATTGTTGTAAGCGCTTGCCAATGGTGATGGAGCGCATATACAATTGCATAATAATATGTCGTCCATTTAAACATCACAATCAATTCAACCAGCATTTAAAATTTCATTTAAAACAGTATTTTAACATTGATCAATGCACCGAAATAGGCACATCACACACACACACACACACACAAATCCGCATAGCATTTTATAGTATAATTTTAAATACGTTTGTTTTTTTATTCTTTTTTTTTACATTTCAATTAAATTGAATGAATAATAAAAATAAAAACGCTGAATGTAACGTAATTATTGAAATGGAGAGACAGGAATTAGTGGCGATAAAAATATGAACAAGTGTGTAGTTTATTTGATGGCAATATTTAATATTTAAATGTAAAATGTATGTGCTTCGCAAATATTTTTCGTATTCCAATATTTAAATTGTGCGGTCAAGAAAATCAAGTACACATAAACATAGAGAAAAAAAAACACACACACACACACACACACACACACACACAAATACACGAATTCATAAACACACTCACACTCAAACACATAAACACACACACTTACACACCAGTGCACAGAACATTGAAGGTGCTCGTCATATAGTTTATAAGTATTTATTATTATACTCTTCAGTTGGAATTCTTATCCATTGTAGCAAGACACAGACGGATAATCAAATACCGTGAATAAAAGCACGTCAATGTCTTTAACAACAAAAAAAACAACAACAACAACACAATTGGCTGCATTTGGAGCTGTCCATTTATCGGAAATTAATTTCATTATTAGAACTGAACTGAATTTTTTAGTTGTAGCAACTTTAAAATGACATATAGAAATTATCCGAATGTTGTAAAACCAATTTCGCGAAATACGCAGACACAAAATTTATTTCGTAGATTTAACAATATAGAAGCAAGAAGAGTTGACAACAACAACAACAAAAGAAAAATGAATCGTCGATCGGTTAATCTCATCAAATTCAATCGCTAAATTCGATTTAAAATTCAAAATATTGTGACCTAATTGGGCACATTTGATTTTCACAAGTGACAATCATTTCGAGATTATATGAGATTTCATGAGACACATACATTTTTTTTAAAGATACAAATAAACAAGTATACTGTTTAGCCAATATTGCATCAACCTAATAATAATTTAAAGCAAAAAAAAAAACACTAACTTTTTATTTATTGAAAAAACAACAACAAGAAATTAGATTAGAGCATCCAAGCAATAATAATTGAATTGCTTAAGTAAAGAATTTAAACAACAACAACAAAAAAATACTTTTAGATTTTTGTAACGGTTCTTTTTCATCGGGCGAATTCAAAACGAATCTAACAATTCGAATAAACAAATGTGTGAGTAGACCGAAAAAGATACCCGTAAACCAGTAATATTTATAATCAAATAAAGATATAAATAAAGATAAAAAAAGAAACAAACACAAATGAAGTTTGATTCTTCCGATCTCTTTACTCACCCGAAGTCGTTGATCTGACACTGTCCATACACGACTGGCATAATCGTTTGATGTGGCCAATACCATTGTACCCGTTGAATCGAATTCCACCGAATTTACGGCTGCATTGCTACCGATGAGAATTCCACGTGGTTCCATTTTGGCTATTGGATTTGTAAAATAAAGGCTTAATTCAAAGAGCTCAACAATTGTTTCCCAAACAAGTTCGGAATGGAAATTGATATGATTGAGAAAATCTTGGATATGTACTGAACATTGTACCTTTGCCAACATCCCACAAGTTGACTTTACGATCTGCACCACCCGTTGCCACCAGAGGTTCAACGGGACTCCATCGGACTGCATTCACTTCACCGTCATGTGCATCCTACAACATTGTATAACAAAACATAACGATTATTTTGTTATGTAAATGGGTTTTGTTTCGTTTTTTTTGGTGTGTCACAGATAGATCACACACTACATACAAATTTCAGGTGAATACGTTTTGGAATGCCATCACTGAAGAAACCAGCTGCTTTTGCATTTCCAGTTAAATCGCTGAGGCTTCCAGTTCGTTCGAGTTCCACCATGGCTGGTACTGGGCTATTTGACCTTCGACTCGCACCCTCGCGTGCCGCATCCTCTAACTCCTTACGCATTTTATCGGAACGCTTCCTAAACAATGGTATACCAATTCTTTTTTCGTTTAGTTATAGCAAATTTGTGTTCAACCAAAGCCAAAAAGGCCAATTGAATGAGTTAGTACGAGAAAACGAAGTGATTAATGAGATTTTACGACATGTTTAGGTAAACACTTGAGCAATTTTTTTCTTCAGCACACAGCCTGAAAAGCGTTTTAGTTTTTTTTTTACCACAACAATTTATTAATCAACACGGAAAATGAAAATGTGATGTGCGCATCTAGTTCAATTTGAATTTTAAGCACATTAAATTCAAACAGTAAGTGTTCATTATATCAAATTTATCGGATGATGCTACCATATTTTGTTAGCCGTGAAGCTGTTCACCTTCAACACAGTGCGTGCGCGCATTTGACTGAACCGTATTTTGTACACCAAGTTTGTAGTGAAACTAATCGTTACCGTGTATGGCGAAACAAAACACAAAATTGATTCGTGCAAAGATGCTGTGCTTTTGTGCGTGTGTGTGTGTGTGTGATCAATGGGATTTATTCCGCATATGCACTTTGTATGCTATGGAATAAATAGAAGAAAACAGCAGTAGAGATACAATTATAAAACCAAGGGCATACATTAACTTTGATTTGAAAATGAATGTTTTCGTTGATTCTGCTAAATAGTGTCCAAATGAATACAAATGTTTGGTTTTCTCCCACACACACACACACACACAATTATGTGATATGTTCACTGGAAAAGATTCATTGATCATAGAATATAGAACAGCAGTACAATAGATAGAAACATGCACGTTCGATCGATATCAGTCCTGTTTGATTTTGAATTTTGATCGTCGATATGCATATTGACCCCAAAAACCCTGAAACAAGCATGGATCATATCATTCAGCGATTCATACGTACTTCAAGAAGCTTTCGTTCTCTTCATTTAGTTTTTCTGCATCTTTTGCCTTGTATTTGATTAAACGATCAACAAGCTGTCGATTTTCATCCTATTGCGTAAAATTAAATTGTCAATATATATAAATTGAAAATAAAAAAAACAGTTAACAAATGATCTGGCTGAACGCACCTGAACTTTGCGAAGTTTCTCTTCCAATGATGCAAATGCCAATTGTAGTGCACAGTGTTCATCGCGTAAACATGAATTCAACGATTTAAGCTCTTGAAGTGATGTGGTTAACATAAGAACTTCGGCACGTAAAGTTGTATTCACCGCTATATGCTCTGCAATGCTGTCAATTGTATACAACAATTGGTTGAATTTGGTTGAATAAAGCATCGACACAAAAGCAAATGATCAAATTGCACACAATTTACCTTGATTCTCTTTCGCCTAATAATTTATTTTGTTTCTCTAATTTTAAATTTAAATCGATAATCATTTGTGCATTTTCGCCTTTTCGCTTGTGCAGATCCGTAAGTTGCTCTTGTTGTGTCAACAGTTTACTCTCAAGTTGTGATATTTTGGCGGCAGCGGCTGCGCTCGTTCCATTTGATGGTGCTGCACTGCCCGATCGAAATTGTTCATTTTCCACGGACAACTTCAAATTTAACGTCTTCAATTCGTAGGTGGTGTCAAGCAAACGATTATCTGCAAAAGAAACAATTGCATATTGGTAAAACAATGAAAACGGCCAACAAACAACAATATGTTCAATTCCGGCAAAACAACAATGTCATTGGATATGTCGACAAACTGCGAGTGTTTGCTGGTTGCCACATATTGCCACTCTGCTCAACCAACGGATTTTGATGTTGTATGAGTGACAAAATCACTTAACATATGAAATATCATCATGAAATAATTAACATAATTTCGGAGGTTATGGGAATACAAACTTTGTATGATGATTTCGTTGAACGAATTCGTCTGCCGTCGATTTCGATCGATTAGATTTTTCACAATTAATGAACGCCAATTTATCTCGTCCGCACTCATGCTAAAAACAATGAACTAGGTTCCACTACAAACTGTTGGCCAATGTTTTTTTTTTTAATAAAAAAATAAAAAAATCTTATTTTAAGCACAAATCAATTTATTATGATTTCCCTAGTGTTGTTGTTTTTTTTTCTCCTATTGCTCGGATTATTTTGTATTCAATTGGGTTTATCATTATGACATTTAAGAATGACAAAAGCAAGACTGTCGCATAGGTATCGGAGAGTGGTCAACAGATGGCGCTGCAATTGAATGATGCTCGACTTTGACTTTTATTTACACCTATAAATAACGGATTGATTGTGGGATTTTCGATAAAAAAAATTAAAACAACACAAGAAAAAACCAAACGATTTGAAAATTAATTTCGATCGAATTTATTTGGAAATGTTGAATTGTTTTACACATGAATTTTTAATGAGTTTCAGACCATTCAACTGCACGATGTGCCATTCCAATGGCATAATGGCATAGTTCGGGTGACGTTATCACCAATTTCGTGGCTGATATGATGTCGTTAAAGCCCATCGTTGATTTTTTTGCATAGTGAACCAAATTTGATGCTTCACCTGCGATTCGCTCGAGCAAGTCTTCAACGAATGAATTCATGGTGTTCATTGCCAAAACACTTATTGACAAATCGGGACAAATGCACTTCATCAATTTGTATATTTGATGCGAATATTTATTATTAACTCCATATTTATTGAGGTTTTGTGTTCGTTGACGTCTTCTCCTTGGGCGAATTTTATTTGAACGTGTCGATGCCATTATTGAATTTCGTTTAATAGATAATACAATTGCTGACTAGTATATAGAATACATCTATATAATATTTCGGCTTCAAACAATTAGTAAAAAAAAAACTCACTCTAGCTATGGGATCTTTGTTTGAAACATTTTAAAATTTATTTCGTTTTGAATTTTCGTCTAATATTTTGATTAGAAAACAAACAAAATTTGTGCCTTAAATTGCTCTCTAAACATTAAGATATCATTCGATTATCCGAATCATTAAAATCAAGATGGCGCCGGTTGATAATTCGTTTCAAACATTCTGTTTATTTATTAATCTAAAAAGTTGAAAGCTTTTGAATACATTGCGGTTTCAAAGTTAAGAGAATTCAATGAATTTTTTGTTTTACTTGTTCACTTTTGACTGAATAAAAAATATTGAGACAAATTAAAATCTTACACATTTGAATGATAAATTCAAAGGCAATATGCCATGTGAAATTTGTAAATTATTTTTTTATTAATTTGATTTGGTGGATTTGGATGCTTTTTTTGGTGCACCGCTAGACGTGGCTTTCTTTACAGATGGGGCCTTCTTTGATGCTACCTTTGATGCTGCTTTTATTGGTTTTGCTGCTGATTTTTGTTTTATTGTAGCCAATTTACTCGATGCGCTCACTTTTTTCGCTGCACTTTTTTTCAACAATGTGGATTTTTTTTTATCCGACAATGTTTTGCCGACGATCGATGATTTCTCTTTCATTTTCTTTGCTTTTTTATCGGGTTTTAGCTTTTTGTCGACGATTTTCGGTTTTGCAGCCTTCTTCTTCTTCTTTTCGCCGCTTGGCTTGGCTACAACTGACGGTAGCTTGAATGAACCGGATGCGCCTTTTCCTTTTGTTTGTATCAATTTACCTGCAGTGACTGCATTTTTTATATATTTTTTTATGAACGGTGCCAACTTGTCCGTGTCTAACTTGTAATTTGACGCAATGAACTTTTTGATTGCCTGCAAAGATGAACCATTGCGGTCTTTAAGTGTTGTGATGGCCGTGACCACTAGTTCAGATGTTGGTGGTTTTGTTGATGTTTTTTTTACTAATGGCATCGATTTTATGGGTTTGGATTTTTTGGCTGGCGTTGGTGCTGGCGGATCCTCGTCCAATGGGACTGGCGATTGTGATGGTGATTCGGCTTCTTCAGCCATTTTAGAACTGTTTTTTTTGGTGCTATTACCAGTCTGTCACTTTCACTGACAGCCAAACCAAACAACAACAAAAAAACCAAAACACAATAAACCACCACCAAAGTACACGATATATATTTATATATTTGTTTATTACCGCGCGTGAACACATTTACCCATTGGTATATCAAATGAGACCGTTCCTTCCGGAGCTACCCCATGAAAAATTGTGACACGGCATTAATATCAACGATGATAAAAAATGTTCAAACAAATCCAAATTTTTACGTTTTTTTTCAATTGCAAAAATGAATGCATCAATTTTTATTGTAAAAAAACATTTCGAAAAAATGCTTGAACAATTAACAGGGCTGAATTGTAACGATAGTAATGTTATTATTGATTACAATTGAAAGCCCTTAACGAATTCATTCAGTTTTTATTACATTTTGAATGATTTTTGCTAAAATTCCCGCAATAAATCTAAATTTATTGAAATATGTTGATTAGACAAATTTTATGCATTTGAAACATGAAATAAACTTTTTAATCCGTTTGATATGCATCGATGAATGACATCAATTGGCGATGACATTATAGCTCACGATAAGAGCTCAGTGTACAAAAGTACAAAACATGACAACCAGAAGAAATACGCTTATATATCGCCGGTATGAATGAATGAAGGAACGGAAAAGAGCAATGTTTATATCTTACGTTGTATATTAACGAATTGCATCCAATGGTTTTTTATATATATAAATAGATGAGCACATGGCTGCTTGTTCGGTTCAATCACTTGAACATGCTCAGTGTACTGGCGTTGATGTGTGTGTGTGTGTGTGTGTACCTACCGATAAAAGTCAAGAATGGTAACGATGCCCATTGATAAAAATTACTTCCTTCGTAATAATGTTAAGTTAATTAATAATTCCGGCTATGGTTAAACTTCCGTACACAATTATAATTCGGGAATTTCCTTTCTCTCTGTGTTTACAGTTTAAAGAAATGTCACACAATGAATTCTCTATGTGTTTTGTGACCAGTTCGGGGGCCGAAAAAATAAAAAAAAAACTATTGCAAAGGTAGTTGTGTTCTTTGCCATTTTGTTGATTTGTGAACTTCCGCACCGAACAAAAGCAAAATTGTCATCATTTTACATCCGGCTCGGTTTCATTCATCGCATTGCCAAAATGTAATATGTATTGACAATAAGCCGTTTGTTTACACGTTTAGCCTCTATTGTTGTTGGAAGTTCAAATTCACAACAATTAAATGTGCATTTCCTGTGCTAATTACGTATGCCGTATTCGACATTTCTCTTTTTTGTGTATTTCGCCCTCCCAGCATCAATGCAGAAAACAATGACCTGGTTAACTGTAAAAACTGTATATTAATTAGGCCGTACCGTGTGTGCTGCGTTGAGTTGGTAGTTTTTATGCATATTTATATTTTTCACACTTACATTCTTAGGCACTTAAGTATTGACGAAAAATAATTCTTGTTCATGTTAATCCCGTGTGATCCTTTGACCTGGAAATTCAACAACATACCCGAATGGACAAGTAGAACCAATATTTACACCGAATTCATCGTTTGTTTATCCGCTTTATGCAATAAAATACTTATAAATGCAGGTAATAAACCAAAAAAAAGAAGAAAAATGTGCCATATTCAAAATACTTCCTATGCCAATTCATTCACTTTCTCTGTCGTCGCATCAATGCTGTGTTGTGACTTAGTTTGGGTTTGTTGTCTATTAAAAGGATGTAAACAATGTCTGCGAGTCAGGATGTTCCCCAACACAGTCAACATATAAAGTGCTGAATGTTCTATCTCCAAAAACTGTTTATTTATTTTTTGCATGTAGCAACGCATATTGTTGTTGGCGCCTACCTGCAATGTTTAATCGGTTTTTTGGCAATTCCACTAGTAGATATCTGTCTGTCCTTCTTTGAATTATAGTAATCAGCAGCCGGGTATGTGTGTACGCTGTTGTATACACACTTATATTCAAAAACAAATACTTATTGTAAACTACAAATGTTTGGTATATGCTGAAGAGAATTTTATGAATGAACATCAGTCAGTTATAGTATTTCGACCAGATCACTTGGTGAATGCACTCATAAAACGTATTGAATGAACAAAAAAACAAACATATTCTGGCCTACTTAGAGCGATTTGTTTCAACGTGAATTACAATAAATTATTATCAAATCAATAAAAAAAAGAAAAAAAACAAAGGAAATTTTTATATAAAATTCAACCGTGACACCAATTCCAAAATTGTTTGGTTTTTTTTTTATCAATTTCGATAAATTATTCAAGTGTTGTTCAAAATAATGAGTGAAATTATGTTGAATATGCGAAAGCAATTCGAATCATGCATATTCATTGTGCTATTGATTTTAATCATACAAAATAGTACGGTGGATGGACGAACCATTGAAATGAAATATTATCAAGATATTATGATTCCGCAAGAAATAGTCCAGTGTCGAGCCGCATGCATGGAACGGTTTTTATTTGAAATGGAAAATATGCTAATCACATCAAATTGCCAAGAAAATAACAACTGTGCGATGTGTTGGGATTTCTGTCAAATGCTATTCGTTGAGGAGCGACACATTTTTAAAAGTATTTGCACCAATCACACTTGTGTAAGTTTCATTCAAATGATCCAATTCTTCTTTTTTCCCATATATTTAATTTATGTATTTTTTTACAGTTTGTTGAAAAATACACACAAATATTTTGTTTATTTGCAATGAATCTAATAGTTTCCTTTTTTCTCTCCATTCTTTTCATTTTTTTTTCGCAAATATAGCTAAAAGGATGTAAATATGCATGCCGATATTACAATTACAAAAATTGGCTGAGTACAAATCCAGACACCGATTCAATGCAATAAAAATGTTAAGCACATTAAATTGTAGTTAATTAAATTTGTAGGCTAATATTTAATGTATTTCTTTTTTTTGAGTTTCAAATGGTATGAAAAATAAATATTATGAATATGAAAATTCGAATGTTGCCGCTTTTGTGTTTATTTAAATCAATCAAAACCCCCCAGCTCAAAATGTCTAAATGGCAGCAGATGGCGCTGCATGTCTCGAAATAAACTTCATCTGTCATAACAGCACATGTTCGACATTAAAACTCATGTTGGTGTGTTGTACGAAATAGTTTGGAACATTAAATTAAAGCTATCAGTTGATCATTGAAATTTATTTGAGTTTATTATATATTGAAATGTCTGATACAGAGAGTGAGAGTGAACACGACTATTCGGTTTTTTTCGAAGATAAAGAACTTCATCCAGATGATAAGGTGAAACAAGAAGAAGTGGAACACCAAGAAGAAGATGAACAAATCGATGCAACTGAAATAAAACAAGAGCCAAGCGACCACGAAGAAGATAAAAAAGATGAGGTCGTCGTTGATGTTAAACCGTCAAAATTGTCAGCCAAACAGCAACGAAAATTGATTAAATTACGTGAAAAACAGCTGCAAGAAGATGTATTCGGTAATAAAAGTAATTACTTGAAAGGCTTAGAAACATTAGCGACCGGTTTTAAAAAGAAGAAAAAATCGGCCGATTCAAAGCGCAAAGCCGTTTGGAGTGATGATGATGACGAAGGAACGGATGTGGTGACACGAATTGATACATACAAATGTGAGGTCACACAAAAAGAGGTGTACAAAAAGCAATTGGAGAATAAATTTCAACGTATTCTTGGTACACCGGCCTGGGCCGATTTAAATCGTAAGAAAAAAGACGATGATGACTCAGACGATGAAATTTTACGTACAATTGGCCATATCGCACAGACAACCGGTGAACATTTGATTAGTGGCCAATTGCAATGCAAAAAATTAAAAGATTTGAATCGTGAAACGTATGCAGAAGGTCCATCGATAACTGGTGTTGCATTTCATCCAGGCTCTACCATTGGACTGGTTACGGGCACCAAAGGCATTGCCACAATTTATTCCATTGATGGCAAGAAAAATGACAAACTACACAGTATGGCATTCAAAAATTTCCCAATCCGTTGCTGTCGACTGTCAAAAGATGGGAATCGTGCGATTTTTGGTGGCTCACAAAAATACTTTTATACATATGATTTGTTGAGTGGACACACACAGCGCATATTTTTGCCAAAAACAATAACAAAAATGCTCAATTTTGAGGTGTCACCGTGTGGCAAATACGTTGCCATTATTGGTCGTTTTGGTGAAGTGCATTTGTTATATGCCAATACCATGGAATTGCTATGCACATTGAAACAAGAGCATGATGCTACATCATTGGCATTTTCAATTGATTCCAAGTATTTGTTTACGCATTGTGTGGACAGTGAGGTGAATATGTTCGATATTGGTGAACAACGATTCAAACATCGTTTTATTGATGATGGTTGCATCAACGGGTCAACCATTTCAATCAGTCCAAATGGTCAATTATTGGCCGCATCAAGCCAACAGGGTGTTGTCAATGTATACAATTACAATGATATTATGCAACAAAAGTATCCAAAACCAGTGAAAACCATTTTGAATTTGACCACAGCCATTTCATGTACACAATTCAATCACACATCCGAATTGCTAGCAATTGCATCAAAAGAGGTTGACGATGCTGTTCGAATCGTACATTTTCCAAGTGGAACCGTTTATCACAATTTTCCGGCTATGAATTCAAACATTGGAAAACCCAAAGTGATACAATTTTCACCACAAAGCGGATATCTGGCGATCGGGAATAGCGATAAACAAGTGCCCATTTATCGACTCAAACATTTCCACAACTTTTAAAATGGGATTTCGTTTTTCAACAATTTGTTTTTCTTTTGAACGTATAATATTTAATAAAGATTCAATACAACAACTACAAACAAATCAAACACATCTATAATTTTTTTTTTGCTAATAATTGGAACTGTGTTTTATTTTTAAATCAAAATACCTATCGCTTTATTAATGGATTATGCTCTGTATAATAGCTTGGTTGTATGTCTCTTTTTAAACTAGAAGTGAGAACGTGTTCGATAGGAAGTGTTCATTGATATTTAATCAACTATTCAATTTTGGTTTGGTGTTCGTTTTTTAGTTTTGCGGCTGCCTGCAGCGCCTTCAATTGTTTCACTAAATGCTCATTTCGTTCACAATCTTTTGTGAATTGCTTTAGTACAACTGCATATTTCCGTTGCTGTTCCACCAGCCCACTCAATTCCGCATTCAATTCATCGCGTTTCGCTTTTTCCGATTCTAATTTATTTTTGATTTTCAATTTGGTTTGACCAACACCATCAACGATTTGTTCGAGTTGTAACACGAATTGCTCTTTCGCATGCATGTTTGACATGCCCCTGAAAAAAATAACAAATGCATTTGTTCAAAGGTTAAATTTATGTGTCGATAAAATCGATCAATGAATAAAACAATTCAAAAGACAAAGGCAATATTACATACTCAGCATAATTTTCGTAAATTGAATTCAATAATGATAATTCCTTTGTTAAATATTGCTTCGTATCGTTTAGAGTGTTGTACAGCGTGAAGTATTGCTTCGTTTCACGATGTTTGGCACTTACTGAAAATGCATAAAATAAAATTGGGCAGTTTTTACAATAAATTGTAAAGGTATGATGAAAAATAACAATTTCAATTTAAACAACAGCAACAACAATAAATCACCTTGACTGTAAAGTTCAATGAATCTACGTTGATATTGTGCTAATTCTGTTCGATCTGGAATATTATCCAACTTTCTTTCGATTGACACAATGGCTCGATTTTTCTTTGCTAATTGCATTCGTACCAAATGCAAACGTTCCTTCTCTTTATCGAGAGAATCTTGCATCTGATGTATATCCTCTTCAGACGTTGGAAGTTCAGCATCACTGGAAAATCAGAAGAAACAGAAAAAAAATCGAATTTTCATTTGATCACCCATTTTTGATTTCACATGAACACTCTCACTGTAATTCCTTCTGTAATTTGGCCAACTCTTGTCTACATTGTTCTTTGAATTGTATTTCCTTTTGACGTAGTTCTTCTTTCTCCTCCAACATCTTTCGCACCAAGTCTCGGCTAAAAAAAAAACATTCAATTCCATTGCAATCAAAATTCCAATCACATAAATACAAATTCTAAATAATGAAACCATACTTTTTATCTGTTGTGTCCTTGACTTCGATGGCATCCAATTGACGTAGTTCTTCTTTAAGTGTTTCGACTTCATTGCATAATTTATTCAAATTTGTTCGTTCATCTTTCATATTTGCCTCTAAATTCCGATTCTCCTCTTGAATTTGTTGCAATTTTTTATCCAATATCGATTTCGTCACCAATAATGTTTTGATTGTATTTTGTTCCGATAATTGTTTCGTGTCGATGGACATTTCCGTTTTCAATTCCGTAAAATTTTTCAACAGACTCTTCTTATCAGCCTCGTTAAATTTAATAACTTCATGATCCTGACGCGTATACAAAACAAAAAAACACGAAAGTTTCCATAATCGAATTGAATTTCACTAGATTTTTTTTTTTACATTTACACTAAATGTATGTATTAATTTTCGCGTCAATGGCAAATTAAAACTAAAATAAAAATATATGAACAAAAGAGTGGGCTATATTTTTTACCTCATTTGCAACGTAAAGAGTTTTCAAAAGCTGATCAACATCAATCTGCAAGGCAATCAATAAATAAATACATGAGAAAATGCAATTGCGAACTGCAAAGCCATACAATCAAACAGATATACAGAAATTTGTTGACAAACCGAATCATTGCGTTGAGTGTCAGTTGCATTTTCAACGTCAGTAGGCTTAGTTGTTGTGTTCAATGTTGATTTAAGGCCTGCATCAGTTTTAAGATGCTGTGGTAATATATCTTTCCCTTTATTACCGTACTCGAGCAAAGTGATTCGTATTCGTGTTTGTTCATCGTCTGGGCCGGCATCTTTTCGTTTATATTTTCGATGGGGTCGATAAATATTTTGCACATCTTTTACACGTTCCGTGGCATTGAAGAATTTTTGCCGTTGCTCTTGTTCGGTTGTCAATGAAAAGTGATTATGGAATTGGCCTACGGCAAATGCATTCAATTTGGCTGCTTTTTCAGCTCGATTTTCCACCTGAAAAAAACCATTTTATCCAAAACATTTTCATTGTATTGATTTGCCACGGTAATGGTGTCTCAATTTACCGAACGCTTGACAAGCCACTGTATCACAGGAAATATATTTATAAAATCCAATCCTTGGATTTGATGCGGTTCTATTAAATATGGGCACTTCATTTTCGGCAAAGCAGCAACAATTTTTTCCGTTAATGTTCTAAAATAACAACAACAAAAAATCAATAGAATTTTAAATGTTTTTTTTTTCTTTTGGTCGATGAATGAATTGAACTTTCAATAAATAAACATGTCAATAGGTTGTTACATTTTTTGGCCGATTGTGAGATTTTCATGGAATAATAAGTCAACGTCAACATCATAATCGCATGCACTGATGCACCATGTCATTCCGCCGACAATTTTATCGAATGCTGATAGTCCTTTGATACGTGATCGAAAATATCCAGCTGCGACTAGAATATCAAATATATCCTGTTGTTTGACATTTTGCTCTTCATCCTCGCGTCTTTCCACCTACAAAATGCATCATTCAATTTTTTTTATCAAATTCACGTTCTCGCCCCATATCGATTGTGTTAATTGTTTTTTTAGCGACAGTGGCACTTGGCGATGGCAATAAGCGAAAATTGAAAACAAACATCGAATCCATTTTACCTGAACTTCTTTTCCATCAGCATCAAAACGTGTCGCTAATTTTAATTTGATGTTTGGCAATGCTTTCGAGAAACAATCCCTGGAGCTCATCGTTCCATTGATTTTCAATCAAATCTATACGGAAACTTCAGTGGTTGCTCTCGAAAAAATAAACTAATTGAACTAATAATGAAGTAAACATGTCACACGTAATTGACATTATGAAGCTGTATCAATATACAATCGCGGCGAAAAATGGTCGATTGGTTTGAATTCGCCGATGTGTTGTTGCTACTGTTTAAAGCAACCCATCGAACGAGGGCGTTGTATATATTAATTCGCCGAATTTCAAATGTTCAACACAATTTTCAAATATCCCCATTTATTTTTTCAAATAACACATAGATTTTCAATGATTTGCCCAACAAAATTATTTCGTTTACTTAATATGAATATTTATTTTTTTTATATAACAAAAAAAGTGGTTGTAGTCTGTAGACTTTTTAATACAACAACAAAAATACATATAAATTTTTGTAGCGTAAGATTGGATGAGATTGATCACATGTGAATTGGAAAAGCCCAGCCTTTTAGATTGTGAACGTGTGTTGTAAATGGTGAGGTAGTGCTCCATTCATACCAAACTTTGCTCGATGAAATGCATCGCCAAAAGTTTACTTTGACCTTATCACCAGCATGCAGCTGTTGTGGTTCGCACAGTGGAAAATACAATGAAAACCATGAAATCAGACCACGTGTATGCTCCAGCGGATGTATGCTCAATTTAATGTCCTTGTATAAAACGGTGTCAAAGTATCCCGCAAAACCGGTCATCAAACAATCGTGTCGAACATCAAATTCCAATTTAATGAAACGTGAATTGTCAATCACCGCGTCACGGTTCGGATGCACGAATGTAAACACCGGCTTCGGTTCGGTAATATGAAACACATTTTTCAAGTAAACGACATACGGACTTTCCATTTGTTTTTCGTATGTATTTGGTCGATCACGTCGCATATGGCCGCGAACCTCTCGTGTAGCGCTTAGCTCTTTTGGTGCCATTACCGGATTTATATAGGATGTTGACTGACACGGAATACTGATACCGTCCGATTTCAAATGCTTCTGAGCACCATCCAAGCATTCTGGTGACAATTCATTGTCACCAAATGAACCAAGTAGCTCTGACACTAAAATGTCCACCTTTTCTTTCGGCTCAAAATGTCGCATATCCGTTGAAATGATCGTCATGTCTGCAAAATGATTGTAAAACAAAAAAATGTATAACTTTCTTCCATTTTCATGACATTTATTCACCTTTATCGCTCCATAATTCTTCCTGAAGAGCTGTAAGCGTAACAATTGCGTTAGGATTCTTCTCGATCACATATACTTTTATTTTTCGACCAACGTTAACCGATGCATTGAATGCAGAACGAACAAGTGGTCCACGTCCAGCGCCAACAACCATCACAATTGCCTACGAATTTGAAAAAAAAAAAACAACAAAAAAATCCAATTAGAATTGGTTTTGATGAGTTTTCTATTGCATATTAATGCATCCGAAATCAATCGAACCGTGTTATTATCAGCTTCTTCATCGCTAATTTTGTCCTGTAACGCTTGTTCGATGGCTCTCTGGTAAAAAATATACTTGACCGGATCCTTTTCAAACACTTCGTATGTGTACGAGTCCAAGTTGTCGTACAAAGGTTGCAACGGTATTTCCAGCACATCATCATAACTAAAACAATGAAACCCAATTCATTAGGAATTTATGCATTGTTTTTTGCAACCAATTCATATAATCCCGTTTGCATTCGATAAACAATGAGAAATATTGTATTGGTGGTTGGAGGAGGGGCCTTACCCAGTCATTAGATCGCCTCGTTTTGCATTTTCTTGATACAAAAATCGCAAAAAGTTGACATAATTTTGAAGGCATCGATCATCATCGTCGGGTGCTTTCAATGCAAATTTGCAATTGGTTCGGGCCAAAAATTTCAATACAGCTTGCTTGTGGGCAAACGGTAAAACCGGATAATTGTTTCGATTTTGAACGAACAGACTCGTTGGAATGATGAGCACTTCAACTGTTTCGCCCATCCAACGCAATAACACATCTGGTGATGGTAAATCGGGCGTTAATTCCAGTGCCAGTTGAAAACGTGGATTGTAATCGGAATATGAACGGAACTGATTCCACCAATGCCATGTATCAATTTGTGACCCTTCACGCGGTGTTTTCATCCATGGGTTTACAGTGTCGGCCATTGGCATTTCAACGAGCAATATACTGGCTAAAATGAAATTTGAAATTCAACAACAAAAATACCATTTAATCGATTTATATAAATGTGGTCAGAGAATACAAGTCAACCCTAAACGCCATTAAATCGACTTTGGTTGACAATGTTTACCTGTAAGCTCTGATGCAATTGTGCGTGCCAAATTTGATGTGTTTGTACCGCGTACTTTGATAAGAAGACTACCGTGGCCGGCAACATGTTGTGAAAATGCAATCTCTTGTTTGATGATGGATTCACTGTATTTTCGTACATTTTCATCCGGCGAATCACAATCAATGGCATCCGACAATTTGGCCACCACCTGAGTTTGCCATTTTGATGGTTCCAACAACAATTCCGATCGTGTGAAACGAATGTGATTTCGTCGTAATGGTTCATGATGAAATTCGCGCCGAAATTTTGGATTTGTGATCGATGTGATTAACACATTGCAATTGAGACGCTCCGAAAATTCGACTGCATTTACTAAATCTGGTACGCATTCTTTGTACAAATAAATCGGAATCTTATCAACTTTGTCCATTTTCACGTAAAAAACAATGAAAACAAATGAGTTTCGTTTAGGTCTAATGACAACAAAAATTGCTCTCGAGCAAACGAATCACAACGAATAAACATGGTATAACCTCACTTTATGCACTGTCAACACACAAAAAAAACGCTTGACAGCAGCAATGCGGTTTCATAAACAACACACAACAGCTTACATTGCCCACCAATGTCAATATGTTGAGCGCATTTTTTCAAAATGACAACAAATAGACTTTATTTTATTAATTATTTAATTTGATATCAAACATTAGAATAAAACATTTTTGTGAAAAATAGAATAAATACATAACAATTTAACAAAAAAAAAGAGAAAAAAACACAAGTTACTCCAATGAGCAACGAAAATGTGTACAATTATTGCTTTGAATCGCTGTGAAAATAGCATTCATATCATCCAGTGATTTTTGATTTGGTTGCCTGAAACAAAGAAATTGTTGATTTTAATGGAATTGATTTTGGGCATGAATCAATAGAGAAAAAAAAAACAAGTGCGTAAATTGAACTGAGTAATTTACTCATTCGAAATTCTCCAAAGAGCTTTGTATAGTGTATGAGCCGACCGGGTTGGATTTTTTTCATTCACCGCAACCAATCCCAATTCACATAAATATCGTTTTTCACAACTGCTTGCTGCCGAATGACTGCCAATTTGGCGCAATTCCTTTGATTTATTTAAAAACATTGCATATTTTCGCTGTTCGTGTGTTAATCGCTGTATTCGATTTCGACCCGCATAAATATTCAACGGTCGTCGTGTGGTTGGTTTGATATAAGAAGCATATGGTGTGGGATCAATTACCACGGGATAAGGTCTATAGCAATAAATAAACAAAAAATAAGCACAAATTGTACATGGCATGAATGGATTCCGAATTTCATAAAATTGTGAATCAAATAAGAATGTCACACTTACGTGGTGGCATTTGCATCGACAATGACAACATTTGGTGCAAATGCCGATATCGCCAAACCGATTGGAATCGCTGTTGCTAGCCATTTAAGTGCGGTGTGCCAAAGAACTCTGCAATACAAAAAAAAAAATGATTTATTCATCACGGCTCAACACACTCATATTTATTCGTTGAAAAAAAAATTGTCGTCTATTCGATGCAAAGTTGTCTTGACACGATACTGTACTCTTTATTAATTCGTTCAACGGGTATCACACTATCTTTGGTATGATAATATTGAGAATTGGTTTCATTGAATTGATCGATTGGCTGAGCGTAAATATCGTCCGGTTGGTGGATTGTTGTGGGTGGAAATGTTGAAAATTCTGACGTGTGTACGCGTACCGGTGGATAAATATTTGACCATGAATGAATGCTTTCAAATTCATATGGATGATGTGCGGGTAATACACTTGTAAGTGATGGATAAGTGTTTGTTGGTACTGGTGATGAGCTTGACGTCGTTTCGGCATGCAGCGTTAGAATGTGTTTACTTGAATCGATGTCCGTGTGATTCAAACTGTTGTAATTTCGTTTGTGCGTTTTTGGCCGTACGATTTTCCATTTAAATTCTTTTTCGGCATTCTCATACGGAATGGGCCACGGAAGTTTATCGTGTTCGGTGAGCACTGAACCATGATGAACACCATCATCTGGTGGCGTTGATAAAATGTATGGTGTGCTATCATCAAATTTCACATGATCGGTGGCCGTGTGCGTTTCTTCACTTACATTTGTTGCTAGAATGTTGCGTGACTTGTCGCTGAGTGGAGCAAACTTTTTGTTGCGTATATTTTATTTTATATTGCGAAACGAAAACAAAATGTAGAGGTGCAAAAAAACAAGAAAATGAGAAGAAAAACAAAGGTGAGCCCGAGCATATTTTCATTTTCGCTATTCCATTACTTATTGGTTTGTTTTTCTGTTCTACTTACTGGAACATAGCGATGATTGTTAATGATGAACCTTTCATTTGACTCAGACGATTGACTTGAATCGACAATCAGTTCAGGCGATGGTATAAATTTTTTCGTTGTGTCATGTGTTATTTTTGTGGATAGAAGATTGCTTAAACCGATAATTGATTGAGGTTGGTGCGCCAAAATACTCTGGTTGCTCAACACCGTTCGATCATATTGGTTGGATTTTATTATGCTATTTCTCTCACTCGAATCATCACTAGAACGATTGCAATTTTTTATATATACAACAGTTGAAATAACCAAATAGAATATTTGAACTGTGAATGTGTAAACGTGAATTTGTAAATGAACATAAAAAAACGTACTGTATTGACACATTTCTCATTAAATATGGTACATGAGGTGTGAAGTGTCCATGACTTGTACTATTATGCATATTAACCGTTTTAGATGTTCCATTCGATACACTATCGAATGTATTAATCGAAGTTATCACTGAAGTCATTTGGGTTGTTGTTGATGGTGGTGGTTGTGGTGGTGTTGCTGCTGCTTCTGCTACTGCTATTATTGGCTCATTTTCATTTTCATCCTCATGCACACGGATACCATCTGCATATCCAATAAACAGGCTAAAGGCTTGCAGCACAACAATGATTAAACCAATCTAATTATGCGAATACAAATTGAGTTAGAATACAAACTCACAAACACACACACATTAGAACGCAATAAAATGCTTTTTGCAATCATAAACAGCAAACAAACCATTCGCATTTTTCTTATAAATATTTCACCAATATTTGACACGTGGAATACGAATACATGGATTTAATTTAATGGAAAAATGTTGTTTTGTTTAAAATTCAACAGATAGCAAAAGAACAAGTTGAAAGATTGAACTTTGCCGATTTTCATATTTGAATAAAAACAACAAAACAAAACCAAATAACAGAAGCAAAATTACAGAAAATCCGAAACAAGGATAAAAATAAATTAAAATAACACTGTTGTTTTGAGACGAGACGATAAACTGAAAGTCGTTTACGGAAAATCAAATATTTATATACGAAAACAAACACGACAACGAAAAAACCCGGATGGTGGCTTAAACATATTTCATGCTTAAAATGCTCTTGCTATTGTTTAACCACTGAAGAATGATGCCTGCAATCGACACGAACGACCACAAACGAGTCGCCAACATTCCCATAGCGGTAACATAACAACAACACAACGATTTGGTTTGCAATTTGGCTGGCACATTTGATTTTCTCAGTTACAGTATGAATTTTTTTTTTCGTTATTGTTGAATATTATACAATATTTTCCGAACTGAGCTCATCTCCGATCAGTGTGCGTTCATTTTCGTGTGTTTTTGTACGGCAATTTATCTGTTTACATGTTGTTGTT
Organism: Aphidoletes aphidimyza; assembly: GCA_030463065.1. Lineage (NCBI taxonomy): Eukaryota > Metazoa > Arthropoda > Insecta > Diptera > Cecidomyiidae > Aphidoletes > Aphidoletes aphidimyza. The sequence continues at coordinate 45,584,089 of CM059998.1, forward strand.
GTTGTTGTTTTGTTGCCGTTTGTTTGTTACGTTTTGTAAATAAACAATAAAAAATTGTATGTTTAACGGCTGGTATAAAGCGTCACACTTATTGAACGCTTCATGTATTAAAAACAATGCGTGCTCGCTTAGAAAATATGTGACGATGAAATGAAATGGTGGGTTTTTGCGTCTTCAGTTTAGTTAGAAAGTGACAATTATTCCATGAATAGATGGGAAAATGAAAATAAACAAATTTAAAACGTAATTTTTGCGTTCATTTTCCATTGCCGTAGCCCTCCGATTTTTCGCTCAAAATAATCATTCAGTTTTGTCAACATGTGCATGAAGTTGAACCATTGAATTGCAATTTGCCGTGAAGGAATGCAATTAATTGAATTGGAAAAATGAACATCGGATTTGATATTCATTTGAAATCTAATTTCCATTTGAATGAATTCAAATACGAAACTTTGAAATTAAATTGGATTGCGGCGAATAGCAAAATGGATGCAGCGGAATAGCAAACAAAAATAAAAACAAATTTCGGCTATTCTCAGCGATATATGCGATAGCAATTCATCACCATCGATGGTGAAAAGGTGAATACTTTAAGCCACACATTATTTCATATGTATTTGAATGTCTTTTCTGAATCAATCAAAATGAGCCACGTATAAAATAAACCCGTATGATTAACAGATAATCTTAAATCACATTTGAACAATGAATACAATATCCATGAAATGTAAATTATTTTATGTAGTCTCCCTCTCTCTCCATGTGTGTGTGTGTGTGTGTGAAACACAGTCTAATAGCTCAGAAAGAGTTTTCAGCCCAAACATTTTGATTTCAATTTGATGAATCAAAATCTGAATTTTGAGAATTACAAAAATCAACTCGATACTGTGCACAAAAATTGTGCGCTCCAATAGTACGATGTATGTTCACGTTGAATAATATTTTGTTCTGGATTCATGTTGAAATAAGTCATCTAGTTAGCTGCCACACGCCTAAATTCAGATTTAGAGTAAACCCCAATCTACATTACCACTGGTTGCGTTATTAAAACAATTTCGGTTGTGGCTGATAACAATCGATTACAGCTGTGTATGTGAAGTTAAGGATGCGAAATAAACATTGATTGCAGTGAATCGCAAACACATTCAATTCCATCGTTCCCAATTTGAAAACCAAGAACAACTTATACGAATATGTAAATGTAAACGTAACAAAAATGCCAACATCCACATGAAGATGGTGTATTCATTTTGTTTATGTTTGTGTATTTGGGTCTCTCTGGTTTATGCGATCTTTTGCTGTTCATTTGTAATGCTCTCAACTGTTGGTTGGATGTTGATTTTCTGACGATAATTAAATTCAAAATTGTAATATATTTAAACGATTTTAAGCTATCAAGGCTCAATTTCCACATATCCAATACGTATAACCAGAAAGTAGTAATTTTCTTCGCAGAGCATATTTCAAATGAAATCTACGGCGGTGGGGGAAATTTCAACGATTTTTCTTACAAATGTCATGTAAATGATATTAATAATTTTGATATGAGCTCACGTAAGCAGCTATACAATTTCAATTGGTTGGCCACAAATTATGCTCTGTTTAATCAACGAACAAAATTTACAACAACAACAAAATTTCGACAAATTCCATGAAATGTACCCTGTTTTTACTCAAATTGAATTGAGCAACGGGACGCAAAGATGTGTGAGATAATCATTCAGTTTTTTTTTGCTTGACACAACAGATTTTCGGAATTAAATTCAAGTCAAAACTTCTTCCGTTAGCACTTTTTTTTAAATGTGCTACTCAGCATGTTATATTAATAATGTGAATGATGAACAACAAAAACAACAACAACAAAAACACACAAACCAAAACCTATACATTGGATTGCAATAATAAGAAAATCAAAACTGTCTAGAGAGCAACAACAACATCGGCATTAATGTTATAGATTACATTATTTCATAAAAATAGGAAACATCGTATGGATGTGATATATCTTGGAAGTCTCAGTAGACATCATAAAGATGACCACGCTATGTTAATGATATTCGTGCAAAAAAATTTAATAAAAGGAAATCGGAGAAAATTACAATTATATCTAAAAATAATCCAATGTTGAAAAGGAAACTCTAGAGCCCACATTACCTTCCAAACAAACACACACACACACACACGTTTTAAGCATAATCAGTTGTTCGCGTATTGAATGGTGAGAGAAAGGGAGCATCATGTTGTTTACTATTTCAAAGGAATATTATTATATCGTCAATGCTCACCAACTAATATATTGTTTTAATTAAATGGATGTCGAACTCAATATTCTTCCAAACGATAAGTTTTCCGCTTGGTAACAATTTGTTGCCTGAAATCATAATAAAGACCAAATTGTTTCGTGTTTTTTTATTCTCTAGGTGAAAAAGTGTTCGAATCCATCATCTCGTTAGTAATGGTTGCTAACCATTCGTTAGTATACGCTTGAATGTTTTATATTTCATTTAAAATTGAAAAAGAGAAGAAATAAAACGTTAAGATTTCGTTTGAAAACAACCGGATTTGTGATTTTCAGGTAACACATTTCACACCTTATTATTGCGTTTTTTTGGGAGGGAGGGGGAGAAAGACTGTGTCCACTTTAATATATATCAAAATTGACACCTTTTTTCAAACAAAATAAAGCAAGCTTTCCATGCAAGGGCGACATCGAGAAAATGGGGAATGTGCCGACAATAATTTATTTTATACAATCCGTTAAGTTGCCGAAGAATAAAGAAACATTTGTTTATTGTGGAAATAAAAACGAAGTCTTTCCGTCTGTAGCACAAATATTCAACAAAATAGAAAAAGTTACATCGTCATCTGTAGGATGGATTTTTAATATATAAATTGTTTTTTCCATTGCAGACTACATTGGCATCCATGCTACCATTCCGTACGATTAGACTTTTTTTTTAAAATGATTATGATGAATGCTTTTGGAGAGATTATTGTGAACACTGTTCGGTCTGCAAAATGCTTTTGATCACATACGCAATTTGATTGTTGTGATCCAATAAAAATGTGTATTTAAATTACAGCATTTCATTTATTCTCTACGAGTGCAAAGAACTTTTTCAATGGCTCGAAAATAACTAAAAATTGTCAACATTATTTTGATTTGCATATTCTTTTCGTAATATTGATTTTGTCAATTTTATTTGTTTACACATTTGTTAAATGTTCACCAAAGCCCTAGACATAAGTGACAAATCTAGTGAAAATGAACACACACAAAAATAGCGAAGAAATCGAATGAAGACAACCAATTAGAAAACTAAACTATAAAATCCAAATAGTTTCTTTTTGAGGAGAAGGCGATTTTCATCTTCTGAACCGTATATAACCAATTCCAATCCGGAACACAAAAGGCTTGAATCAATTTACCATTCGATTTGAATCATTTGATCAGCGCACACGAAATATCGTGAGAATGCTTTGGATTAAATTAGTGAATTTGTTCACTTGCAAAATCTGATTTTATAAAAATATTTTTGCCACACCAATCCAGTATTAACGCGTGTCAAAATTATTGTGAGCATCATGAATCACAATACTTCTTTCATTTGGTTTCCGAAGTCGGAAATCGATTTCACAGAATACGAGAATTGAAATTCAAGGTTACCCTGTGTGACGTTAAGGTACATGCATTGCTATCACATGTCACTTGCAGTGAGTGCAAAAGGCGATGGCAAAAATGCCATTCTTCCTGGTTTTGAACACCACAAGAAAGTTGTCCACAAAATCTGTATAAATACGAATGAGCGCTAAGTGAAAGAACAACAATGCATGGCATTGTTCAAACCATAGTATTGTGTGTTGTACTATTGTACTGAATCCAAGGGGTGAATTTTCAATACTTTTCAATGATTTCAGTATTTTCTAGAACACAACTTTTACATAAAATCAATTCGACTTGGAAAACTATGAAGATATTTAGGCGCATTGAAACATATTGAACATCATTGAAAACCATTCAAAAATATTGAAAAGTATTGAACCAACATTCAAAACCATTGAAGATCACTGAAACAAATCTGGAATTGCAATCATTCTGCCAACATAATTTGACAACAGATACTGAAGAGTTCAAATCAGTGTTTTTCAATAATTTTTCAATGATTTTCCAATTCTTTCAATGTTTCAATGGTGATTTCACCCCTTGACTGAACCATAAGACGACCATAGATATATGTCTTCAAAAACTATACTACACACACACACTCACTATTCACATTTAATACGTAAAATAATTTCCTAACGTACATTTTCATTTTCATTTTCATTATGATTGCAATTTGCAATTTGATAGATTCTATCCGATTGCTTCGAACATTCGCAGATCCGTTTTCAACAATTCAATTCTCGTGTGTCAACGTTTTTCATACATATTATTATTGGATAATAACATTATTATGTAAAAATGGTAAAAAAAAAACTAATATTCGGCATATGATGGACGATCAACCGGTCAACATAATAGACTAAATCAAAAATTGGTTTGGTATCCGGTATCAATCGGTTTTGCCTATAAATGATTTAATACGCTACTGTTGGAATCTGTGCATTTAATAACATTACTCCAACCGAACAAAGATAAAGCGGAAGGGGACTCATCGTCACACAAAGAGCATGCGCAATGGAAGAATCTCGCTCACAACATGTAAGCGCTTCAAATTCAGCAATTTTCCGCTAATTTTCCTCAAAATATCCGAGACACAGCATTTAAACAATTCTACTGTAAAATTGTGTGGTTAGTTAAATGGTAGCGGGCAACGTGGTTACATCTCTGTTTGATGAGAATTATTTGCCAAAAATTAATCGGTTCTGTGTCTGTTTCGAGTGTTCGAACTAATTTTAATGAAAACACACAACAACATACTTAAATCGCAAATCGCAAACCGTTGGCGTTTTATTCTAAGCACTTAACTCTCTTGCATAGTACATTCACACAAGTTATTTGAAATTTGTTAAGTGAGATTTCTTTTTGTTTAACCAACAAAAAAAAAACGGAAAAAAAACAAAACAAATATAAAGCGATCATTCAACGTCCGATTGAATAATGTTGAAATGTTCATACATCACTGATAAATGCAGTGAAGTAATGGTTTGAATGCACAGCACGTGAGAATGAACATCGTATGTTCGTTAAACGTTCAATCGCTGATGAACAAATTTAAAGCAAAATGTCCAATTGAATTGAATCTATATCGAAATTAATTGTACATCAGAACTGATTTCGTGTAGTTAACAAGAATAAGCAAAAAATAAACGCCGAGAGAGAGAAAAACCGAACTGTAAACAAGTGGAATTTTGTTTGTTTGTCTCAATTGCATTCCGTGAGTAATTTGAAATGTGCTGTTTTCAAATTTCAAAAATAAGAATTGAAAAAAATAAAAATGAAAGTCCAATAAATTGATTGAAAGAGAACAACATCAATATCTAGCGAACATGTAAATGGCGCAAAAACACATACACACATATCTGTATGTCTTATACGCATTGAGATAGAATGATGTACGAGTTTCCGATTTGTGTGTTGTTTTGTGAACGAGAGAACCCGTCTCTTAGATCGCCATGAGAAATAAAAAAAAACGGTTGCTGTTTGTCTGTTTAATTCTTTTATCTTTCAATTTCCCCTTTTGCCCCCATTTAAATTGGTATGGTGAAAATGAAGCTACAATTTATAGCGGGCTGTAATTCCTTTAGCTTCCTTTTAATTCCTTTGTATCATCAGCTAATACATTGGCCTTACTACGTCTATTTATTGAAATTGAATTGTGATCGTGAATTGTGAATGCCTCGGCAAGCCACACCAAATAAATCAAAATAGAGCTGGCATAAAACAAATAACTTGAACTGCAGCAAACAAAACGTCGTTTTCTTTTTGTGTTTTGCCTACGCAACTGGAAATTTGGTTGAAATAGCAAAATTTTGATTTTTGAAATGTTTCGGCGCCATGTGTTGCTTCAAATTCGCCCTCCCCCCCAGAATCAAGTGGATGCAAGAAAATTTAAATAATCAAATGTGTGGAATCTAAAAGGAAGATGTTATGCAAACAAAAGAAGAAGAAAAGAAAACATTGTAATAAAAACCGTTTGATGCGCTCAAATACGCGGTCGATTTTCTGTTGAAATTATCACAGAATCAGAAAATTAGCGCGATTTTGACTGGTAGCAATGAAAAATCAAATGAAACAAGTTCATACGCCATGTGCTCAATTGGAAGTTTAAATCAAACGTGAATAAATGAGCGTTCAAAATATTATTTCGTATATATATAAATCATTTGACGATTTATGATAGCACGGTTGCCGTTTATATTTTGACATTGAACTCGGCAAAAGTAAACGATCTGCGTCAACATAAGTGAGGAACAATAAACAAATGGTGAATAAGGACTTTCGTTTTTGTATTATACTTATTTTTGTGTTGTTTTTTTTTTTTGTTCAACCCCTCGTTCATATTGATGCGATACCAGTGTATCAATTGAAAACATAATTAAAGTGTCTCTTTTGTCTGATTGTGTTTTTTTTTTCTTCACAATAAATTGAAAATTCCAGCATAACAACAAAACAGTTCATGTTGTTCAGGCAAGGCGACCGAAGAGAATGAGAAATATTCAAATCGAATGAGATGGGTGGTGATCAACGATTAGTAGTCACTTCAATCATGTGCATTGTGTATACGGTGTTTGTGCTCAGTTTTCCAATAGATAAATAATAGTCGTATATTTGAATTGCTTTCAGTCGATTGGCTGCATTAATTGCTTCTCTTCGCAATGTGAGATCAAAGTAATCGCGTTTCAAACGCAAAACTCCATACGAATAGAGACGGAATATTTATGATTCTATCATATATTTTGTTTTTTTTTCGTGGTTGTTGTTGTTGTTGTTGCGTTTAATGTTATTTCTGTTTGAGTGCAAAATTGCGAGCTGTACTCGACTCGACTTCCAACATCGACCAAGACATTTTCATCAAATCGTGGTCGTAATAACGCGTAAATAAGCAGCCAATTAATTTGTATTTGTATCCTTTCGGATAGTTTTAAGACGTTTCGAGAACATAGTGTGTTTATCCATGTCCAGTATGCCGATGTATTAACATCATATTCTCGTTGCTGAACTCGAATTTTATTAATATGAAAGAACACTCCCTAATACCACATGACATATGAATCCATTTCGTTTCAATATCCAACCCATTTTTTTATGTATATTTAGCCAGACCACATTTGATTTTCGGTATTTTTCTCTGTCTTTCTTTCTCCCTCTCTCTATATCTTAAGCACACACAATCAATGCTTGCGGCTGCATCCTTTCAAAGAAAATACAAAAAAAATGATGTGAGGAGCAAGCAAGCGTGAATCAACTCGTCAACACTGAGCAAACAGTATGCCCAAATGGCTTACTGAAGCCGATGTGGTATGAAGTGGAATTTTTGGGGCAGCCACACAATAAAGATAATTTGACTTGGTTTTTTTTTTTTTTGAATGATCTGAACTTTTTATCATTGCTTCATTGTCATTTCACATGCTGAAAGAAATTTCAGTTGAAAAATATCGAAACGAATCACGTTACTCGTTTGCTGTTGCTCTTTCTTCCGCATTCAATTTCTAACCACGTGCACCAATCCAAATTTTCCTTAATTACTTTGCATTATTCATAAACATCAGATTTCCCAGAAATGGTGACCCTGATAGCATAACATTTATCTAAAATGGAAAATGATTCGGACATGTCAGCTAATAAATCAACGAAACCGGACGAAAATTGTTTCTTTGAGTGCTTGCATTGAAGATTTCAGTGTTACAAAATAGACAGAGTCTATACTCATATAGAACGTTAGCAAATCTATGGCGGCTGTTTTTTTGTTGTTGTTGTGTACAATTGATATTTGTAGACATGTAGATATATGTATATCAACGATGTCTACTGATTCGCAATACTGGAAAATTCACATCAGGCTCAATCTCCGGGGTCCGGTGAAAATCAAATGGTGTGGAAAAAAAGTGCACTTGTTGTGAATAAATGGGATTTTCATTTTCCATATTTAAAATGTATCAGTTTGCGTGAAGTGCTGGAAGTAGCTAAACAGATGAAAAACAGAGTAGAAATAAACGTGCCGATTTCAGTATCCGTCTAGAAATGTTAAGAATAAAAACCTACACATAAATGCATGGCCATACAGTACAAAGTACTACAAACACGTTTCAATTCTTTCTATTTTCAGAGATTGCCACTCAATTGGGATCGAAAGTGTTTTTTTGTGTGTGTGTTTTTGGGGGTCAAAATGGTTGAATCAATGAGATAAAAAATTTAGAAAAAAAAACAAAAATGCATGTACTCTTCGTCACGTAACAAACATTAGTGATGCTAACATAAAAACAGTGGAAACAAAAAATAATCATATAACCAAAGTGTTTTTCGTGTTTTGTTATAATGTGGTTGCGCGTCGATGGTGCGATTGGTCGAATGTGAATAAACGAAAAGACAAATGATATTGAAGTGGAAACGTTGTTGGCTGAATATTTGATTCAATGCATTTTACATCATCCAATATCACGTCATCGTTCGATTACAAAATGCCAAACACAACGGTAAATCCGGTGGAATATACGAAAGCCATGCCATATGACGAATCAATGGCTGGAAATGCATCATCCGTTGAACCACCAACATTTGTTTATCAAACGTTAAAATCGATTGCCATATTTTTGCAAATTTATTTTACACCGGCAATTACAGTTGCTGGCACAATCGGTAATGTACTATCGGTGGTGGTGTTTTTACGTACAAAATTAAAAAAATTATCGTCAAGCTATTATTTGGCATTTTTGGCCATTTTTGATACGGGATTTCTATGGTGTTACTTCATTGAGTGGTTACATATTTTTCATATCGATTTATACAAACGAAACGGTTTTTGCCAATTATTCACCTGGCTGAGTAATACATGCTCAGAGTTGTCTGTGTGGCTAGTGGTGGCATTTACGATAGAACGATTTGTAGCTGTACTTTATCCATTGAAACGTCAATCAATGTATACGGTGCGACGGGCACGGTGCACCGTTTTTTATTTGGTATTGTTTCATGCGGTTAATAGTTCGCCGTTTTTGGTGCTGGTCATCAGTCAAAAATCACCCAAACTGGACGAAGACATTGTATGCACATTTGATAAGAGCTATCAAGTAAGTCAAATAGAAATAATCATCAACATCAACATGATGAACAAAACATTCAAATCAACAGCAAAATCCATTTCAATCAAATTATCCAAGACCATACGTTGTTTTCAATTTGTTTGTTTCTCATTCAAATGATTTGAAATGAAAGCACATTCGATTTGTTTGATGACAACCAATTTAAGAGTGAACGTGCCACAGAGATGTGTGCTAAAAATTCAAGACTCAAGATTTAAAGTTACCTGCGATTCCAGTTTTTCTGACTTTTATAGACCAAAATAAGTGGATAATACCACTTTTTGTTGAGAAAGCTGTCACCAGCTTACCATTATAACATATCTTAACCAAACAAAAGTGCACGAGACTCATAGTTTTGTGAATATTAAATTAAAAGTGGTTGAAATTTTAAAAAGCTTAAGTCTTGTTTGCGTTATGCACACAATAAAAGGTAAACAATTCCATTTAAGCTCTTCTCATGAATAGATTTAAATAAAATTTTTGCTTAAGTTGAATTTTGATGTGTATATGTATTGGCCACACGGTTATGAAGCTTCAACAACAATAACAAACATTTTTTGTAATTTGAAATATACCGAACCGATCTGTAGAACATCCGAATAAGAGAAAAATTAAAGAAAAAAACGATTTTGTTATACTTCACCAATCTTAACACTAGCATCGTAACATTCAAACTTGACCCAATGGAATTCATAGCATTGCAATTAGCCAGCCCTTATTCCACAAACAATTAAATTTTGTTGTTAGTAATTGAGTGTCTGACACACACACGAAAGAATGATTACAGCGAAGCGTTCTTTGCATGAAATATCAATTCATTCAGTGCACTGACTCTTCGTGAATATTGTTGAAAATTATTCATGGATTTTTCACGTCACTCATAAAATAATTGCGATACATATCACAATTGAATTAAATTAAATGAGCAACAAATGTACATAAAAAAAGAGAAATAAAAAGAATGCCTTTTTTGTGTCATGCCTACAAAACAATTTCCATAATCGGACTATTTACGCAATAAACACCCTCCAGCAAAAAAAAAACGTTTCGTTTAAACGGTGAAAAGTTATCTCTTCGATACTTTCATTTGCCTTCGTATGCACAACAATTTGAATAAATGTGTATGGGATTGGATTGAATATAAAACAAAAATGAGAAAAAGTGGAATGGTTTTTGTTACATTACAACACTTGAATTCATTCTCAAGCATTGTATTCTTTTCTTCTTTTTTTGTTGCGTTTCTTATTCAGGAAATAATGGAATATTATAGCTACTACGATTTTTTCGTGGCCTTTTTGATACCGTTGACTTTGATAATCACTCTGAATACAGTGACAGCGTTTGCTGTATGGAAACCAACCAAATTTGGACGAACTGTAAAAAATTATAACAGGTAAATAACTAACAATTGACCATCCACAGCATCCATTATTACATTGAAAAATACTTTTTAACGAAGTGCCGACAAACAAACAAACAAACAAACAAAAACTAATTTGAATCAATGAATTGAAATTGCCAACAAATTCTTATTCTGTTAAAAGACTAACTTGAATCAAACAAACTTTAAAAGAAATGTCAATATTTTTCGTACACACAGATATAGCGGTACTTTTTTGTTTTATGGCTTACATTTTTGCGTATTTTTAATTCGCTGAGCTTGAAAGGGATGGAGTTTATGATTTAGAAATGATATTATCAAACATTCTACCACAATTGGATTTTTTGTTTTTGTTTTAGCCATCGTCTTAACATTTTAGGGGGGGCTGTCGAACCTAAGCAAATACATTTTATTTTGGATTTTTTCACATTTTCACGAACTCAATGCAACAGCTGGTTGCTACACATTCCTCAATATTTCGCTTAGGGTTTTTCCATACAAAATAAAAGGAATGTTGATATTTCTAAACAATTTTAACGTTGTCTATGTCTTGAAACTTTGATTAAAGGTTGTTGTTTTTTTTTCTGTTGCTGTCGCTTTGTTTGTTAATTAATGGAATTCGTTAATTTTGACATTTTTATTAGCTTCCAATGATGTAAACGCTCTTATCGCTTAAAATGTGAAGCGAAAAATGTTGATGGAAAAATCCGTCCGGAAAGCTTATCAAAATCAAAGTATTTGATGAGAAGTAAGCTTAGCAATGTTGACATTGATTTCTCATTACCATCGGCAGCCCACCGGGAAGCAAAATAACCATTATTTACTCAGCATAAATGTGAAGATGATTTGCGTAGAAGCGTTTTTGTTGTTGTTGTTGTTGAAACATTGAACAGATACAGACTGTTCTGTAAATATGACTCCTTGGTTAAAATACAACATTGTAATTTTGCTGGTTTTTTTTTGTTCGAAGAGCATTTTTTTCTTTTTTAACATTGTTCTATATGCCAACATTTGTTCTGTACTCTCAGTCTTTTGATTAATTAAAAAAAAGGGAAGGGAAATTACAACTATTTACTTACAAATTAACAACAACAACAACAAAAGCAACAACAACAAGACATCACAACGTGGATTTTGTTGGGCATTTGACAGTTGAATGCGGTTAAGAATAAACATGACTCAAACTATCAAGAAATGCGAGTGTAAAACGTGAAAAAATAAAACCAAACAATTGAAACAAAATAAATGGGATATTTGAAAATGAAACTTGAAGAAAGTGACACGCAAAATTGAATCGAACGAAATGGATATGTGGTATTTGTGTTTGTTTCACTTAAGCGTGTCACATTTTTCAAGTGTTCATTTTCCATGTAGTTCGCTTATTTTGTTTTGAATTTTCGGTATACATATATATATTGTTGTTTTTTATCACGTTTCACTTGTCGCATATCCTGATATTTTGTGTCATGATTATTGTCAAGCGTTCAGTTGTGTTTTGAGCACAGAAATATGTTACCACCACTGGGGAACCCAGATTGGTTTCCATGCAACAAGAAATAAATGCCATTGAAAAATGGACGAATTAATACCCATCGGCTTAAATGTTAAAATATTTGACGCAAATCCAGCTGATAGTCGCATAAGAACTCAATCATTTCATTCAAAAGACCAATGTTGACGCTTGGAACGATTCCGGCGTCGGAAAAGTGCTGTCGAAAGAGATTTGACAAGAGAAATGTGAAATTGTAGCAAAATTGCAGGTGCTGAATTGATATTCATTCGGTGAGCACATAGAACACCTCTGTGAATGTGATTAATTGCTTATAAAGCAGAGCGTTGATTTTGACTGCAACCGCATCATGAATTTAATGTGTCCGAAGGTGAAATGTCACACGAAAGAATATCAATTCAATTTTATGTGCCGTCTCCGATCATATGAAATTGATTTAGGTCGTATATTGTTTTTTTGTTTTTTTGGCAGAGAGAAAAGTGTCAGCTTTCGTGGTTCAACCAAACGGGACCATACACTTGACGAATTTAGACAGTCATCAACTGACATGGAAATGTTAGATCAAACAATCAAAATAACACCGTGCAAACTTCTAAACGGACACCATAGCATGAGACAATCATGTCTTGAAACACGTACGTATAAATATAAATACACATACGCAAAAGCAAAAAAAGCAAACTAATCGAGCTGTAATATTGCCCCAGCCTGATGTGTATCGAGTCGAAGCAATATATCGGTGTTCATAAATTTTGGGCTCATCTAACGCAGTTAGATCTCGCATAAGCAATTGTTATTTATGAGTTCATTTTTCAGATCGACAACGAATATCCAATGCGACACAGATGAAAGTTACCAAAATGCTTTTAGTCATTTCATTGGTGTTTGTTATACTAAACCTTCCTAGCTACGTGATACGCGTTTGGATTTATATAGTATCGGTAAGTGAACGTGTACCAAAACGTATAACATACACTGCACAAAATATTATCCAAGTATTATGTTATTCCTTCGGGCACTTGAATCGCCTCGATGACAGTAATCTATTTGGTTAACGCGTTAGCTGCTTTGTTTTCATTATTTTTAAATACTTTATTTTCAGGCTAATAACACTTATCATTGGTATATTATAATACAACATTATGCACAGACACTCTACCTCTGTAATTTTGGAATAAACTTCGCTTTATATTGTTTGAGTGGACAAAATTTCCGGTTCGTATATGAAAAAGCTTTGCAATAACAACAATTGTTAACACATCAAGAAAAAACAAAAAAAAACTGAAACTATTATTTTTCAATATTCATTCACTTGATTACAAAATAAATATCTATTTCGTGTTGTTTTTTTTTCTTCTTTCTTTTCTCTGATGATTCATCGTTTTGTTTTTTTTTTTAGCAAAGAGTTGATGGATCTGTTTAAAAGTAGAGTGCCACAACGCCCTAATGGAACACAAATTACAGGTACTGGTACATTTTTTTAAAATCTATGAAACAAAAAAATCGCAGCAAGCGCGCATCATTTCAAAGCGATTGTTTCATCATTCAATCAATTGGATTCTGCATTCAAATATATATGTGTATGATGATGAGAACGACTGAAGCCCATTTAAGCACTTCTCTTTGTTTTTTTTTTTCAAATTCATCACTTGCTTAATTATGATTTTGGAGAATGTAATAAAATTTATTGGTCATGCATAAATTTTCGAAGTTTTTCTACAAAAAAAATAATAATATTAATCAGCGTAGTTTTACAACTGATTCACAAAAACAAACCAAAAAAAAAAAAAACATTGAATTTTTCTTCTAAAGCTTGTCGCAGTTCAAATCACAGGATATGATTAACGGATGTATGTATTGGAAAGGTTTGGAAATTTGTACCAGCGATTCCGGTTTAATGGAGAGCAATTTTTTATGAATCGTAATCCACCTATTGAAAATTTATCGTAATCCATCTATACCTTAAGCCAAAACTATGCCATATGGGCGGCTATTAATTAAATGAAATGAAATGAATTGACACTTTTAACCTACTTACCACTGCAAATGTATATATATATATAAAATATCTATCACAGTCAACAACGAACTATGAACAATGATTGTATCACCCACTGTGCGATGTGCAACAGGTGACTTTATCGTCAGAAATGAGGTGACTCTATCTCTTTAATGTTCAAATTAATGGCGGCAATAAAGCAACATTTAATTTGTTATTGTGTCCAATAATATCGGTGTAATCAGTAACAAATCCTTTGGAAGACTATAAAATCACACCGGTTAATGCTTACACCTAGAGACATCGTTCATATCAATACAAATATTTTTGCTACAATATATCAACATCTTCGCTTTAATCGGGATAGCCCCTCTGACTCTATCGTTTCTTGCCCATTTTTGTTTTTTTTTTCTTTGCTTATGAAACATTTCATATGAATGTAAAATTTGCCTTGTATCTTTCTCATCAGACTATTCATTGAAGCAGCAACAGCATCAACAAATATAACATTTAAGTGACGTGAGTTAATTTTAATATGGAATCAATACATTCATTATTATTATTCAGCAGATGGAAGGTTCTATGATTGAAATGTTGTTGGTTTTTTTTAAACGCTCGAAACACCTATTAAATTGAATGCTTTTACAAATTACAAACATTAAAAAAAAAGAGCAGCTTTATTGCAGAATTTTGAACTCAAACTGAAATAAATAAGTTTTCATAAGCGAGTACTCAATGTTTATGAGAGCACAAGACAAACAAAAACCCATCCATTTGATTTGACCGACAAACAAATTCAATCAAATAATCAATTGTAAGAAATCAAGGCGAGTTGTTCAACGGAAAATGTAATTATTTTATTTTCAATAAATGTGCGTTATTATTAAAACCAAAAACAAAAAACCAAAAACGGTCATCGTCCAAATAAATGGAAATCAGCTGTAGGCATTTTGACTTGCTTTGAAATCTAGAAATGATGTTCAAACCATTTGCATGGAAATGTTCAACAACAACAACCAAAAATGCGGTAAAATAGTCTCGTTTGCAGTGCCATTGTTAATTTTATGGTGTATTACTTTTCCGCACGAAGTGGGAGGATGTTAGTCCGTTCCCCATCCGTCGCTGTACGCAAATTTGTTAATACAGATGATCTCATCGAGTTTTGAAGATTTTTCGATGCGATTTTCACAGGGTGTGTTGGGAGTGAGTTTTTTAGACGTATTAAATTTTGGACAAAACCATCATGGTCTACCACGGGTTAAAAAATAAAATGGTGGAATTTGGACTCCTCGACCCAAAATTAGTGGGATATGGTTTTGTCCCAAATGTCCCAAATACCTCAAATGTCTCAAAAATGCTAGGGGGTTATATCATTCAATAGATTCGTCTCATCTGTGCTTATGCACTCTTATTCAAATATCTATCAAAATCCACCACTATTCAATGCAAGTGAATCTCTGATTGGAATATTCACGCAAATCCGCATCTCTTGGACAATTTTTTTACCATGCATTTTGCATTGCAATGTTAATCTTATGGAAAGTACCGTTAAAAGTTCGCCAATATAAAATACATTGTGAATCGTATTTCACAGTCCGAGAGCGACACGCTCTCTTCACATTTGTCATTTTCTTCTTCGTGCTATTGTCACATTTCTCATTACCTCTTTCGCGTCTCATCATCAGTTTTCGTCACATTTCTCATTATCGGTCTATTCGCAACAGAATAATATAGTCAAATATCTAAATATTCACCGAGATCGGACGAAATCCATTGAATGTAAACATATTTTAAGAGCTAAGCAACATTTTTCTGGATTCACATGTTTGAAGTGCGTTAAGAGCCCCTAGCAAAAATGTCACAAAGCTCACAAATGTCACAAATGTTACAATGAACTTAAGAGCACCGAATTATCGAAGAACAATTTTCGAACAAAATTTCAAACTAATTTTCGAGGAACCAAATGTTCGAACATCGAATTTTGGAACAATGGATTCGCAAATGTTACAATTGTCATTTCATATATATAAACTATTATAACATTAGAAATTAATTAAAATGGACATGGTGCGGAAAAGTACAGATTACAAACGTAATTCAATTTATTTTAAGATTGATTGGAGTTGGCCGTATATTGACGTAGCTTGTCGTTACAAGGACACTAAAGTTCCAACGTTTTTGGTTCTATTTATATGCAAGACGTTGTCTTGATCTAGTAATCTGGTCAATTTAACGATGATACTGACAAAATATAAATGCACATCTTTTTTTTTAAATTTTACATGTAACAGTCATGTCTGTTATAACTAACATGCATTTTTGTGAAAAATCTTCAACAAATGTGATTTAAAAAATGAAAAAAAAACACACACACAAGATTCTTGAAATTTGTACTGTGATTCATTCAGTAGTTAGTCGAACCGGTGAGCATAATTATAACCATCGAAATAATGTGGATAAATAAAATTTACAAATTTAATTGAATTTGGTTTTGGCATTGAGCGCACATTCTGAAATAAATTTGGTAAGAGATATAGGGCATGTAATGTTCAGCAAAACTGTAACCAAAATCCAATTTCAGACATTCGTACAACACATCACAGCACAATCTATTACCATTTTACCAAAAAATTGCCATTTTTTTTCAAATAATTGACTACACATTTGCTACTGCAATATTAAATGTTTCGTTCGAAAAATTGCATTCCATAGTTTTAAGAATCGCTGCACTTGTATTTCCACATTCATTTCAGTTCATAATTATTCTCTCCGATTTTAGTTCTATTGGAAATAAATGTTGGTAAATTTTTATATTTCAATATAACAAAACAATGCATTTTTTTTCTGTGTGTGTTCACGTCTAAGATCTATAGCTGAATGACAGTACGTAATCTTCGGTGGTTTACAACAACAACAAAAACAAAACAATATTGTATACATTTATTTAACAAGAAAACCAATTTTGTGTTACTTATGGTTTCATTGAAATAAAATACCAAAAAATGTATGGACGGATTTACGAAACATTATCAATTTTCTGGCGTTAGATGGCCGAGAAAAAAAACACACAATAAAAGCAAAAACAAAAAAATACGGTAAGCTTTTTCTTAAACATTGACAATGATGAATTGGAATACCGAATGAATGATAGCATATGGTGATTGTAGTTAGTAAACCACTCGCCAACCACAGCCGTGTGCATACATATATCTCAACATCATTTAACACCTTATTCTGAACCATTTTGGGATGCCTCATAAATACTCGTTGGCACTTCATCGTTATTCAACTTCTGTGGTTAGGCTATTTCCAATGAACGTTCAAAGTTTAGTTCACAATTTTACATTAGAAAAAAAAACATCAATTATGAAGCTCTGTTCAAAATTGATTTAAACAAATACTAAATGGGCTTTAAACATCGAAACATTTGATTTATTCTTGATAGAATAAACGGGCTAACAATTTCAAAGTGTAGGAAATCCTGAAAATCGGATCAAATTAATTGGCTACCGAACTGTCCCGGTTGAGTTGAGAAATTGGCTTTTAAATCCTTCAATTCAAGATAAAAAATGTGGTTTCCGGATTTGATATTGTTTTTCATGTGGCACGCAAACACTGGTGAAAATGAATTCAAAACCAACTGGTTCTGACCTTAACATGAAATTTGTAGCAGTTTTTCGACGCTGAAAATCTCGGATCGAGGATAATTGTATTCAGTTTTTTTTAAATTGTTGCGATTTTATCAAGAGCAGAAAGAAATTGATATATTTTGTATTAATTTTTCGCTCGATGTTATCACGTTGAAGATGCAATGAAAAGCATAGTAAAAAAAAAACAACAAAGAACATGCATGTTCATGTTCCGTACTCATTTAATTCTCTGACACGTTCCACATCTGTAGAACGCTGTTTCCACACGTTAGCCGTTCGGAACGGTCCGAACTATTCGGTGTGGCACACATGTAACTACGTGTACATTTCATATTCGTCGAGCGCTATATACTTGATTCATTACACACGTAACGAAGTGTGAGCAACGAAGAAAGCATATAGCGCTCGACGAATATGAAATGTACACGTTGTTACATGTGTGCCACACCGAATAGTCGTTCGGACCGTTCCGAACGGCTAACGTGTGGAAACAGCGTTCTACAGATGTGGAACGTGTCAGAGAATTAAATGAGTAATTGAAATTATGAGCAAGTGCCATAAAATGAAGTGGAATTTCATGAAACACAGCAGGAATTCCAGTAGCAATAGCAAAAAGTGACACAATCTACAATCCTTCTGCTTTAATTCTGTGTGAGTTTTGTGTCCAGTTGTGCTTATTAATCGTGATCATTCCGCATCAGATTCTCTATGTGTGAACTGTGAAAATGTTCGGTTCTTTACTAGTTTTTGAAATTGTTACAAGCAACTGAGGCTTCAGCTTTAGCTATCTCGTCAATATACAACATTTCAATATGCTGATAATCAAAATTCGCGTTGCATTTTTCCATTTGTATCCTTTGATGATTGACATTAGGTTCGATTAAATTAAGAGTTAAGTTGGTGTTACGTTCACAATGACCTTCTGTGTCAGTATGAATTGGCAATTCTGTTTCCACTATCCGGTGATTACTATATGCGAATTAGTTGTGTAGTTAGTGAATATCGACTTTCATTTGAAGTAGCGATAGTGATGATAAGACTATAGTCATATTTGACGTATAGAATTGTTGATAGCCAATCGAGTTAATCATCATAAATTCAATGATAAATATCCAATATATTGAATGCGATTAGGATTATTACAAGTAGTTGCGTCGTATCCCAAACTCCACTATTTCGCAGACATTAATGGATATGGATGATGATAACCGTTAAACTCCCGCCTCTCTGACAACATATCGTGCTCACAAACATGTCATGAATACACATTAATTCACATGATATTTCACATCAACACTCACATCATCTCAGTCGCTAACAATTTACCAATTAATAAAATATGGATGAAGCTGAAATATGGAGAACAAAAAAAAAATATTGTATATTTGTTGAATGGTGGTTGTTTCACACTGCCACACTCCAATTTGGAATTATTAAACACACAAGGAGCGAAAAAAATGCACTACAATTGATCCATTTTTTAACCTTAACAAAAAAAAGTTGAAATTGGTTTTTCTTTCAGTTTGACTAAAATACAATTGTTTACATGTGAACCACCATCCATGTTCAATTTAACCGCAGCATGAAATTTAATTTCAAACACAACTGTGGTATTTTGCCTGGTACTAATTGGAATTGACCAACACGGAATTAACTAACGCGGTGTAGTTTTTGTAGAGCTAATTTCTTCGATAGATATCATTAATGTCAACCCGTTGATGATTTATTGAAGCACTTGGTGTGGACATGCAACTATTTGCATACCATTTATGGCTCCCCCATTTCTATGAAGCGAATTCCAAGCAAAATTGGCGTTGAATGCCGTCGAATGACGATGAAACATGGTTTTATTGTAACAACGTTTGGTATTTATCATTTGTGGTATATCTTTTGGTTTATGGAGAACTACTGAGAACTGTCCGACAAAAAAAACGCTCCTGAAATAAATGTCATGGATCATTTGATTCCATTTAGGATAGGCTCTTGCGTTAGCGAAAGGGGTTTTCTCGTCGTTCCATTAAAAAACAATTACGTTTACGAAAAAGCCCGCAAAATTTTAAGCAATTCATTCCGTGTGTACCAACGTACACATTCCGTTGATTATTTTTTTTTTTTTGCTCATTCGTGTTCATGCACGTACGCATATATGTGTGTACATTGTTGGTGACCGATTGACAGGCAACGTGCGTACACTCGTCATTTATTTAAAAAAACATTTCAGATTTAGTTCATTGCATGACGGCCAACCAAAATTGGCATTGCACAATGTTTGAGCATAAAGAGTAAAAGAGAAACAGAAGTTGAAATATGAATCGCCAACAAGTGCTACTGAGTTTGCTTTTGTTTTAAAAATACCATATAATACTGACGGACGGTATTGGTTTTGGGTGTGTGTTTTTTTTTTTTAAATTTCAAAATAACTGAAAACACACATAAACTGTCTAAATACTGGGAGACTGTTATGTTGAAATGGATTACTATACTAATCGATGCATTTCGCAATATCCAATACCAATATGAGCATTGAGCACACAACATCTACAGTTTTCATGGCATGAAAAAAGATACAATTCGTTTAGATTTTACGTGCACGTACCATTCGTACACCCAGAGATACAAATTTACCATACACACACAAAAAATGACGGCTTTTCCGTCAAATGACTCTTATTTTTTGTTGTTGTTGCAATGCATCCACTTTGCAAATCATATCATCTTATTCGACCTGTACCAGTTCGGTATTGAGGTTGTGTGGGAAATCCAAACCCATCATCCATTAAACATGTAGACGAGTATTTTGGTTGGTTTTTGTATTTTATGCTATCAGTGTAGCAACAGCGGCACCAAACAACGAATTTTGAGCACCTCTTTTTTTTCTCCATTAGCTCTTTCTCTTGCTCATATATTGTACAAGTAGAGATAATCTGATGCGCGTGATTGAAGCTACTTCTTGTGTCAGTCTTTTTAACACTTGTTGTTTCAGTGTGATTGATGCTGATGGACATATAGATTGCACGATTTTGATTTAGATTCTTGAAACCAATTCCAACGTTTGGATTTTTACAATCATTCATCAAATGGCCCAATTAATAAATTGGATGAAATGCAATATTATTTCGATATCAGAACACAGTGCGACAAATTTGTAGCAATCAACGTATGGAATCGTATGTTAAAATGGTTAAAAGTGTTTAACTTAAAAACACATTCATATGTGTATGGATGGTATGAATAATTGTTGAAACAGTTTTGAATTTGTGCTGACTTATTTATTTCGCACAAAAAATCTTTTGAAAACATTTATAAATTTAAAGACTGAGTTCACGGCTCAGATATCGAGTGTAGCATTGTGTTTTATAGCGATTGACTTTTCCGTTTAGAAATGGGCATTCCCACCGTTCATACTTTGGAATATGTGTGCTCGGGGGTAATTGCAACGCTAAATATAATGGAATATTATGGAATATTGTGGAATATTTTGCACATATTCAATGATATAACATCAGGCAACACCAATTAATTCAGCAATATGCAGTTATATGCAGTAATATTCCTGAATATTCCCAATATGCACGGCAGTGAATATTGTGAATGTGTGTACATTTCTCTACATAAATTGGAATATCAGGGAATATTGATGCATGTTTTGGCCTGATAATCTGCAATCAGCCCCTAGTATGTGTGAAACAGTAACCGGTCACAGTTTTGAGGTCAAAATCAAATGCTATAACCGAGTTAGAATATAGTTGAATGTTCTTCCGAAATTGATGTTATCGATTGATTGGTAGGCGTTTTACGACAGGCATGTAAGAATTTTCATAAATAATCAATGTGAAAAAAAGATAAATGAAGAGACTGATAATCGGAAACAGATGTTCAAAACAGATCCTCATTGGTATTCTCCGGCTGTCATAAAAACAGCCGAATTCGAATAGCCAAACAAGTGTTGAGATATTTTCGAATTTTCGCAAAGATGCAAAGTGAATTCTTGACCCTCAAACAAAAATTTGCGTTTATATTAATGATTTCCGCTACGCAGAAAGAATATTTTAAAGATCAACGTTGAAGAGCGTTGCTCTAAAAATGAGTCAGCACTTTTCACAAACCGCTAGTTCAATATTGTACGATGTTTGTTTGTTTATTTTTTTTCAAACGGTTTCATTTTTCTCCTGCGTATTTGTGAAGTTCAATCACTTTGGTATATTGATAAGTGAAAACAATGTCCAATAAATTGAAATAAAAATACAATTTTTTTTTCAGTTTAAAACAATCGAGTGATGAATCATCGTCGATGATAATAATTAAAACAAAAGCAAGAAACGCATGATAAATAACCATTTATGTGAGCATTCTTCTGACTAAATTATAAAAACAAAACGAAAAAAATGAATCGACAAAGTGCAGACAGCGCAAGTGATTGCAATCAATGAACGAGCATCGTCATTGCCGATGCTATATCAACACACAATTCGAGAGCAATCGTCACAATATTTCCATTTCGAAACCAATCGCATTGCATCGCATTCACACCGATGAAATACGATATAATCAAGATGTTGAAAATAAACATTTGGCTCGTTTGCCATAATGAAAGTATGCTCGCTACACTCTTCACATTCTCTATCTCGTATCAAATCTTGAAAATGTATGCGAGTCTTTGAGTGTGTATTGCAGTGTTGAATAAATTTGTTTTTGTTTTGTTTTTTTTTCGGTATTATGGCAATCATTGGTTATAAATTTAGTTGTGTTGGTGTGCGATTCGACATGGCTACTTATTGTTCGTCACTATTTACCCAAATGTTGTTGTTTTTTATCTGTAAACTTTCAATTCGGCAATTGTTTGAAGGTGTGTGTTTGTGTGAGTACGACTGTGTGTAGTATCGTTCACTGATAACAGATTGAATACCAATGTAAATGCTGGTCTCTTGGCTTACTCACTCTCTCTCTCTGTCTCTCTCTCCTTCTTTTGTTTTACAGTTTTTGTTTTCTGGTCTATTAATTTTATTATGCGAATCGGCACATACATAGTTAGTTGCAAAAAAGATTTCAAAGTGTTTCAATGCAAATATCATTTACCTAGTTAATCTGTTGCGCCATAAACAGTTTGCTTAGTATTTATCGATTTTATTATCATTGGCGCATGAAAGACGTATTTTTCCTTTAACTTTAAAATCATTTGTTGTTGCTTTATTTATTTTTTTAAGTTCACGTTTACCATTGTTTTAACTTGTGAATCGCGACAAAAGCAATTACTAGATTATCACATGACTTAGATTATCAAGTGATTGAAGATAATAGCATCTAAGTCACAAAACTATAGAATCGTCTGAGACGAGAGAATCGTAAATTCAGTCAGTTTGCCGACTTCAAAGCAAAATGCCAAGATCGGTGTGGTGGAATTTAGCATTTCTGACCATTTTTAAGGTTGTGTACACAAATGGTCAAGAGATTGCTGCAGTTGGGGAAGAACAAATGCAAACTGTGTTAGCCGAATACGATTCCAATTTTAACGAGCGATGCCGTGAAGTTCAACTAGCCGATTGGGATGTAGCCACCGATGCTGGTAACAAAACAAAAGAAGATGCTAAGGTAAGATTGATACGGATTTACAAAAAAATCTGTTTACGGTTTTGTAAATTCAAATATTGAAATATGTGTTGAATGTTCAAGTGATACGGAAATTCAGTGCTGAAACATAACGAATATGTTTCACACGATTATTACCATAGCATGTTTTCATGCTTACTTTTTCAACGACCACTTTCTTTTCGTTTTTACTGAAATGATTCGATTAAAACCAAATAGAATGAGAGGTTTTAAATTCAAAGCGTGTGAAAGGGTGTTAAAGAGTGCTGCGTCACGAATGTATTATCGACAGCAACAACAACAACAACAGAAACAACCAACGAACAAAAAAAACTGCAAAACTCTCGTAAACTTTATTGACCATGATATTTAAAATTGAGAATACAATTGAAATGACATAATGTAATGCGAATGTAAAGAATTGTTTTTACAAGTAATTTTATCTGTCGTCACGATTTTCCCGACTAAAAAAAAACAGATGAATACAACAACCACAACAACAACAACAAAAATCGTTCGATAGCTGTTGAACGACGATACAAAATTTCAATTTCTCCCACTGAATTTATTCTGTTGCTCCGTGTATCGATATAAATTTACACGAAACTTAAACAATCCATCAATATTTCAACGCATAAAAAAAAGAAAAATTGTGTTGTTGCGTTTATTTGTTTGTATGAACCAAACAGTCTTCTGAGTGGCCAGCGTTGTCAAAGTATTTCGAAATTTCATTGCAAAATTGAATTTTACAATTGTTTCCTGATGTCATAGTTAGCATTACAATTGATTCGAGCACACCATACATTCGGTATAACCAGAAACATGAATCAAACCAAATGGAACCGTGCAAAATTCACTTCGCATTCAATCCAGCCACACAAAATAGGCTGTATAACATTTGACATAGAGAATTACGTTTCTGATTCCATATGCAAAAATATTTACGAATTAGGCAATAAAAGTAGTAGTAGCCAGCGAATACACGAAACGCTAGAAAAAAAATTATGGATTTCGTGTTTTTTTTTATGTTGCACGCATTTCGTTTCACATCAGCATTTCGTTGGACGATTGAAAAACCACACGGCATAAATGTATTCAGTGAAAACAACTAAAACAACAACAACAACAACAGCAATTATAAAGAGAACAAGCTAGAAAGAGGGAGAGTATTGTAAAGAAAGTAAACAAACAAACAAAAAACAACGGTTTTTTCTTTTATCGTTTTGAATTTCTCTCCAAAATCGAGTATCGAGCACTAAATATAGAAGTAGTTTTGTGATCGGATTCAGTTGATCAATCGTTCAATGTATTGGCATAAAATTAGGTTTGGTAACAAATAAAATAAAATAAAATAAAATAAATAAATGAATGTCATTGTTTGTATTGGCGTACTAGTGGCATTAATAAGGCCGCTCCAAATGCTATATTAGCACCATTTTGAATTGATACAGCGATAATATTTAGCGGGTATTGCGATCTAATTGTGTTGTGAATTTTTAATTTTCCACACTGAGGTCACGACTCTCGACTCAATTTTTGTTCACTATGGCAATTCGAACACCAAATTAAACAATTGCGAATAATGTGTGTTCATTGTGTTGTGTGTGCATTGTGCACTGTGGATGCACTCTGTGCACCGCTTCTTTTCGATGATTTTTTTTCAATGATAGATGCTTTGCCCGCACGTCGCTTGGCAAAATAATTTGATTCTCACCAAAAACCAACAACAACAAAAAAAAAACAAGAAAAATAAACAGATACAAAATCATATTTTGATTATATTTTATTCAACAACATTTATATTTGCCATTGTTTTGCAGAAAAAAGCGGTCGTGGACTTGGCACAGTACCAAAAAGAATGGTGGGATAAATACTGGAAAGATGCAAAAATTGATGATTACACAAATGAAACAGTGCGTCGACAATTATTTTTTCTCAAACAATTGGGAAACGCTGTATTGGAACCGCAAAAATTAGAAAATGTAAGAAATGTTATGCAACAATTGGTTTAATGGCTCGCATTTTGCAGCACATAACAAATATATGCGTTTCGTATTAGTTCCGTATAATTCCGCACATTTTCCAATTGTATGGCAATTAGTTGACCGGTGTGATAACCAGAATGACATCGTTGTACAATCGAGCGACAGTGTGTCCATTTGAGGAGCCAAATTGCAGTGAAACATCGAAAAATCGTTTAACACTTGATCCGCATTTAATGGAACGTTTCGCCGAATCACGAAATTTTGATGAGCTCAAATATTTATGGATTGAATGGCGTGAAAAGACTGGCAAATTAATGCGATCTGATTACATGGAGTATGTTGAACTAATGAATGAAGTGGCAATTGAAAATGGTTATACAGATGCGTCGGCTTACTGGAAAAATGATTTTGAAGATCCAAAATTCGAGGAGCTGGTGAATAATCTTTGGTTAAAAGTGAAGCCATTATACGATGATTTACATACATACATGCGATACAAATTGCTATCTACTTACGGTAATTCTTCCTGGGTGCCTGGATGCTAAAAGTTTAAATATATTTTCCGTTAATACCTATAAAATATTTAAATCTGTCTTAAGTACTTAACTTCAAATGATTTTAATCGTTTAGGCGATAAAATCAACCGCACCGACGAAACACTTCCGGCCCATTTACTTGGAAATATGTGGGCACAAAGTTGGATAAATCTGTATGTAGATACAAAACCATACAACAATGGCACCGCCATCGATACAACCGCCAAAATGATGGAACTGAAATTCGATGCTCGAAAAATGTTTGAAACATCCGATGAATTTTATACGAGCTTGGGATTGCCATCAAACCAAATGAGCTACACGGGTGCCTCGATTATTGTCAAACCATCCAATCGAACCATTCAATGTCATGCGTCCGCATGGGACTTTTGCGATGGCAAAGATTTTCGCATTAAAATGTGCACAAATGTTAATGAAGAGGATTTGATCATAATACATCATGAAATGGGTTAGTTCGAAACGGAATATTTAGTTTAGTTGTTTGCACGCGAAATGTTTACCGAACAAACACTCATTTCAATTGGTTCCGATATTTTTGTGACGATACACAAGAAATGAAAATGAAATTGCACGGCATACAACATTAAACAGGAGCGTGTATGACTTTTTGTGTACGGTTGTTGTACACCACAATATTATTTCAGTGAATTCCAAAAATTAGCTGATACAGAATATTTGTTTGTTTATGTGTTTTTTGTTTTGTTTTTTATTAATGTTTTCAATAGAGATAAGATATACCAGTTCATTTAAATTTCAATAATTTTTCGCCACATTCAAGCATTGTTAGTAAAATGCATTAATTTTTGCCACATATTTGAATTTATCGATTTTCATCAAATTATTTTCAAAGCTTTGATAATTGCATTTTTGTTTCGGGTTTTCGGTTTTAATATTCATAATCGCCATCTGCTATTGTGTGGCTATCACTTTTTTTTTGCAAATGAATACAATTTATAGTGGTGCGTGAGTGTTTGACGGGAAAACCACCATGCGAGTGTATAAGTGTGAATAATGGCACGGTCATAAATTATGATTTACACTGAATGAGAGATAAACTAACTTGCGCAACGAATCAACTCCAATGAAACTGTTGGATTATTATTTGTGTGTTGTTTGTCTAAAATTATCATTTGAACTGGTTTTGTGTGTGTGTGTGTTAAATACAGTTTTTCATAATAAACAAACATCAAACATTGTTAACTGGAATTGAGCAATTTGTATGATTGGAAATCAATCGATGAGATGAGCTTATTTTAAGAGCAAAAATTCGTTGTTCTATAAAAAGGGCATAGAAAAGTTAGAGAAGCGTCGGAATGACTGTATCACCTTAGAAGTCAACTATGTTGATGAAAAAATTCGAATTTAGCCAAAACATAGTCAAAAAGTTAACGCTAAGAAATAATACTTTCCTAACGATTTTTCGTGAATCGAAATTGTATGCATTCCATGTAACACTCGATAAAACACACTCAACTCTTCGTTGTTGTTGTGTTTTTTTTTCTTACGCTGAAATTCAAAGCAATACAAGTTTCACTACATTTGGCAAAAGCGTGAGATGTCTATCCTTAACCCAGAAAATGTGCAAAAACTTTTGCGTTTGTTTCTTTTAAATTATTCCGTTGGTGTTTCTGTTGTTCTCATTCACTTCACTGAATTTTTTCGTTCAAGTGTTTAGGTTTTCATTTGCAATACCATAGCAAATAATGCATCGAAATAAATTACCATTCCTCATATCAAATCAAGCACTTGGTTGTTTTTTTCACCCCGAAGATTGAAGAATGGATGTTGAATAGAAAATTCAAATTGTCGACATAGTTTTCCATACCATCGACGGGACTTTTATTTACTTTTGCATGCAAAATGTTTGTGGGTATTTTTAGATTCAAAATCAAATCACTCTATCGACAGTTTGCTCTCAAATGTTTTGTTTTTTTTTGTTTTTGTTTTTGTTATTTGCCACACACACTAGTTTGTTTGAACGTTTCTCTGAAGCAGTTAAGTGGGGGAGCTACTGTTAAATTCACCGAAATCACATTCTCAACGCACCAAATGGATTATGTATAAGCCTCTGTTGAAACAATTTGTCAGTGGAATACATAAATAATCTGCAGGCTACATAATTCAGAAGAAGATGAACATGTGTTTTGTTGTTGTTGTTGTTGCTGCATTGTATTTGATTCGACAACAAAAAAGGCATCAACAGTTCAAAGAGTAATATAATTCAGTAGCTACAAGCAATGTCAGAGTCATTCAACAAATTGAATTTAAAAGCGTTGACAAAAGCAGGATTATTTATTCAAGGGAAATAAGATTTATTTGGATACTTTTTGGTGCAGCAACAAAAAAAAACACCCAAAATAGTGAAAAAAATGAATAATAAATAATGTGCTTCCCTTTTATTTTCGTTTAGACTAAAAAATCCATGTTCATTAGGAGGGTAAATTATTAGTAGAAATATTTTATGCGCTATGCATACCAGCTTCTTTCCATGTCAAAATGTTAGCACTTTCGGTGAAACCACTTTAGTTGACCACTTTGTTTTTATATTGTAATTCATATCGTTGTTTTCGCCGAATACGATAAAAAAAAGCGAGAAACAACCGAAGAATACGCATTCGTTGAAATGATATTCCTTTCTACTTTGACTTGGGTTTCTATTACGAATGTTTGGAATTTTGTTTGTGTCACTGAAAATACGTTCCAAGAAAATCGTTGGAGATATTTCATGTATTTTTTTTTTGTAATTGATGCCTTTGTGTTAGACAAATGGATTCATCGATTTATTCATGATGTTTTTCTTTTTTGGTGATTTTATTTCAAACGTAACATTCGTAAAATGTTCAATTAAAAATATTGCCCGTTTCATTGAAAATGCAAAAATGCTTTGAAATTCATATTTTTTCTTGAAATCATTGGAGTTTTTTTTGTTTGTATATTGTCGTTTAAAGTGGAAAATCGATCTATGTCCTGTTGTTAAACTAAATTCCATTTTTTATTTAATTTTGTTTATTTTGCACTCATTTTTTCACAATTCCAATAGAAAAAAAATCAATAAAACTAATCTATTTTCTTTTTTTCTAAAAAAAAATCCCAAAGGCCATATTCAGTACTACATTCAATATAAAGATCTTCCAAATGTGCTGCGTCGTGGAGCAAATCCCGGCTTTCATGAGGCAATCGGTGATACAATGGCCCTATCAGTTGCAAATCCACGTCATTTAAACAAAATTGGTTTACTGAATGAATACAAAAGCACAAAGGAAAATCAAATAAACGCACTATACAAACAAGCATTGGAGCGTGTGGCATTCCTTCCATTTGGTTTATTGATTGATAAATGGCGTTGGGATGTGTTCAGTAAAAAAGTGAATGTTACCGATTGGAATGCACATTGGTGGCGTTTACGATTGAAATATCAAAAAATATCACCACCAGTTGAACGCACCGAAGATGATTTTGATGCGGGTGCAAAATTCCATGTGCCCGCCAGTTCAAAATACATTTCATATTTTATATCGCATATTTTGGAATTTTCATTTTACAAAGCACTTTGCATCGAAGCTGATGAATATGATGCCAATAATCCGGATAAACCGTTGCATGAATGTGACTTTTACCGTTCGAAAAAAGCCGGACAAAAGTTAGCGTAAGTTAAAAATGATCCAATTTGTTGTTTGTGTGTGAAAAATATCAAATGTTTACATCTTTAAGTGATGGACTGAAGCTGGGTGGAAGCAAACATTGGTCGGATGTACTCAAAGTACTTACTGGTGAAGCTGAGATGAGCGCAGATGCATTGATCGAATATTTTAAACCACTTCAAGAATTTTTGACAGTGGAAAATCAACGATTAGCCAAAGAGGATGAAGTACGTCAAATGTTATCAACTTATAACAAAGAAGCCAGTATTCTGTGCTATAAACTTCAAACAGCTGACTGGAATGTAAACACCGATTTGAATAACAAAACCAAGGATGACATTTATGCTCAGGTGAAAGCTGAAACGGCAAAAATCCAAAAAGAACAATACAATTTGCATTTCAGTCGTCTGAATGTCGATGAGATTTCCGATGGAAAAATTCGACGTCAAATTAAATTAATCGGTGATTTTGGGACAAAAGCATTGAATGAATCGCGATTCCTGGAATTCACGAACACAGTATCTCAAATGATTAAAATCTATAATCGAGCGGAGTTCTGCGGTTATAACAAACAAAATTGTTCGAAAAATGAACGACTCACCTTAGATCCAGGTAAAGTATTTGCTTTATTGCGGTCGGTCAAACAAACAACAAAGCTCTTTTGTTTTGCGTGTTTGTTTGCTTGATTTTGAATTAAGAAGCTATTCCGAAACCATAAATGGTATCCAAATCGGCGATAGATAGATTCACATAACTACTATACAAAGCCGGGGGGGGGGGGGGAGTTGTTCATACTGATAACAAACTTTATGAAATATTGCATAATTCCATGCACTGCCATTGTCGAAAGTCCTACAGTTTCGTCCATGGTTTCATTTAATAAACTTGCATAATTTTTGTATACGAAAAGTTTTCACATCGTTATCCATCCATTTAATCCATTGAATTTTTCTTTGTTCCGAATTTGATTGTTCAAAATGCTATCGCAACACAGAAATTACGGAAATTATGTCGAACTCACAAAACTATTCCGAACTTGAGTATACGTGGACCATGTGGCATAATAGTACTGGACCATTTATGAAACCACTGTATAAAAAATATATTGAGCTTTCAAATGAAGCTGCTGCTTTGAACGGATTTACCGATGCTGGTGATATGTGGCGTGCAAGATACGAAGATCCAAACTTTATTGAAAATATGAAAAAGATTTGGCAAACAGTTGAACCGCTGTATGATTCATTACATGAATACACCAGAAATAAGTTAATCGAAATCTACGGTAAGCGTGTAAACACTTCCAATTTGTGTTAAATTTGTTATTTAAAATTTCAATTGAATAATTATATGATTTGTTGTTGTTTTTTTTATTTAATTCAGGTGATAAAATGGATCGCAATGATAAATTGATACCGGCACATTTACTCGGTAACATGTGGGCACAATCATGGGTTGGTTTGTTTGACCGAATCAAACCATTTAAAAATGCAAGCGATCTGGATGTAACCGCATCATTGAAACGAAACAATTTTACAGTGCTAAAAATATTCGAGGAATCAGATCGTTTTTACACAAGTCTTGGCCTTGAACCGATGAACATGAGCTACAATCCACCATCAATTATTGAAAAACCAACCGACCGACTGATTGTTTGTCATGCATCTGCATGGGTATGTTAGAGTTATAAGGCTAGACTTGTTTCGTTGATAGTTTTTCCATGTTTTCCAAAAATTTGTGTGTCACTGAAATCTGTGTCGTCTGTCCATAATTTATGAACACATTCTTTGACCAATGTAATCAATGTCATTTCAAACAGGACATGTGTGATGGACGTGACTTCCGTATCAAACAATGTACAAGTGTCAATCAAAAAAATTTCATAACAGCACATCATGAAATGGGCCATATTCAGTATTATATTTTGTACAAAGATCAACCATTACCATTCCGTGACGGTGCAAATCCAGGATTCCATGAAGCCATCGGAGATACAATGGCACTTTCTGTATCGAATCCAACACACTTAAAAAAGGTTTTTCCAACCTTAATCCATTCCAACTCAATTAAATTGATACGCAAATCACCCATTCAAAAGTTTAATAAAAAAAAAAATATTGACAAATTCTATTGCATAGGTTAATCTACTTGACGATTACAAAGACACACCCGAAGACAATATTAATGCACTATTCAAAATGGCATTAGAACGTGTGTCATTTTTACCGTTTGGTTTTTTGATTGATTTGTATCGCTATGACCTTTTCAGTGGTAAAATTGCCGAAGATGATTGGAATCAACATTGGGAAGAATTACGGTATGTTGAAATTGTTCCGACTGTGTTTGACTGATAAATTATATATCGTTGTTTTCTCTTTTTGTTTCGTCTTTTTTCACGCGACACATGTGACACATCATCGGCAGAGAGCAATACCAGAAAATCCGTTCACCTGTATCACGAAACAAAGATCATTTTGATGCTGGTGCAAAATACCATGTTCCATCTGATTATCCGTATATCGCATATTTTGTGGCTCACATTCTTGAATTCCAATTTCTTAAATCACTATGTCTTGCTGCTGGTCAGTATGAGCCAAATAATCCAGATAAACCGCTACACAAATGTGATATCGAAGGCAATAAAATTGCTGGCAAACGGTTGCGTGATGGTCTTTCGTTGGGTTTGAGCAAGCATTGGTCAGAGTCGTTAAGCATGATCACAGATGGTGAACGTGAAATTAGCGCCGATGCCATTGTTGAATATTTCAAGCCATTGCATGAATTTCTTATCAAAGAAAATGGCAAAAAGCAAGGTAAACCGTCTTAAACCGTCGTGTTTCGATACTGAATTCTTCTCTTTCAGTTTATGGGCTCCGCCATTTTGTACAAAAAGTATTTGTAAGATTGAGAGGGACAACAGATATTTCATTCTCATTTCCAAAATATGGCAATATCACATTGAACCAACACGAGTGTCCTTATTTCAATCGGCAAAATCAATGCGATTCAACGTTTCATTCCGGAATTACTGCAATCAAGTTGATGATATTGCAGGTCTTTGGGTCATTTAACGTACACATAAACAAATATTGTACTTTTTTTCAATATGGTGGCCCCCATGAGCTGAAAAAGAAGAATCAGAAGTTGTACCTGCATCAAAATGAAATTGAGCAGCAACCCGTTGGACTTAATTCTTTCAATTTCTTTTTGTTTTGTTTATTTTCGAAAAATTGTTCATTAGGCGCTGATGAGTATGTGAAACTTCCGTATGTTATCGGTGGGTTCGGTGTATTGGTGTGTGTGGTTGCTCTTATTTCCTACGCAATTTACTACTCCAATCGAAAATAGTCATTTATCTAGATCATCATCCATCGACTTATCATTTCGGTTTTTATTGAAAATGTATTATAATTTGTACAATTTTATTTCGAAATGTATAATAAATAAATAAGAAATGTATAACTAAAAAGTACTTTCAAATAGAGCGCGAATTGAATTCGCCGCATTGAATTTTTATTTGTTGGTTGTAGCGCCTCTGACGATGGGCTTTGTAATCAATTCGCATTTGACATTTTCATTTAGTAATATTTGTAATTGAGACTGTTCTGTGAGCACTTGTAAATAACAAAATTCAAAACGAAAAAAAATACCAAATTAAAACCAAAATTGAAGAGCAATCAGCAATTGTCACCCGAAAAAACGTTCGAAAGTAAATCATTCGCGCATAAAAATCGAACATTATTTTTTTGGGAAATTAAATGACAACCGAAGTACATCAATTCACAAATGATCCAACAGCAGCATGGCGAGAACTGTCCAAGACACAGCGTGTAATAAAAATCACAATGAAACCACCGAATCCAGAAATTCCGCCGAATAAAGTGCGTGTGGTTTGCATGAGCGATACACATTCATTAACACCACACATCAAATTCGATATACCTGACGGTGAATATTTGATTATTTTAACATCTGAATCTCGGTACAATGTGACGCATATCCGGATTGATTTGTACTAAATGCAATATTAATAACAATTCATTAAAAATAAAAAAATCAATTATTACGCATGTAAAACGCATTATTTCTATTGTGTTTCAGGTGATATTTTTATCCATGCTGGTGATTTTACGAAATGCGGACGAAAAGAAGAAGTGATTGAATTCAATACATGGATTGGTGAGTGTGTGTATGTGTGTGTGTGTGTGTGTGTGTGTGTGTGTGTGTGTGTGTGTGTGTGTGTGTGTGTGTGTGTGTGTGTGTGTGTGTGTGTGTGTGTGTGTGTGTGTGTGTGTGTGTGTGTGTGTGTGTGTGTGTGTGTGTGTGTATTTTAGCTGTAGAATGTGTCAATTTTCTCGGTCAAAATCATACATAAATTAACCAGTTGAATTGAATTGACCATTACATTCATTACAGGGCAACTACCACATAAACACAAGCTTGTGATTGCTGGCAATCATGAACTGAGCTTTGATCATACATTTACCCATCCATTTCAAAATTTATCGTGTGGAGCTGATAAGGATCGCCGTTTGCACACAGGTAACGTGCATCGAGTGGATGCAGAAAATGCAATAAATAAAATGCAATAAACGAAAAACTGAATTGATTTCCCGCAACAACAAAAAAAAAAATTGTTTCGTGTAGGCACATCAATTTTGGATGAAATACCAACATTAGGCAATACTAAAGAGAATCTAACAGCGGCCGTTAATACCGAAAATGTTCGACAGTACTTAACAAATTGCACGTACCTCGAGGATGAATTGATTGAATTATATGGACTGAAAATCTATGGAACGCCATGGCAACCTGAATTTTGTAAATGGGCATTTAATGTGCCACGCGGTAAAGATTGTCTTGACAAATGGAATCAAATACCAGCAAATATTGATGTACTGATAAGTCATACGCCACCCGTGGGGCATGGTGATCTATGTTGCACAAATGTACGAGCCGGTTGTGTTGAATTGCTATCAACGGTTCAGCAACGTGTGAAACCAAAGTATCATGTGTTTGGCCATGTTCATGAAGGCTACGGCATCACATCTGATGGAAAAATCATTTTTATAAATGCATCAACGTGTGACATTAATTATTTGCCACATAATTTACCCATTGTTTTTGACATTGTATTACCACCTGGAGTCAGCAAAGCCTAAATGCCAATTTGATTTTGCTTCAGTTTGAATAGAAATCAAACAAATTAATACTCCATTATTTGATTGGCTAAACAATTGTATTTTTTATTTTTATTTTTTTATTTATTTCCTATAAAGAAACGAAAATATGTGATTCGCTCAAATTGTTAGCATTTAAATTGATGTTGCTTTAAATTATGAACCTCAACCGACAACAAAAACACACGAAAAATTTCTCGCTTAAGTAAAGTAGATTTATTTGGTATTTTCCCACTGAAACTTTAAAATTGTTGAAATTCAATCGAAGACCAACAAATAAATTGAAAACAAAACAAAACAAAACAAAAAAAATAAATCGAAAAAAATTGACATACAATTTTAGTAATAAAAATTAAAAACAATTTTTGGATTATAAAATCCATTATTTGAAATGGTTTTGTCTGGGTGTAGATCATCATTTGTAGGTATATATCACATAAAGTGCATTCACTTGTTTTCGACAATTCGCTTCATGAGAATACACAATGTGTAAACAACAAAACGTTATTTTGTCTATAGCAGAAAATATTCATTTTGACACATACACTGACAGCGAAGCGGGTAACGAATGTCGCCGCCATTTCGCCTCTCACACACAGTCAATCAGCTGATGGAAGCTCATGATGTCAGAACAACTATTTTAACAAGTTTTGTGTATATCGATCGCAAGAATCAAAACTCTGCATTTTAAACAATCACACGCATTTGTTTTATTTGTGGTAAATGACGAATTGTTGTAGACAATTTTATTAATTTGGTGATTTAGACGATACAAATTGACGGTGCATCAACAGTGAAAATTGTGAAAACGTCGAAATTGTTCGGTGTTCCGTGTCTTTTGACGCGGTAACTATGGATAATGTGGACGAAAATACTTGTGACAGCTTGGATGATATAAATTTTGGTAAGTTTTAACCATTGAAATTACATTCATTGTGAAATGCAATTGTAAATCAATCAATAAATTGCATTTTTATTCCACTGTGAACGATGGCGAAAATGGCGATTCGGCAAATTTATTGCGATGTTAATAAATTTGATGAATGGTGAGCGATTGTTTGATTGAAAACAAAGGGCATTGCAAATCGACACAATGCTTCAGCAGTGTTTCTGTTGAAGAATGATATTTTTTTTGGTATTTTGGCGTTTGCAAATCATATTTGCAACAATTTTGAAGCATTTTTTTTTTGGTTGGTTTTGTGTGTGTGTGTGTGTGTGTGCAAAGAACAAGAAAAAATCTTGCATGCAATACCGCAAAATTAAAGAATAGAACGAAGAGATATGTAAAGTGACGGGTGAAACGTCAATGTACTTTGTTATTATTTTCAAGTGTAATATTCTTTCTTTGTTTGGTGTTTTTATTTCTTTTTTCTGTTCGCTGTTTCTCTCTCCCCCCCCTCTCTCTCTCTCTCTCTCTCTCTCTTTATGTATTTATGCAATTCATTTGGCTGCTGATACACGCACACGATACGCAAGAATTGTTTACCGTTAGATGCCTTTTGCGAATTGGTACACACATTTGAGAGTCTATTCATTCGCTGAATACATTCAACATTACTATGTTGTTACACAGTACACACAGACACATTTGCATCTCATTAGAGTCAACAGTTTGCAACATTGTTCTCAGCACTGAATTTAATCCATTTGTGGAAATGAAATATTTTATTTATTATGTTATCATTGAAAGTGTTTGCAAAATTTTAAAATCGAAAGAAGAGCACTAAAATGCCAAACGATTGTTTTCTACATGGAAAATAGGATTAAAATTCAAAATGTTTATTATTCAGTCATTACCGTTGCCAATTTGCCGCATATTATTGTTTGGCGTTGTTGAATTTATTGTGTAGATTTTGCCATCCATAAAATTACATTCCGACATTGCACGCGATAATTGATTTTGGTAAGCAGATACAGAATGTGCGTGTTTTGTAAACAAAAAAAAAACTTTTCATTCCCGTGCAGAGGCATTCGTCAAACAAGAATACAGATGAGATCGACTTGAATTGAACTGAAACACTGACTGATTTAAGATTTCACATGAAACCATTTAGAACACCTCTGTTGCGCGCGCTAAACATATTTATTACAGTTTGTAAGTTATGGTTAGCGCCGGAAAATATGTACACATCTAAGTGCTAACATTGAACATATCGACGATTTGAAAGTTTAATTGTTCAGACGTTACACATCATCTGTTGATTTGTTTGACCGCTGACACTGACAATAAACGTGTCGGCATTTTTTTTTCTTTGTTTAAACATGAAATTGAAT
The DNA here is from genome assembly GCA_030463065.1 of Aphidoletes aphidimyza. NCBI lineage: Eukaryota > Metazoa > Arthropoda > Insecta > Diptera > Cecidomyiidae > Aphidoletes > Aphidoletes aphidimyza. The sequence goes on from CM059998.1 coordinate 45,621,092, forward strand.
TCAAAGAGTTCATGAATCGTTTTTGTGAGGAAATGAAAACGTTGATTGAAAACCATAAACCGAAAAATATTTCATTCGAATCGTAATAACCGATAGATGATTACAGCAAAATCCATTTGTTTTCTCGATGGAAGCAAACCAAAATGGCATAAGTTTGATTTTGTGCCACCCGCAAAGCGGGTTGATTGTCCACATAAAATGGAAAATGTTTGCCGTCTTGATGAAATACAAATTACATCAGTTTCAACCACATGCTTTCACATGAGTGAAATAAATGTCTACGATTATGATGCAGTTTTCATTTATAATGTAACGAATGTGTTTAAAGAGTTTACAGTCTTTATTATGATTTAAAATTCAAGCCGCACATTTTTGTTTTGTTTGGACGACTCAAAGAAACTTTTGTGTGCTCTCCGACAATAAGATTTCAGTATGATGTTGTATTTTATATCTGTTCAATTTCAAATAAATTACAGAAAATTCTCTGTGAACTATACAAGATCACATGATTTAGCACATAGCACACATTAAGATTTATAAAATCAGCAGATGCATACACGCTTATTGTTTCACATATTCAATGAAATTGGATTGTAATATTCCATTCGATATGCAACAATCATCATAAACACTCACCACGGCCAACTGCCAATTGAAATTTGTAAAATATTTATTTTGTGCACTGTCATAATCGAATCGATAATGTTTTTTTTTTAACACTGCCCACTGTGTCGTGAATCACACCACAAGCAAATTGCAATAATCTTTCAACACAATGTGTCATTTGTTTCAAGTTTTTCCTTTCGATACTGAAAATGTGAAAATTCACATAAGCCGCTTATTTTGGTGTTTGAATCCACATGTTTTTTTTTTCAAATAACTTTCGATTTTCGAATGTAAACAAATCTAGAAACAAATGGAATCACTTTTTCTGCAACTTTCAATGAAAGGCGTTCATACATATTACGACGCAATGTTTGGTGTTTAAATTCTCACATTGTTGTTTTGTGTGTGTGTGTGTGTGTGTGTGTGTGTGTGTGTGTGTGTGTGTGTGTGTGTGTGTGTGTGTGTGTGTGTGTGTGTGTGTGTGTGTGTGTGTGTGTGTGTGTGTGTGTGTGTGTGTGTGTGTGTGTGTGTGTGTGTGTGTGTGTGTGTGTGTGTGTGTGTGTGTGTGTGTGTGTGTGTGTGTGTGTGTGTCTGTGTGTGTGTGTGTGTGTGTGTGTGTGTGTGTGTGTGTGTGTGTGTGTGTGTGTGTGTTGGTTTTATGTATTGCAGCCACAACCAATACATAAACATGCAACTTCGACTATTTTCGCGGCTGCATCTAATTCCGAATGAACTGTAGTATTTGTTTGACTTGATATTTTTAGGAAGAGCATCAGTTTAGCTGCGCACCACCAAAACGATATTAATTCACATCATTCGTCCAATTCAACGCGCAACAATTCACCTAATTTTAATCCATTTACCTACAAAATTGTGTTCAAACAAACTATGTTCCGTAGCAAACGGCAAAACTTATTTTCAATCACATTCACATTTCAGTCTTGTTGATGTGCAATTTTAACAATTCGATGTAAAAAACATGCGGGTTCGTTAGGTTCGTAGTTTTAAACCAATGAAATCCTTTTTTTAAACCGAATTTTTTTTATTGAGGCTCCAGCAAAAAAACCGTTGGTTTTGGGTTAGTTTGGTTTTTATTGTCAAAAAAATAAAATATATATATCTATAAACCAAGCTTGGATCGGAGCGTATGCTCTCATATCACGGACGTAGGTGCGAATTTCGTTTTTTTTTTTTTTTTTTCATTCTTTGAACTGAATTGAACACTTAGCACACGAGAATTCGGAATATATATCATTTACTACCACCACTTTGTGTTGACTAAATTGAATTTTGTTTTTCTTCGTCGGTATTGTCGCACAAAGTTTTGTTGGCTTCTTTTAAAATAGACCAAAGCCAATTGAAAACTGTCCACATTAACTGATTTCGTTTGAACGTTTATTATTACAATTAATGTAGTTCGACTCATAATTTCATTTTCCTTCCAAGTTCGCTGTCACTCCATCTCTATCGTTCTCATTCGCTCTCTGTTTTGTGAATTTCCATCTTCTTTTTTTCGAGTTCTCATAAGATATTAACAAATAATTTCAAAGAGATAGACAGAGACAGAAAGAGGCAGAGAGAGAGAGCGAGATAGAGATAGAAAACAAAAACAACGGTGCACACAGTGTTTCGTTTGAATTTGACATTTTGTTGCGTTTTTCTGACTTCAACTGACTTAAAACTGATTTCATTCGTCCGATAACTACGCATCAAAATAGTCCGCCGAAGAAAGAAAACCGTCAACGAAAAACTATGACCTATACCATTGATAACTGTGTGATAGTTGGCCATTTTACACCTCACAAATACGTAAAACATTCAATATTATAAAGTGTGCAAAGTCGTGAGCAGAACCAAAATTTTTCCGAATGCGATTTGTAGGTTGAAAAGTGTCGTGCGATAATGTGAATTATTTGGGCTAAACGAGCGACCGTGAGAGAGAGAGAGAGAGAGAGAGAGAGAGAGAGAGAGAGAGAGAGAGAGAGAGAGAGAGAGAGAGAGAGAGAGAGAGAGAGAGAGAGAGGAGCGCCTTTATTTTAAGTATAATATTCCGTGATGGTGTTGTTGATTCATACATAACGATAATATAAATATATATGTATACAGACTCATGTGTGATATTTTGATTTGAATAAATACGTAATATTGTCATTGGAGTGAAGCCAAACGAGCAAAAGTAGCATAGTCGCTAATGAATTCGTGTGTCTGCGCATCATTAATGTAATTCAACGTGTAATATCGCTCACCAAAAATCACTTATTAGATGTCGACTATCATCATCTTGCAAAATTTCTAACACCGACCTTAAATCACACAAAAAAAAACCAGTGACCAAATTTACTTCAAACGACTCAGATCCAGCGATATTATTTTCGACTTAGTTTAAACAATATTCTCCGATCATATTTTTATGAATGACTCCAATCGCCTACCAAACAAACTGTTCAGCTTTGTTTTTCGTTTCGGTCATCATGTGCCACTAGCAATAAACTCAAGTAAGTTATATTGTCGATGCGCTGAATTCGGTTTTCGAAGCAACATTAACTCCTCATATCCTCACAATGGCTATAGTGGAACGGTGTGTGTGTGTGTGTGTGTGTGTGTGTGTGTGTGTGTGTGTGTGTGTGTGTGTGTGTGTGTGTGTGTGTGTGTGTGTGTGTGTGTGTGTGTGTGTGTGTGTGTGTGTGTGTGTGTGTGTGTGTGTGTGTGTGTGTGTGTGTGTGTGTGTGTGTGTGTGTGTGTGTGTGTCCTCTTAATTTGAATTAATTTTGCATCACATCATCGAGCATCGCTTAATTAGTATGACAATACACAATTTTTTGACGTTTTTGTATAAAACATTCATTTCAGATTCCAATACACAAAGTAGCGATATTTATACGTTAAGCACAAACAGCGGTTCGGAAAATTCGAAGGCTAGCTCGAGCGATACGTCGCCAGCACTACGGAATTCGGGAAATCAATCGAGATTATCAACATCATCACGCCCAACATCCGAACGAAATTCAAACGCCAATCCAAAATGCGTGTCCGAAGGAAGCGTTTCACCGTTGGGCCACAGCTCTTACAGCGCAACCACTGCGGCCGATGTATGCGCAGACAATCAAACGGTCATTAATTTAGGTAACGATTTGTCGATCTGGGCATGTGCTTGATTTGACTGTCCACAATATTTATAGATGAAATTTCAAATGTTCCGCTATCGTTTTTGATTTGGGGCAAAACCATTTAATAATTTGTACGAAATTGTTGATTTAGATTTAGACGCAAGCAAAACATCAAATTCGTCGAATCGTCAAGCATTACTGCCATGGGGTGCGCAGAGTAGATCATGTATAGCAGCCACATCCGGTATCATTGATATGCAACAAACCAGCGACAGTTCATTGCGACCCGGCGAAATTGTGATGCGAACATTGTTTGCCGAGTTTACTCAACAAGCCGAAAAGAAAATCGAATCGGTGATGCTCGAAGCGTCCGAAAAAAATCTCGCCAAATTACTGCAGCGCGGCGAAGACACACAATTCGATCAATTATTATCGGCCTTTGGTTCAGTCGCCGAACACTGTTTACCATCGCTGTTGATGACACTGTTGGCATGGCACAAACGTCAATTATCCGATGCCGAAATCAAAAGTGATATGAAACGAATGGAAAAAATGGCCAACAAATCCAGTATGGACATTGATTTGCAATTGCAACGCCGTGAAACGGCCGTCGAGTTTATATTTTGTTTGGCATTGATTGAGATTCTGCGTCAATTACCATTCCATCCAGGCCACGAAGATATTATCAAGAGTTTAGAGAATCTCACATTTAAGCATTTTAAGTATCGTGATGGTTTACAAAACAATCCAAATGCGCATAATATTCATATGATTGCCGATCTCAATGCTGAAGTGATTGCCGTATTGGCCCAAAGCCGATTTGGTTCGGTGAAAAAACGTTTCATGACGGAATTGAAGGAGTTGCGCACCAAAGAGCCCAGCCCGCACACCACGCAAAGTATCATCAGTTTGCTAATGGGAATGAAATTTTTTCGCGTAAAAATGGTGCCAATCGAAGAATTTGAAGCGTCCTTCCAATTTATGCACGAGTGTGCACAATATTTTCTCGAGGTCAAAGACAAGGATATTAAGCATGCATTGGCTGGTTTGTTTGTGGAAATTTTGGTGCCGGTTGCGGCCGCTGTTAAAAATGAAGTGAATGTACCGTGTGTGAAAAATTTTGTCGATCTACTGTATTCACAGACAATAGACGCATGCACAAAATCCAAACACAAGTTAGCCCTATTCCCGTTGGTCACGTGCTTGCTGTGCGTCTCACAGAAAACATTCTTTTTGAGTAATTGGCATTGTTTCCTTGCCATGTGTTTGAGCAATTTGAAAAATCGAGACTCCAAAATGAGCCGTGTGGCGCTCGAATCGTTGTACCGTTTGCTATGGGTGTACATGATTCGTATCAAATGTGAATCAAATTCGGCAACACATTCACGACTTCAAAGCATCGTCAATTCATTATTCCCAAGGTATGTACCAATTTCATTGCCCAAATTTAATTACATGTTTAACGTTGCATAAGAGTATCAAGTTTATTACACATTTATTTCACTTCAATTTTTTCTCTCTTTCAAATGCATTTCCCTTACACAGAGGCTCAAAATCAGTCGTACCACGAGATACACCACTTAATATATTCGTAAAAATTATTCAATTTATTGCCCAAGAGCGTTTGGATTTCGCAATGAAAGAGATCGTATTCGAGCTGCTATGGGTTGGACGACCGATTAAGGTTTGCCAAAATCAATTTCACTCGACTATAATAAATCATAAATCGACAGTTAATGAAAAAAAAACCATTGAGATAAAACTTATTTTACAGATAATTATGACGCCTGAACGTATGAGCATTGGATTGCGAGCATTTTTAGTGGTTGCCGATTCATTGCAACAAAAAGACGGCGAACCGCCAATGCCACGAACGGTTGGTGTTTTACCATCGGGGAATACATTGCGCGTGAAAAAGACATACATTAATAAAATGCTTACAGACGATACGGCACGAAGCATTGGCATGTCTAGCTATTTTCCGCATGTTCGACGTGTTTTTGTTGAAATTTTACGGGCACTTGATGTGCATTATGGTCGTCCGTTAATGATGACAAATACACAGAATCTGAACAAGGAGCCCGATGAGATGCTAACGGGTGAACGTAAGCCACGTATTGATCTATTTCGTACGTGTGTAGCGGCCGTGCCACGCTTAATACCCGATACAATGACAATGCACGAATTGGTTGATATGTTATCGCGTCTAACTGTGCACATGGACGAAGAGTTACGCACATTGGCTCATCAATCATTGCAAACATTAGTCGTAGACTTTCCAGACTGGCGTCAAGACGTTATACAGGGCTATACACAATTCATAATTCGTGATGTGCTCGACACATTTCCACAATTGGTCGACAATTGCACCCGTTTATTGCTTGTGTTCATTAATATATGGCGCAGTGCTTTGGGCAATTACACTACCGGTACGGTATTAAAAACCACAATAAATGCAACGGCAAACAGTACAACAACAACGGCAACCACAACACAATCACAAACCGCGTCCGTGCAACCAACATCAACAATTAATTCGAATTCAAGTGGTGCATCAAGCTTAAATTCGAGCGGTGTGTCCAGCATTACACAGACAACGGCTATAAATGCAACAGAATCTTCAAAGAAAAATGAACAACCGTTGACAACCACAATGCACTATGTGGAAGGTTTAGCATTGGTTATGCTTTGCAATTGTCGATCATATCCGAGAAAATTGGCTGTGAATATTTTAAAAGAAGTTAAAAACCTTTATCGTGCCTTGGGACTTCCAGAAACTGAACCATTTTTGATCGATGTTATTGACAAATGTTGTCCGTCGGTAATGAACATTTTAATTAATTCAAATCAATCAGTTTGCAATAAATGTTTTTTCCGCCCCCTCAAAAAAAAAACAAAAAAATTCGAAACAAATGAACTCAATCTGTGGAAATTTTTCAGGTACTCGATAAATGCTTACCCATTTTACCACAAGTGGATCGAATGGCAATGCTAAATGCTAACATAATTGATTTACAATGGATAGCCGACCGAACGAGCGGACATTGGATTTCGGGACATGTTGAAGGTACGTATTTTTTTTTTATACGTGTATCTGTATCTGTATCTGGATGATAGGATTTTGTATTGGTTTCGACGACGAATTGAAATGTTTTTTCGGATGAGTAAGCAAAATGTGTGCAATTTATTTGATTATAGATTCCACGAAATCATCGACAAGTACATTAAATCTAAACCAAACGTCATCTTCGTCGGCTGGTGACCCGTGGGCGATTTGCTTATTTGGATTTATGGAACGTGAACGTGTGTTACAGCAATGTCCATCAGCCGTAGCTCAAGCATGGCCAATTTGCTATCAACGTGTAACGACTTTATTCAATGTAATTGATCCAACGTAAGTACTTCAATCAAAATGCAAAGCGTATATCGCATTTACTAAATATATACATATATATATATATGTGTGTCTATTGTATGCATACATAATAACACATGACATAATGAATTCGCATGTACATTGTACATTTTGTACATTAGGCCGGTGAATGATAATCGGGCGTCACTACTACGAAGTTCGGCGCCACCAAAGAAGACACCATCGGAGAGTCAACGCGACTCTTTATCTCGTCTATGGAAAAATCAAGTAATTATGGCAATGCGTCTTGTGCCACCAATACCAAGCATCGCTGTTCGTTGCGCATCTCCTGATCTTAGTTTAAGGTATGTTCACGAAATGCATTCAATTCCATGTTTGTCACTATCGGTTTGACATTTTACATTTTACATGTTTTAAGTTACATTTTTGTGCTTTGTTCATAATATCATGATATTTATAATATTTTTAGTAATTTTTGTTTGTTTTTTTTTGTTTGATTTGAACTATCAAAACATTCAAAAATCCAATGATATGTGTTCTAGTAGAATTCACAATCGATTCGAAAACGTCTCATGTTTCAACCAAATGTCTGCAGTGTTGTAACTATTTCATTGTTCGTTCTCTGGATCATATTTTTGCATATATGTTATGTTTTTTTTATGTAGAGATCGTCTATGTGTTTATTTGGTGGCTGGAACGATTGGCATTACAATTGGAACACATGTGTGTGATTTATTTACTCTCATAGTTTGTCACTCAATACATCGATGTTTCGGCTTTAGTTTGTGATATCAATCAGCATTTGCATCATAAACAAAATTACCATTTTAATTTTTAAATTTACACAATAATTTTTGGTTTGCTCGTTCATTCGATCCATTTTTTGTTTTTGGTTTTTAGTATTCCATTTTGTGTTAGGGTTTTTGGTAGTGTTTTTCCGATTTTAATATAACATTCATTTTCCAATATTTCGATTTGTAATTGTGTGTCATGGAAACAGCGCCGATAAAACTGAAAATGAAAATGATTTTTGTCAAAAAAAAAACAAACAAAAAAAAACAAAAACAAAATACAATCCAAATGATTTGTACAAATTATTATGCTGTTGAGCCCTTTTCCAACCAAATCTAATTTGCGGGCGGAAATGTTGTGGAATTGAATGTGTGTGGTCAGTTCTTCTTGCTAATTACGGTCGTTTTTTGGTTACGGTTCATGGATCATGTAGAAATGTTGACAAGTGCGATGACCAAACATCTCAACACCCCATCAATAAAATCGTCTATAAAATGTTAAACTAAGATGAATGAACAGTTGTGTGTGAATAATACATATTTCAGTGCAAGTCCACACATAAATTTAACATCCATAAACCTTTCCAGTTGAGTGGCAAAGGCATCGCCTAATTTTGTCCTTAATATATATATACATATACATTTTTGGGTCTGTGTCTGGTCCATCTTCCAGCATATTTTCCGTATTTTACTTTACTACTGAGTGATTTTGTCCTTAACTTCATCATTTTCTGTTGTCCATTCTTTTGCTTCAAATTATGCACTCATTTCACTCACTTCTCATTTATTGCCGAACTATTTCCAATATCAATTGGTTTTGTTTCATTTGTTTGTTCTTCTTTTTCTTCTTCTTCTTCTTCTTCTTTCTTTTAAATCTTATGATTTTTATTTTAATTGTTTAATTTCTGAATCAATGAAAACGACATTTTTTTTAGTATGCATGAACAATCGGACTCTCGTTCGCTTTCCGATTCCTTGGATAACATACCATCGAATGTTTTTGGACCGGAAGGGCTTGTGACGAGATTCACATTACCACTTTCTTACGGCCGTAAAGAAGCTAGACAAAAACGCGTTGGGTAAACGATTTACTTAGAACAAAAAAAAACATCAACCAAAAAAAAACAACAACTATTAAAAAAAAAAAACAAAAAATGATATACGAATTACGTTTGATAGCAACACATAGCAAACACCCTCAGTAATTTCGTTTGATGTTATAATTAAGTGTGTTAATTGTTTAAACACATATATTTGAGTTGTTATTTGCTTTTTATCAGTTTGAAGAAAATGATTTTTCATGTTTGCTAGAATGTGTGTAGCAAAAGCTCGATTAGATTTTTATTTGTTCGTTTGGATTTTTTTTTTTAGATTTAATTGGAAATCAAATGTTTAGTTAAGCACATTTGCACCGAAATTATTCGGTTATCATATGTTTATTTTGGGTGTTTTTTTTTCTCAAAAAATGATGACGGGGAGCATTTTGTGTTGTGCATATTTTTCATCACATGAGCTCAATATATCGACACGTGATATGTGAATGTAATATTGAAAAATGAGCTTAAAATGTTCGCATTTCAAAATGGATTAAAGCATTCCGGAAGTCCTTATATAGACATATAACATTATTTCAAAGTCAATACTGTGAAAATGGCAACTCGTGATTATACTTATTTTTGTGGGTTGTTTTTTAATTTTGTTCGCATGATTCGCCTGAAAACTTCTCCGGAATTACAGAATGCACATTGAAAAACTCTGTTGATTTTAAATGCGGATCATATCATGCAAAACGTATCTTCCTTCCTAAGCTCAATTCATATTATATCCTGAATACCGTTTTTTTTGTTGTTGTTGTTGAAAAGTATACAAACACAGCTTCTGGATCTCACAAAATAGACTACGAATTTGATTAATTGATTTTCGATTGCCACAATTTTTTTTTCTTCTTTTTTTCGGGACAATAATTTCAATTTAGAATTTCCTCCCGATTTGTTGATTTTAGATCATTTTTCGTTTCGCATTTTCTGTTTGTTTTGTTGAGCCTTGCTCTAATGAACTTGTTACTCACCACTGCACTTAATCTGTATGTGAGCAAATGCTTAGCAAATAGAAAATGGCATAATGTTGAATTAAAAAAAAACACTTATTAGTAGTGGTTTTCTCTTTTGCACACAACAAATAAAATAAAAACAAAAGCAATCAAGAATGAGGCTGCCTTTCTCAGGAAGTTAAATTCTTCACACAAAAACACGAAGAACACAAAACAGCTTTTTGCGTGCTTCCTTTAAAAAGGAAACACGCACAGTTTCTACGACACATTCACAGCTATTAAGGTTGTAATGAGCTTTTTTTATAAATCACATTTTTTTTTACCAATTCGGAAGAAAAAATACATAAAAAAAAGTTTACAAATTTGTCTGTGAATTCACCGAGACATACACAAATCCACACGCGCACACACACACACACACACACACACACACACACACACACACACACACACACAAAAGACACGTGTTACACACAAAATCTTATAACTTAAGTTACTGGTTATCAAGAAGCTAATGAAATCCTTTGTTGTTTTATATTTCTTTCGAATTTCAAAAAAAAAACAAAAACAAATCTGTGAATTAAACCAAAAAGCTCATCGCCAGATTCATTGAACGCTGATCGAAGCGATAAATCAAATGCAATCTCACCGTCACCGGTTGCTCTTTACAAATTAGTCGTACCATTACTAAGATGTGAAGTGGCCGATGTTCGTGATGCGGCTGTAAATGCTCTGGGAATGATTAATCACGATGCATTAAAGTAAGTAGTCAGTTGGATAAAGAAACACTTCTTCTTCGAACATTTCGATTTATATATTTGTCAATCTCGAAATGAATCGCAAATAGAGACCTCATGGACGAGCTCGTGATTTACATACGTGAGGCGGTCGATCGAAAACAAGAAAATATGCGACGAAGACGTCGTCGTGATGCATTACGATTGCAATTGGTTAAAGTGTTGGAAAAGATAGCGGAAAATCGAACATTCGCCGTCAGGTAGCCTTCATTTGAAATACTTGATTCTTCTGTGGTGTTTATGTTCAGTCTGAAATCAATTAAATCTTTTCGCCCACAGCCCTTGCGTTATTGAGCGCGATACGATGTCCTTGCATCCCACATTCGTTGAGTACATGGACGGTGCACGTCTCTACCTTGAAATGGAAATGGATAAAGAAAATACCAGCATACGCGAAGTGAAAATCCATTTTTGTGATTTCATACGCAAAATGATTAAAAACTTTTCGTGTAAGTTTATTATCTCTCAATACAGTGTTCCATATTTTGTATGTGGAATAAAGCATTTTGGACGAAAGAAGTAACAAAAAAAAACTAGAGTAAATTAATGTGTCAAAATTCTAAGCTGTACAGAGTACAGTTTCTATTTGGGATATCTAGAAATAGGTTCATAAAGCGCTCCTAATGCTTCATATAAATTAGCTCATATGTTTCGATGATTGATGAAAATAATATCGCTTCATTTCATTTTCGATCATCTGTTTTTTTTTCTTCATTTATGTCATTGTCCTTTATTTGTAGTGGAAAGTCGCACAACATTATTGTCGAATGAATTGAAACGGCATTTATTCAATTTGTTCGCATCATGGAGTGGACCAACAGCAAAACCACTCGGTTTTTCACACGCTGGTTTCACTGGAACGAATAGCAATGGGGCGACTAGCACAGCAGGTGCCAGTGGCAGTAATAATAGCTTTGGAATCAGTGGAACAATTGCAAGTGGCACGAGCATCAGTTTGGGAAATATTTCCGTTGAAGAGGAGAAATTGCAATTTGGTGCGCTTCAAGTGAGTACAATGCTTAGATACTAAAATGTGAAGTGTGAAATCCAGTTTCATTCATTTTCAGCTGCGTTTAATCTATGAACTGTTGTGAAATTATCTTCTTGTTTCCACACCCAATTTTATATTTTACATTAATTTTTAAATGCGTTTTTTGTTTGTTTGTTTTCTTTCCATTCTGTTTAGGCAATGAGTGCACTTTTATGTTGTGGCCCATGCTTTGATCCACAATATTTAACTGAAGATGGTCTCATTTATCCTTGGCTTGATTCGCTGTTAATCTCCACCGATGATAAGGTAAGCAATCAAACGCGTTCATGATCGTTCAACAATATTTATTTTCATTCGTTTGGTGGATTTTCTCGCTTGTTATGTATGAGCTTGTGTCTAAAATATAAGATATTAGTAGTTTTTTTTCTTCTTTTTTCGGAGTTTTTCAACTGATAATCCCCTTAATTTAATGAATGCAACTATAATAAAAACTGGTTGTTTCGTTTAAATAGGTCTATGATTTGGCAAGAGACATTGTTGTTTTATTGCTGGAATCGAATCCAGACAGTGGTAATTTACTTGAATGGGTTATCGATCGATGCTACACAGCACAACCACGTGAGGCTGACATATGCTTTTTATCATTGGCTACGGTGTTCAGTGCGAGGTAAGTTCATAGTTGTCTGTTTCCTCCGAATCAATTTGGTTCAAATTCAAATCATTCAGAATCAATCGTATGCAATCGTAAATAGAGACGCAACGGTGTGAGCGCACAACTCGAGCGCTATGTCATATATTTGTCGTATGCATATTCCGTCATTGGCGAAGAGTCTTCGCCGAAGACAATAAGATGCTAAATCGTTGTGAATGTTTGCTGTTATGACTGTACCGAGTCGTGGCGGCATTTAGTGAAATGTGTTCAATGGCTGGCCATTTGCTGTCAGCTGCGGATGACATGATCTAGCCGGGCTTAAAGCCAGATCGCTCATTTTTGTAAATTTATAAATTCTATAGATAATTTATGAATGAATAATAAACACAATTTGTTGTTTGTTTGCTTTCTTGTTCATTCTTATTCGGTTAATCTTTTTTTCACTCCCCTTAACGCAATCATAATTCTCAAACCTCTATTTCGCTGACAATAATTTCTTAATGTTTAGTAGAAGGATTCTTAAAAAAAAATCGTCTAAGGAATTGCAAAAATTGATTTTAAAAAAAAAAAAAATTAAAAAGTCATTAATGATTCTTACGGCGGAGATCGTCGAACACTTTCACAACAATTTACATGCAAATGGAATTCAATGTTCCTGAGATTCGATCGAAATGATGTGAAAAAAAAAACATAATAAGCAAACATGGAAACGTATTCTCATACATATGAGCTCATTCTAATTTGTTTTTGATTTGGATACCTCAATTATGAGACGCATTTGAGTGGATTTTTATTGTGCTTTTATTCTTCGCTTAAATGGGGTGTCTCGAAGTCTGCGGTTAAGGAAAAAACAATGCAACAAAATCATAGGCAATTGGATTTATGTGAAAGAAATGATTTTGATGTGAAGAAAGTGAAACCTCGAAAGTAGGTTGACAACCCTTTTTGTGGCGTTTCAATCGTTGATATTGATGTATTTCAGTAAAAATGTTTCCTCCTCGATTTTGATTGAATTAAGTTGAGGCACCCTGTACCATTGCAACTAAATTCTCAATAACAAACCCAAACAGTGGGTTCCTATTGAATTCAAATTTTCTTTTCTTCATATTTTTATATATTAATTCTCGATAGAATGAACTAAATAATGTTCAAAAGATACAGAAAAAGCTACCCCAAGAAAAAAAATCAACGCAAAAAAAATCAATTTAATGTTTTCGTCATTCATGTAAACTTAACATTAATTTTCTTTATGGCTTATATGCGAATCTAAAACTACACTGTAATTTCGATTGGATTACTGTTTAGTGAATTTGGGATTTTTCTATATGAAAAATCCAAATGGATTAAAATCTAATCCAAAAGGATTAAATTATTTTTGTAAATATATTCTACGCATTTTTTGTTTGGAATCAATGTTTTTGCATGCCGGTGCAATAGAAATGTGTCTCCGCTTCACACTGATGTTCATATTTCACCGATACAATCGTGACAATGTGAGCGCTATGTTGCTGTATGAAATATTTGGTCGATTTTTATTTGTGTTGGTGTGCGAATATCTCAAGGGCCGCCGAATGCGAATGAGAGATATTCAAGATTGAGACAGCAAACTACACTGTACACTTGTATTATGTATTGCTACTTCACTCACTCTTGCGCATATTGTACATTTCATTTTGGATTCAATGCGCATAAGTGAGTGAAGTAGCAATCCACAATACAACTGCACAATGTAGTTTGCTGTCTCAATTTTGCACATCTTCCATTCGCATTTCGATTTGCGGCGGTTCTCGAGTCATTCGCACATCAACACAAACACAAAACGACCAAATATTTCACACAGCAACGTAGCGCTCAATTTGTCACGATTGTATCGGTGAAATATGAGCATCAGTGTGAAGCGGAGGCAGATTTCTATTACAACGGCATGCAAAAACATTGATTTCAAACAAAAAATGCGTAGAATATATAAGAATATATTTAAAAAAATTATTTAATCCTTTTGGATTAAATTTTAATCCATTTGGATTTTTCATATAGAAAAATCCCAAATTCACTAAACAGTAATCCAATCAAAATTACAGTGTAGACTATTCTTTGATGCTTTCGGTATAGAAAAGAATTGAGATTCATGTGACGTTTTGTTGAACATGAAATAAAAAATAAACAAGAGCAGCATGTGTTGAAGTTTGTAATTGAAAAGATTATGTGAAACTCAATACCATTCAATACTTACTGTGAATGTCATAAATTATATAGCGTCCGTCATCAAATATTCTGCTCATGAATTTGTCATGTGTCAAAATACTCAGTAAATTTGGAGGGTAATATTTTATTCCTCCGGAGGAATAATTTCTATATATTTTCCTCGCGAGAGAATATGGGAGAATTTTTCGTCCTAAATATTCTCCCATATTCTCCCGCGAGGAAAAAAAATAGAAATTATTCCTCCGGAGGAATAAATTATGACCCTCCAAATTTACTGAGTATCTTTCATATTGTACCCAATTCATACATTTATATTTATATTGAATACGTCAGTGTTACAGACTGAGTACACGATAACATCATTTTGAAATCTGTTTATGAGACATGAACTTGTGCGGTTGAATTGGATGTTTAACATAAAATATACAATATAACCACTTACAACAACATTATTCATTGTTATTGTCAAAGATATAATATGTAACGTTTTGAAATAAACGGTTCTGCTCAAGGGGCAAATGACTACCAATACTACTAAACAAACGTCAAAAGTACCGGATAGTACTGAAACAAAATCTGCATCTACTGATGCGCAACTAGAAGGCATTCGAAACTGAATAGATAGAGAGAATCGACAGAATCTCGCACATCGCTATGTGCAGATATTGATTCAGTACTTGTCGGTACTTTTGACGTTTGTTTAGTAGTATTGGTAGTTGTTCGCCCCTTGGTTCTGCTTCATGTGGAAATTGGTTGTTGCCAAAACATTTGCCTATTTATAAATAGGCTATATATAGAATTTGTATGTATTGATAGGTGACTTCGAGTCCCGATACATCCGCGTCAAATTCAATTCACAATTTCATTTCTATATGTTGAAGCCATAGTACACCAATACATCATTCCAAAATGGTGGCCATTTCCTGTTTTCATTCGAAATAAAAAAACAAACAAACAAAAGTTGAACCAGAAAAGTGTATTCTTCTAGGGGAATTCATCTACTTGCAAGTTCACGAGTGTCTGTATCTAAAGACATAGCAAACACACGTAGTCACTTGCGAGTCAAACACGAATGCTTGCCAATGTGAAAGAAATGTAAGTACTCGGCAGAATATGTACGACTCGTAGGAACTCGCATTTGCACTGTATATTTTTGCAATACTCGTACAATAGCTTTACGCATTCGTATGTACTTGCAAAAATCACATAGACTCGCAGTCGATATTCGAAGATGAATCCCCGTAGGTGTTTTTGGACAGTGCCATGAAGTCATTGACATACTTTCCAACCAAATAACCGTCTAACATTGGCAAATCAAAACACACGAAGACTATAATGAATTATTTTAAATTGTCGACATATCAACGCAAAATGTTGGAGATTATTTTGGCTTTGCACTATCAATCGAAATCAATTAAATTGGTTGATTTAAATTTCCCACAAACTTGCATTTTAACTAAATAATCCAGAACATTTACATTCTGTCTCTTTTACCCGAATCGATTTTTTTTTTTTAAATAAAAGTCGAAAATGATTACTGTATTATTTACAGAGAGTATCCATGTGATCACTATACATCTGTGATAAATGTTACGCTGCTGATGACTGGATGTCCACGTGTTGATGTTCATACCATAGCTGTACAGTTGCTACAAGTGTTGGATAAACGATTTTTCGGCAATGTTGGCCCTCTTCAAAGTGAAGGCGAAAAGGGTAAGTTCCATTCATTGTTTGTATATCGATATAGTGAGTTTTTATTATCTTTATCACATTTATTCACCTTTATCCTAACATTGAAAAAAAAACGAACAACATCGTTTGCTACGTGTGTAACTTGAATAAATGAAAAGAACTTGAACAACTTTTCTGTTAACAAGAGAATGAATTGTAAAACTCTGCACAGAAAAGTTTTAAGACTTGAATTTTGCTTTTTCTTTTTCTTTTTGTGATGTGTGTGTGTGTGTGTGTGTGTGTGTGTGTGTGTGTGTGTGTGTGTGTGTGTGTGTGTGTGTGTGTGTGTGTGTGTGTGTGTGTGTGTGTGTGTGTAACGATTCCTTAAACGTTCGTACCGAATCGATGCCAACAAATTGGTTGGGCAATCAAACATTCTGTAAACGAACCATGGCCTCGGGTGTATACGCTTGATTTCGGGAAATATTGATATTTATTCGACCATAAAGTAACCGCTATGAGTTAGTAACACGTAAGGAGTGGGCATGGGCGGACATCGATTATATTGTTCCGTAGTCTATGCCGGTTACTATAACACCGATAACGGTGTGGATACGTATGAAATGTGCAAAAATGAACACCGGAATCAAACATAAAATAGCACTTTGGGTTGTCCCAAATCAGAAACGGTTCAAAAACTCAATAATGTCAATCGCTGAGGTAAACAGAAAACTAGTCAAGATGGGCAACGCAGGGATTACTATGGGCTGCAATAGCAGCCTATCAAAAAATAGCGGCTGAAAATAGCAGATATTTTCCAAATAAAACAATGCAATCCATTGATAGTCCCACTGAATCTTTGAGATCTCACTGAGATCTCACTTGAGATATCAAAGATTCAGTGTGACTCTATTTTCAGCCGCTATTTTGCAATATCTGCTATTTTCAGGCAATATCAGCTTTTTTCAGCTGATATTTTCAGATGGGCTGCTATTGTCAGCCCATAGTAGTCCCTGGAGCAACGTTGGCGTTGGCCGTTAAGATTGAATTAAAGAAATTTTTTTTTACTTGCATGGTGTCTTCCGAAGATTTTCGAGTCGGTGGATTCATTAAGTCAGTGTCAATGTTATTTACATTCAACAACAAACGATGGAGAACCAATCGAAAGTTACAATTGAAAAAAAAACATTTTTTTTCATTTTGGACAGATTTTTAACAACATATTTTTTCAATAAGTCTCTAAATAAATACATCTCAAAAGTGCTTTATCAAAGAAAAAAAATCCCGAATATACACTATTCATAATCGAATCAATGTCGAATGAATCTACTATATTCAAAAACATTTTAATCCATTCCACTTTTTTCATTTTCCTTAGAAAACATTTGCTATCGAAAACGGACCGAATTTGCAAATCAGTTTTTTTCCCGCTCCATTCAAAAATAGCCCCAATGGCTGACACATTCGCCCAACGTAAATTTCAGATATTAAACTCAAATATTTACCCAAAATGATATCAAGCGAAAAAAAACTAATTCCCCAAAAAGCGTTTATCTTTCTGCTGAGATTCGGATTGGATTGTGTTCACGCTAATTAGTGTCTTGCGATATGGATATCTGAATGGTGGAAAAAAATGTCTCCGAAGATACAGACAGAAGCTTTAGCAATGATGTTGAATCCATATGAAGTAACAAAGATACCATATTTTTTTGTTGTTAGCATGTCAACAAATTTATTAGGGATACGTGGTTAAGTCTAGAACAAAAATCAAATCATCAAATAGATGCTTGGGTGTTATTGATTTTACAAGTCGATGTGACATGCGTCAATCATTTTATCGATTTTGTTGTTGTTGTTGAGTTCGAAGAAACATTTAAAATGATAGAAACAACAAAATAGCAGATTAACAGTTGGAGTCAGTGGCCAAATTTAGTGAGAATTCGACGAAAGTGCCATGTATATCGATGGTGGTGAAAATAATCTGCTTCTAGAGAATATTTTACACTTGTGCTTGATTTCTACGTATCGAGTAACATTGAATGGCGCGAATCAAACACGTTTTTGATGTTTTTTGTTTTTTGTTTTGACAAAATCGGCCTGTGATTGAATTATATTCAATCGGAATGAAAGGAATTTATAGATTTTGTTATAATGATAGAAGTATGAATGAAGTCAAAGAAATGCTTTTCATTTAAATTAATTTCAAGTCCATTCTTTATTGAATTAAATGATGATAGACACTTTTATGACGTTCTCTCCCACATCAATTACATACACATTCATTCAAGTGATTGAACAGGTAGTTTTTTTTTGCACCGTGAAATGCCTTTTACTACCTCGTATTGAAATTTATTGGAATAGGATTTTGTTCGATTTGATTTCGTTTTGAAAAGAGGGATACGACGTCAAACAAGCCTGACAATTGAATGAATCTGAATAAAAATCTCTGCAGGTCCTTTCTATCTAAGAAAAAGATGAAAAACTAGACTGTCCTGCTTGTTTACTGTTATTCGCAGTCATTCATGTAATCACAGTTGTACATGTCAATGTTTATGTCCACGTATAGATCGATATGTCACGGAACATCTTTGTGATGTGTCTTTGTTTCCATTCATTTCACGTGAACACAAATATATGCGTAACAAAAGGAACGTTCTTAAAGAATAATGAACACTTTGGAATCATTTTACAAATATATGAGAAATACATAAGTGTTGCCACTGTTTTTACATAGTGTTTATACATGAACTGTCAAATGATTCCAATTTCGGATAAAAATTGAACATTATTCTTTACTTAAATGAATGATCGGTTTTCGTGAATTTGTTTGATCAAATTTTACAACAAATCCGTAGGCAAATAAGTAAGTGTGAACACATAAATACCAATTAATTATAACAAAAGATATGGATGAAAGCGCCTTTCCAGCAGAAAACTATCGGTCGTTTCCTTGGATGGGGCTTTCAAGCAAATTAAATAACATCAACTGGTTGTACGGGGAATTTTTTCAAAAGAACCATTTTACCCTCAAAGAAAACCAACATGAAATTAAAATCATTCAGACGTTAATTTCTAACACCGAATTAAGTGCCGCAAGCCAAGCCAATTACCCATCCAATCAAAACCATCTGCTTGAATCAGCAGAATCAAAACATACCAATGGTTTGACTGTAACAATACTAATTGCTCATTAATCTAACCGAACAAATAGCAATTCGAGAGGTGATGCTTTAGCAACAAGATCATCATATAATTTGATTTTGCTCGATTAAGATGCTCTTTCTTTAAACTGTAATACTTTTGAGTGTGCGATACGCTTGAAATCAAGCAATCAATCAAATAATCTTCTATCAGACGTTGGCTTGGCTAAAATCGTAAGACTGTGTTAATTTTGACGAATGATTTTGAATATCATCGAAAGAGAGCATTGATTTTCATCAAACTTTTG
Source organism: Aphidoletes aphidimyza (assembly GCA_030463065.1). NCBI lineage: Eukaryota > Metazoa > Arthropoda > Insecta > Diptera > Cecidomyiidae > Aphidoletes > Aphidoletes aphidimyza. The sequence continues at coordinate 45,640,786 of CM059998.1, forward strand.
TTCTTCATCTAAAAATGATGACAATGATGATAATAAAATTTCGAAAACTCGATTTCCATTTCATGTCTGTCGATAAATAATGCAACATGTGCTCTTGTCTGCATTCCACTCCGCTGTAGATTCTATACATTCAAAGCGTACAGTTTGTGTGCCTCAAAATCACAAGAAATTCAAACAGTTAGTGATTTCGATTGTTCTACAAATTCCACAAATGTATCGGCATTCAAAATTTTAACCAATTGCCCGTTTTCGTAGTTTGGTTTAAAATTAAAGACATTAGACACGTTGGAAACTCTTTGAATGCTTTAAAGGTCAACATTGTACGGTGTATTTCTTACGATTTCAATGAAATATTGATTGCAATTGCAAGCATTTGGTGCTTTTGCTACATTTTACTTTGGTCACACTTTCATCCGAATATCATATTAAAATATTTTATATCATTTGATGTTTATTTTACATTAAAACAACAACGCTAACTTTTCTTTTCGTATTTGAATAATGAATGAAAGCCTAAACCGTGTTCTTCAAAGTGTTCCGTCATGACTTGATTCGAAATTAAAAATGTATGAACGGTTAAAATGTGAACAGTAACGAGCCAGTATAGGTTTTTGTTGTTGTTGTTGTTGTTGTTGTTGTTGTTTTTTAAATTTTGTTTGAGAGAAATTTCTGTGCATTTTCATTAAATATTTGTACAATTTGAATATATTGACATCATATTTCTCATTTTTAGCAAATCAAAAATTCGAGCATATTAAAATCACGTAACAGATCGGAGAATGTGAAAAATATTTATCTAAATTTCGAAATTTTTGTCCAAATGAACAAACAACGACGATGAACTTTAACTCGGCTTAAAAAGTTAGAAGTCGAATTGTTTTAAATTGTCAATTACAATTGTAAATGTTTTATCAAACTTTTCTACTAAGTGCATTCGAAACTGACAAAATGAAAAACAAAGAGAATGTGAGAATGAGCATTGTGATTCCCCCTCATTCATATAAAGACCATCTTATCGCAGCTGAAAGCCATTCTTAAACCATTGATGGAAAAATTAACACATTTATTTTAATAACTGGCAATTTGCATTATCACCGTTCGCAAATGGCAGCGTATCAAAAGTCATGTGTGGATGTTACATGTTTATCGGACGAGTTTCAAATGACTACTGAATTCGATTGACAAACGACAAACAGTGAATGAAACATCGATGTTTTATTTCAGCAGTTACATTGCTGAATATATTCTCCGTTTTGTAGGAGACATTCCGTTCAATATATATTTGCTTAATTTCCAGCCAACATAAAAATCCTGTACACATCTCCTTTCGCTGGAATGTTGATAATTCTCCATAATTTTTCCAGCGAGTCTCCTATCTCTTGGAATCACACAAAGAATTATTGTGTGCCGATTGACAACGGCTCGAATCGCATTCAATTCGTTTATTCGTTTTGTTGGTTTTTGTTGGGTGATTAACCGTTTGACTGACCAACAAAAGCATCAAACATTTGTCTAGTTTTGAATGAAAACAGCACTTTGATTGCATTAATCCAATTGAATTCAATAGCCATAAGATGTGAATCTTGTTTGTATCCATTTATTTGATAATTGGTTGAATTTAAAAAAGAAACACCGGCTTATTTTTAGATTTAAAAAAGCGCCACCGAACGAACGGGCATCGATGAATATCAATTTGTTCGATGATTTGACGGTTTGATCTAAAAATAAGGTTATTTTTTGGCATACGAATATGGACACATATTCACACACACGCACACGAACACGCACACGCACACGCAAAGTACACACACATCGAAATGCATTCAACTCAATATATTGCCAACCAAATTGTTTATACTCTATTGTATTGTCATTGACTTATAGGAAGAGAAAAAAAACACACACACACACACACAAAAACAAAATGTTTACATGTCTCTTTGTTTACAGATGACGATAAAGTTGGAACCCTTGATGTCATTCTCAGCACCGCTTACTCTCGAACACAAATGTACTTGTCAAAGCAAATGGCACAACTTCGGCCCGAAATTACGATGCCAATGTTTTCAGGTAAGTTCAAGTTCATGTTCATTGTGTATTATTCAAAATGCACAAGAAAATTGGTGTTTTATCATACCGAAATTACTTTTTATATGAGCATTAACGCAGCCCCACGAGTTTGAGTGCGTCGGATAAAAGAACTATAAGAATACAGTATACCGGCTACCAACTTACACATTCAAATTTGACCGTTAAATTCATTTGAAATAAAAATAAAAATAATAGTGAAAATTAATAAAAATAATACATCTTCACATGCACCAAATATATTTCTGCAAAACATAATTTTACATATCTATTGCGCATGTAAAGTTTTAACATAGTCGCATGAATATTAAAATTGTCGAAATTCAGAAATGTCAGTTATGCCAATAGTAAGACGTCAAAAAATAAAATGAAATGGATATAGTGTACGGAAATCACGTAAAGTGAACGATGGCGCAATGTAAAGTGTCTGATCAAGTTTTATATAGGCGCATATAGAGAGTAATTTCGGTATGTGTTTTATTTAGCGAGAAATTAATCAGATTTACTTAATGCAGAGATGGCATAATTATCTGTAAGTCCATAATCGCTTCGACGTAAGAACGTTACTATATTTTGGTTTTATGAGTAAATGTAAGGAACAAAACCCGTTCGAAACCATTACCATGGTACGAAGAAAAGTTAAGATAAGATTGGCATTTGTGTAAGAATTTCGTTGGAAAACTAGTTTTCCGGAAATCTCAACGGAGCTCATCTGAGGTTTTCTTACTTCAATTATGTTTTAAGCCATTGAGAAAAGCATTCGTTGTACGCATGAATAGAAAGCAGACAAGTAGTATTTGATTAAATGTGGCAGTTTTTCTTCACAAAGCTAGTTGTAAGTCTGATGACCAGGAATAATTGGATTATGACGCACAATCGTCTGTATGTGCATTCGATTTTAGAGCATCATCACTATTTCATATTCAAAGAAAATTCTTGAAAAAAATTCATTTTTTTTTACAAATAAAACAAAGAAAATACGGTGGAGGAAAAGAAAAACAGACACACAAATCTGCGCCATTTGTTCAGTTCTTTTATTTTTGTTGTTTTTTTTGTTTTTTTTTTGGCAATAGTAACAATAACATTTATCTGTCTCGCAGTTTTGTTCTCTGCATACATTTCATCTTATTTCAACTGGGTTCAAAATCATTATCGTCATATTCTCCTTTTTTAATTCACCCATAAATTGTAAATTTGGTTACTAAAATATATTTTTAGACACTTTTTCTGTACATTCTACTACGTCATCATTTGATGTTTATTTTTTTTTTTCTTTTTTTCTGTCTTGTTTAAATTCCATATTCATATGGAGAGTTCATTTACTCGTTTATCTGTTGGTGAAAAAATTTATTCTCGTCCAAAAGTTTGAAATCGCAATAATTCTGTAACCGAAAATTTGTTTTGCCTATTTATTTGTTACTTCAATATAAACCTAATTATTTATGACATTTTAAATACACATCGAAAGATCAAGAAAGCTCTCAAACTTATATTCGCAATTTGATCGATGCCAGTATCGACTTCCGAGTTGTGACAGCTTTAATGATGTTCGATATCAATTCAATTAATTGACTTGATATTATATGCAATTCTGTGTGTTATTCCTATATTATAATTCACTTTTTGTGTTGACTACTCTCCATTAAAACACAATGACTATAACATGCGTATAACAGTAATTTTGTTGTTGTATGTGATTTCATTTTCTTTGAAAAAGATGAAAATCAAAATTGTGTACGATTTAAATAATTGCAGTGCAAATTTGCCTGGTTGTGGCACTTCTGCCATAACAAATCCTAAATTAAAATGAGCTCAGCTCTTTGTTTATTTATGTTTTTTTAGTTTTTTCTGTTTTTTTTTCTTTCTTCCATTGGATTATTCTATTTTCTATAGTGCGATTGTTATAGTCGAACGATTGTTGCCGTGATTTTAAATCAAAATCGAATCATATCGCATCGCATCGTAAATATGGGAAATAAATCGTTGACGAGGCACGTCACTCTCTCTTCAAAGTGATGGCATAAAATATATCATTGATTTGTTAGTAAAATGATGAGCCGCACCATGTATCGTGTATTTGATGGTTTACATCATTTTGGCCGTGGTGATTGTGTTGAGTGGTTTGTAATTGTGGTGTTGTTGCTGGCATACATTGGAAGCAGTAATTAATGCCATGATTATTGTCCCAAAATTGTTCACCTTTGCAGGAGAATCGTAGTGCGATTTCAATGCGTTGACCCACCTCCATTGAATTACCAAATACGGTGAAGGAAAATTTATCGGAAAACCCATCACATGAATTAGGTACATATTCTGCCATTAAATCGGAATAGCTTTGCCATGCGTCCAGTGTGTAACGCACGTGCACCGATTTATGAAAGTCCAAATTGCGTACGCGCACAATGCCCGTAATTGTCAGGCAAATTGGATCGGTAACGGCTGCATTTTCGAGTGCAACATTTTGCAATTGGACAACATCCAAAAAGTTGGGCGATGCGCCCGGCTGCTGAAATAATGGCACGATAATTTTATCTAAGCGTTGGCCCAATGAAATTGGTAGATCTGGTGCAGCTATCGCCAGTTCGTCGAATGCCGATTTCGGGACTCGCGGTATTTCATCTAAAAATGTGCGCACATCGGCCAAATCTAAGCCCAACACATCGGCAAAGCGTACGATTTTCTTTCGGCCTGGTGTACCAGGCGGTGTTTTTCCCGTTTTTAACGATGACGAACGACGGAAACGCTCTTTTGGCGGTGGCTCCTCTTCCTCTTCCGATGAATGACCATTTACATACGAATCCACATTTAATGTGTCTTTTTTCGTATTTGGATCATATTTTGGGATTTCATGAACGCCATTTGTACTAATACTATTTGTGCGTTCGAGTTGAATGGCAACTGTATGCTTATTCAGAATATCCTTTTCATCGGATGCGATAGAATCGTCAGTCAAACCATTTAAATTATTGTCCAGCGATTTTGGTGATGCACAAAAATCCGTCACATCCATATCATTCGTATCCGATGCATATTCCGAGGTAGTAGACAGGGTGGTTGGTGATTTTGGAAGAGTTTCAGTACATTGCACCAGTACATCATTGAAACCGTTGTGCTGCTCGTCATGTGGCAAATATTTCACGTTTGGATCTTTTTTTGAATCATCGCAATCATAGAATTCAGTACCCAGCGAAAGTGAACGTTGCTCGTTGTCCGATGATTCTGGATCGAAAAATGGTTCATCGGTGGATGAACTGTCACTGTGCTCGTTTGTGTTGTTATTGTCAATCGATGAGATTGGTGATGCACACACACAACCCGATTCAGATGCATTCTCCTGGGGCGTTGCAGTCGATGTGGTTGATGTTGTATTGATTAGACGTGCATATTCACTTTCATCAACCGGACTGCCCGGTATATCAAAGTCAAAATACGAATCGGTAAGATCGGGTAGTCCATTTCCGGATGCAACGGGTTGATGATTTGTCACATTGGACGATGCTTGTGTGTATGAATTCGTACTTAACCACGAATTGTCCGAGCCTGAATGGCCTGAATTGCCTGAATTGCTTGAAGTGATTGGTGTTGATTCGTTGGACTAAATCAAGAAACAGAAACCAATAGAGAAAAGACATGAAAAGAAAAGAAAAACACAAAAATCGAAATGCAAAATACGAAATATATGTGTGAACAATTTCCGCGAGAAGTCAATCAATCGATCGATGTCATAATCGGTTCGATTAGGTAATACCTGTGTTCCCAATGTGCGAAGACGTGATTGAAGGCTTCGGGCAAATGCTTCCGCACGACCTCTACAAGACATTCCTAAGGGCAGTAACGCCGTTAGCCCACAAGGTCGCTCTGTACTATTACTACAATTGCTCGAGTGATTCATGTAGTTTCGTTTTATCCCAATGTATTGGCCTGAAATATTGAAACATTGATTATTTGATACGGCAAATCGAAACTGTGCCGATTAAATGTAATTTTAATTTCTGTTATTTGTGCTGATTAAAACGAACGAACGAACGAACGAATGAACGAAAAAAAATCGATGAATTTCAAGTCTGGAAATTAAATGAAACGTCTGATGTTCCGTCTATCACAAAAATCACTGACTTAACCACTTACAAAATAAATCGGTTTGAAAGCTTCTCCTTAACGCATCTGAGATAATTTTGAATGTGTCGCTATTATTATAACTTGTATTATTTACTTTTCATCGGAAATCGTTGATTCGTTTTCGTTTTGTTCGCATTTGCAAAATGATGAAGATGAAGAGAGAAAAGTATAACGGCAACCGAAATGAAAAACCGAAAATCCTGTGGCGACAATCGCGCAATCATACATGCAATGATCACGCTAAATGTCGTCATCGTATCGTGTATAGATAGGTGATGAATATTTGCTGTTGTCTCTTGCCACTGATCATCACCAAGTCAAGCCATAACAATCAACATTCAACAACTCGGTATATATTGGTGAGCAAAAGCGTGAAAGAGCAAACGAATCGCAAAAATGTGACACAGAATATTGCGAATATTGTGTAGAAAAGTTCGCCGTTTGCGCTACAACGCACAAATAATTGTGTGTGAGCGATGTGAGACAACGTTTATTGATTGTTTCATATACGATAGTGGTGAATCTTATGTGGCTATATAGTTGTCTCACAGTCACACAGCGCTCACCATATATCCAACATATCTACAGCTATGCGGAACATAGCAGAAAAGAAAAAATTCACTTTCATTTTCATCAATGTGTACACACGATTTGCGTTACACTTTTAACAGAGGGAAACTTCACACATAAAATAGTAAACTGAATTCCGTGAAAATGTGTTTTTGGTTTGCATTCGCTATGGAAAATTACTAAAGAATAATGTTCAATTTTTATCCGAAATTGGAATCATTTAACAGTTCATGTATAAACACTATGTAAAAACAGTGGCAACACTTATGTATTTCTCATATATTTGTAAAATGATTCCAAAGTGTTCATTATTCTTTCGAACACGAACATCAACCAGAAGTCGAAGAACACTAACAACGAAATTCGGTCAAAATTATTAATGAAAGTCAATTTGGCCTTATAAAACCAAACAAAAGCTATCTAAGTTCATTGCTCACTTTCATAACGGAATGCAATGATAAGTCGTAGTAAACCAAAAATAATAATACCCTCAATTTTTCGAGTTTGTTGCGCAAAAAGTTGAACTCAAGAGGCTGGCTCGTTTGGTGACTCTCCCTCTCTCTCACTCGCTCACTCTAAATGGAATACTCTCTTTCTCTTTCTCTCTCTCTCTCTCTCTCTCTCTCTCTCTCTCTCTCTCTCTCTCTCTCTCTCTCTCTCTCTATCTGTGTGTGTGTGTAGTTTTAATTATTTTTTTTTCTTTTGCGAACACTATTTTAATAAATCACCTGACTGAATGAATTTCAATGCGATATGTTGAGAATCGTTAGGAAATGCCAACCGTTGATGTACATCGCGTGGACGATGCACATTAAATAGAATCGATTACGAATGATCGAGATGAATAGCACTTACCGTTTTCTAAAAATATATATCAAAATCCTCCTTTTGTAAAATTGCAGCTGTACAAGCTACTTGGACACTAAACACAAACTAATGTCAATCGAATCGTAAGATTGTTCGTCGATAACGTTCCTTTCGGTTGATTAGCACGAATCCCAAATTCGTTTGTTTTCTAGATGATAATCGGTTCATACAACATCACACACAACAAAAACCAAAAACAAAACAGAAACAAAACGAAGAGTCTATCGTTGGAATTTATGTCCTTTGCGGCAAATATTTACTGTCTCTGATTTCTTGTTTTTTCTGCTCGTGCTTTCTTTTCATCGATTTTCGTTTGCCTTATTTAAGAACTTCGGTTTTTGAATGTTTGCTGCGAAATGGTTTTTATATATTTTTTTTAACAAAATTTAAAATTGTTTGCTGTAAATTACATCTTATTCCAGTATTCCAACCAACACTAATCGCTCAAATTCGTTGTGAATTGTCGTGTGCTACAAAATTCTTTTCTTTGTCTTCACTCACTTTGAATGTGATAGATTTCAATTGTTATTGATTAGCCAATTATAGATTTAAATGATCGTTTTTGACAAATTTCATTGAATTTATCATTTGTGATTATTGATACGGATTTGTTTACCAACTCCAATTGGGCGTTCCCGTTTATTTGATTTTATTTCTTCCAGCAATTACTGTGCGACTTTTGTAACTGTGTATGAAACCAAATAAATTTCCAAAAGAATAAACACACACGCACACACATATAATTGTTTCGTTCAATTATGATGCTGATTTAAATGAATATTCGAAGTACGAAATAACAAAACGAGAGAGAAACAAAACAAAAAAAAACGGACAAGAAATTGATTCGTACAATTGGCAGCAACAAATTTCTTTCAACAAAAATCAGAATCGTTCAGTTTATATGTTGAAATTGATTCAAATTCACATTGAATCTTTTGCTCAATGTGTATGATGTGCAGCTGTAAGCAAACAAGATGAAGTGCTGTTAAACTCTGAGCTGAACTAATACAAGGACACAAATTTGCATTTTATGCACTCGCCACTGATGCTGACGGTTATTTCAATGATTCTGTGTGTTTTTTTTTTATTAATGTACGTTCATGTTCGTTTGCAAATGAAACTTAACAGCTTTGATCTGCGTCGTGTTTTTCGGTGTAAATTCGTACTCAATACTGACAATCGAATCAATCGCAACCGAAAATTTTTCGAACATTGATCAAAAACAAACAAATTGGTGACGATGCGTCAGCATAGCGTTCATCGTATACCAAAGCGGCACAAATGAGGCGATAAAATTAAGTGCATTTGCCAAATAACAAATGACAAAAGACGAACAAAAACGCTTCAAAACGAAAAGAAAATAGAAGATAAATAAACAAAATGAAAACAAAAAAACAAAAAAAATTCTGTTCAGGCGACAAAATAGCTCAGTTTGATGTGATGCCCAGAACATCATTCTTGGTGGTTTTTCTCTCATGAGTTTAAGTATGCAATGGGCTATCTGGTTGATTGTGTGCTCAGCAAATATACAGAGCTGCTCATTATCTACTATTCGCAAATGGTAAACAGAAATTAATCGTGTGTCACTAGAAATGCACGTACCACCGAATGAACCCGAAACATTCAGCAGTTTGCTCGGTTGCCTCTCTTAGACACACGCACCACAAATAAACATTAGATTAGTTGAAATGACAATCCAAAAAAAAAACCAAAACAAAAACAAACAAAAAATCTGCGAATTTTCCTCCCATTTGACAATTTAACGTTCATATTACTTTAAACTCTTTAATTCGCTTATTATTCATTATTCTAAAAATACGCATTTTAAATTTGAATCACACCGTTCATCGTCTGTTTGCCACTCTTTATCTCATTTCTTTTGTTTTTTTTTCAAATTTTATTTTGGCGCTTCGTTTTTTTTCTTTCTCCTCTCGTTTTCTTATTTCGTATTAAAAGTTTGTCGTTGAATTTACGTTAATGAAACACACAACTAAAATTACAGATCCTTTCACGCAACGGAATTACTTTGTATCTTTATCGAATATGAGTGTATTTTCTGTATATGCCCAAAAGCAAGTAGCATCGAAATGTCTCTCTTATAGTCAATGTATTTGCTCATTTTGGCTCAAAATGTTAAGAATAATAACACACAATTTCACACACAAATCAAATTATAAAAATAAAATTAACGCGAATAAATAAAAAAAAATAAAAACAAGTATAAAACTGAACGAACGTGTAAAATGTCATTCTAAGGACGAAATAAGGTCAAAATAATTTTGGACGCCGGATCGCGCGCTTCATTGAATACCGTTGCTTTCGACAAACTGCACTTGAATATATGTACACACATTGTATTCACTCGTATTCGTATTCGTGCCCGTATTTCTTATCCGCTTCTCGATATGATATTCATTTTCGTTTTCTTCACTCTCCGTTTCTCTATTTGTGTGTGTGTGTGTGTGTGTGTGTGTTTCTGTCTCATTCTTTATTTCTTTTGCTCAGATCAGCTTTTGACGTTTATTTGTTTCGATGTTTTAACTCAACACTCTCAACTCTCTATCTCTTCTCAATTGAGAACAACAACAACAACAAAAATACGACCACTTTTGTGTCTACTTGAATTCATTTTGGCTCTATCACTCGAATTCAGTTTATATTATTGGTGTTTTATTTTTCTCTCTCACATCGTGGTCGTTGTGATTCACGTGAAACTATGATAACAGCGCCTGCGCCAAATCAATCCAACTGTCACACAACCACATCAATATCATTTCGAATTAAATGCCTATAATGACGTCGATATACACATTGTTCATCGCCTCTCTTGCTATCTCTCACACATTCTCTTCTCTGTCTCACTCTCTCCGTGTGTTCATCACCATGTGCGTACGCTTGATATGTACATTCACACATGAACATAGCACGCATAGCTCAGCTCAGCCCCATAACAAATTCATTGAGAAATCACCCATGTCGGCGACTATCTTGATTTCATCCAAGCTCATAACACACAATCAGCGTCACTCGATAGTCTAGATAGTCTCGCATATTCACCCACAATACCCATACACAGTACACACAGCAGCGTCAGCATCACTTCACATCCATGTAGTACTCTCATTATCAGGACAGCTGTTTCACCGATATTTGTCTGCATTATCATAACAATTTACACACCGAGAAGGTCGAAAACTGAAATATCATAATGCAAAAATTCCATTTGAATTGTTTTTGTTCATTCATCGTCATCGTCGTTTGTCGATGCCGTTGTCGTTGTCATCGTTGAAATTCCAGAATTAGAATTCTTATCATATCAGTAATAACAACAACAACAACAAAAAAGTCATATTCAACGCAACTGGAATGGCCATACCTAAGTTAACTGTTTAACTGTTGACCCACCAACTTAGCGAACGGTGTTGTTTGTCACAGAATTCAAATTGATGACGATTGAAATTAAAAAAAAAAAAAAAAAAAATAAGTTAAAAATAAAATGACATTGTCAAAAATACACACTTTCCAGTGATAAATACGCTATGATAGAATCGATCATTGTTCTTTTCATGTTCAATATCGGAGTAACAGAAAAATGCCATTTTCTAATGTTTTCAGTAAAAAAAATATTCCACATTATCAGCATTTTCAGGCTAGGGGGAAAAAAACCTAAACAATTTTTTCAAAAAATTAGGACAAAAATGAAATGAATAAGCAACTGATGTACGGATCTTAGACAGTCTATTTAGTTTTAATCAATAAAATTAAAACGCTGTAATCTCTTGTCAACAGAAAAAAAGACGAATGTTTATTTATATAATGCATTACATTGAGAATTCAAGTTGATTGTTGCCTTGAACTTGCATATTTGTAAACGACAAACATACGTTTATCTCGTTACAGAAATTACACATCGGTTTCAAACAGCACGTCCAGAGATTCGATCACTTTTACTGCAATGCTTATTGCCATGGCTCGAAAATATGGAATTGGTTGCTGCAAATGTAACTCCAGCCACTCCATTATCATATATTATGGTATGCATGATTTGGTTCATTTGGTTCATTTGGTTTTTTTTTTCATCATGAAAATGTCGTCTCGGTTTAATCGTTCTCTTGGATTTCATTTATAGTTTTATCCGGACTCAAGTTCACGCTCCAAAAGAGATGGCTCTGGTTCAACCGAAGCTACCGAAATGATTTTAAATAATCTATTTTATATTACAACAAAGGTAAACGCGATTTATCACGCGATCAATATAAATTGTTCGCAAAATAAACAATCCTCGGTGAAATGAATAACGTTGATTTTTTTCGTAACAGTATTCGGATTCACACACAAGAGAAATCGAGGAAATATGGGGAAGCTTATGCCAATTTTGGCCAAATAATCTCAAGGTTATTCTACGATATTTGGTGATCATATCTGGAATGGCGCCAAATGAACTTTTACCATATGTATGTGTTTGCAAAATCATACTCAAACAATGTATCCATTTGATCATGCACTGTTTTGTTGAATTTCAAATTGTTTTTTGTTGTAGGCAAAACGTGTTGCTTTATATCTAGCAAGAGCTTGCCCAAATCGATTGTTGGATGAACTCATGACAGAATTACAAACGGTCGAAACATTAAACTGTTTGATTGAACGAACCGAAACACCACCATTCTATCGGTTGACTAGCATGAGAAAGGCCTCAAGCCACTCAGATGGTAATGAATAACATTCAAGTCAACAGCCCGAAGCAAATGAATTACAAACTAAATATTTGTTGTTCTGTTTTTTTTTTGTTGCTCATTTATTTTGCTTGAACAGGACCTGCAACTGGTGCAAACGATTCACGAATGCAAGATTTGGCCGTGGAAAAGGGAACAATTCATACAAAAAGACACAGTGGAGAAGATCCTATTAAAACTGGGTACGGTCATTGCAAATGATTATAAATCGAATCGAATCGAATTGATGTCTCATTTGAATCGGTATGGAATAAATGTTATTTTTTTTGGTTTTTGGTTTTTGTTTCGTACAAATAGAACGTGTAAATCGGATAGTGGACTGCGAGCATTTTCAACAAACTATCGACCACCGCGAGGAAGCGATAAAATTCGTGCATTGTCAGGTCCATCGATTTTACCAAGACCGGAGGATGTGATAAGCCATGAGCCAGAGTTGCGAGCTGAAGAATCATTTGATTTACGTAATACAGATCCACCGGTTATATTGCATCCACTTCCAATGCCTGAATATGGTGGATATTTTGCACAGCTCACCGAATTTTTACCTGATATTAGTCTACCTATAAGCGGTTTCCATCGGTATGGTTGAATAACAACAACAACAAAAAAATCAAGTATAACAACTACTAAATCATTTTCCATTTTGGTCCATCCATCCATTTGTAGATGTAATGTGGCTGTAATGCTTTTGACTGACATCGTTATTGACGGTATACCCGAAATCGATTGGACACTTCACATACCAATTATGTTGCACATTCTATTTTTGGGTTTGGATCATACGCGGCCAATTGTACGTGATCATTGCAAGCAATTACTGTTAAATATATTGGTTGTGTTGGCAGAGCACAATGATCATTTGACAGTTGCAAAAATCCTATTGAATGCACAAACATCCAAAATGGGTCTTGGTTTGCCAATTCCAACACTACCCGTGACAACGCATAATTTCACTGGTATGATCAACTAAATTGCGTCTTCTTAAATACCAAACGCGAACAAAATATTGAAATAAACGAAATTAACCATTTTTATATTTTGATATAATGCTTTAGAACCACATGCCGAATACGATGCATATTTATATAATACAAATGTGAATGCGGTAGCCCATTCGACATCAAATTCCGTAACACCAACGTCAACTGTTACAACAATCATTCAAACACCAAATCCAAATCCAAATCCGAATGCAAATTTAGCGCCAAATATTGGTGTAACCACAGCTGAATCGAATATAGATGCTTGCAATGTGCATAGTACACCCGAAGAAACATCAACTGCCGCCACCATGCAAACGCCACAAGTGATCAAAGATCTCATCAGTTTTTTGTCACAAGAAAGTTCACAACCGTTGTGGAACTATGAAGATATTACGGCAAAAGTGTGGTCGGTGAAATCGGCCGAGCAGTTAACATGTTTTTTGCGTCATATCGTGAAAGTGTACTCGGATAGCTATCCACATGCAAGAATATCAGAACGTTGGGCCCAAACGGCACTACAATTGGGTTTGAGCTGTTCGTCACGTCACTATGCCGGCCGAAGTTTGCAAGTATTCCGTGCGCTAAATGTTCCAATCAATTCACGAATGTTGTCGGACATTTTATCTCGTTTGGTTGAAACGGTGGCCGAACAAGGCGAAGATATGCAAGGCTATGTCACCGAATTGCTGTTGACACTTGAAGCGGCTGTCGATAGCTTAGATTCCGATTTCCGTCCGTTGGATGTGATGAAAGATATTTTCAAAAGTACACCAAATTTAAATAACAAAGACGGTGTCAATGTGACGGCTGGCGGTAAAAAATCACCATCAGGAATCGTACAGCAAACACAAAACTATATTACCTCATCGGGTCATACAAGAAGTACCAGCTATTCGGTATCATATTGTACACGCAAAGTTTCAAATTCACCATGTGATAAACAAGGTAATTATCATGGTCATGGAACTTTTAAGTAATTTGAAATTACTAATTTCAATTTTTGTGTACGTGCAGTTGAGTTGAGAAATCGAGCCGTCGCTTTAGAATTGGAAAGAAATTCAGCTGCAAAGTTTGGTTCATCATTGTCACGATCACGTAGTGCACAAAGTTTGAAATTGCTTGGCGATACAGCGACACAGGTTTGTTGACAATATTCGAGAACAGCTACAATAAATAACTAGTAATTATATTTATTTATGCAGCAAAATCGTAATATTTTTAAAAAAATGCATTGATTTTGCTATGTTGAATGAATATTGTGCACTTTATGTCAAAGTTTAACGGAATTAAATCAATAATTTTATTATTTCAATGCATTTGTATTTCTCAATTTTCTAGGATGACAAAATGACCATTTTGGCGCAACTATTTTGGTTGGCGGTGTCGTTGCTTGAAAGTGATTACGAGCATGAATTTTTGTTGGCATTACGACTATTGGCACGAGTTCTGCATCGTTTGCCATTGGATCGTCCAGATGCTCGCGATAAAGTGGAAAAATTGCAACAGCAATTGAAATGGGCTGGTTATCCCGGTGTGCATGCATTGCTATTGAAGGGTTGCACTCACACCGTAACATATGAGCAAACAATTTCGCTGCTATCTCAAATGCCACCATTGCTATGTTTGCCGGTGTGCGATCCAACACAAAGCTGTGCATTCCCAATGAATGTCATCGCTCTACTACCATACATGCTATTGCAATACGAAGATGCTAACGAAGTATGTGTTCGTAGTGCTGAAAATATAGCACAAGTAAGCACTGAACTTGGTGCCAAATTGGAAAACTTGGGCACAGTTATGACATTGTATAGCCGAAAAACGTTTAGCAAAGAATCATTTCAATGGACAAAGTGTGTGGTTAAATATTTGTACGACACCTATGCTCACATGGGTAGGTGTTCTATTGACCACATATATCATTTGATGATTGAAATTCATTTAAAAAAAACGGACAACCTTGTTTTAACAATTGTATTTCTGCAGGTCTTCATATGTTGGCGTTCTTGGTGGAAGTGCTTGAGAAGGGCATGCAACAAGTGCAAGTGCCCATTTTGAACATAATTTACTGTATGCTTCACTACATCGACCTGTCGTCACCGCATGCACAACCAATTTCATCGGATCTAATTCGAGTGATTGCCAAGTACTTAGATGTAAGTATGAAATTGAATTGTCTCAATCAAATTGAAAAAAAAAATGAAAATCATCAAATGAAAATATTATAATTGCGATTAATTTGTCATTTGTTTAGCAAAATATTTACTGGAAGGATGCGTTAAAAATTTTAAAATTAGTTGTGACCAGAAGTTCAACGCTACAAGTGGTGCCACAAGGATCACCCGGTGGCACCTCACATCATTACTATGGCAGTTTTAGCGATTCCGAAGTATTTTGCAAGAAGGTTAGATTTCCGATTCGCTCTCTCACAGCAATACAACAATTTGATTGAGTTCATTTGCTCGATTTTCACCTCATTTCATATGATTTTTGTCCGAATTAGGAACTCGCCGGGCGCACAATGGACTTTACATTTGATGTTGCACAAACACCGTTAATTGGGCGACGAATTCTATTGAAATCCGAAACGGGTTCCATTCAAAATCTCAATCGTAATAATGGTCAAGCCGTACATTTGAATCACAATATCAGCGGAACGCCAAATTCACCGAGACGAAGTGCAAGCTTGTCTCCAGCTGATACAGCACCGTTGAGTGGATGGAAACGACCATGGCTATCACAATCACGTGTACGAGAATGTCTTGTGAATCTGTTAACGACATGCGGTCAACGTGCTGTCGGTTTACCCAAGAGTCCATCGGTATGTTACAATCGCAATTTTGCATTGATTTCTAAACTTGTTTGTCAATAACACCAACACCAAAACAGCGCATAACTGTGCGTGTACATCTTTACCATTTGAAAGAAACAACAATTTTTGCTTGAACCAATGACATTTTGTGTATGCACATTGGAACCTTTTCAAAATACCCAAAATAACCCCAAATTGGTTTTATGATATTAAACATTTACCATTTTATCGATGTTGCATCGATGATCCGACAACAACAACAACAAAAAAACATCATTTCTGTGAGGTTTTTTAATGATCATTTTTCCAAGCATGTTCATATCAAAACAATTTAATTTTTTAAAACTTTATTTATTTTTGCAAAGCATTAATTTTAATTTTCTTTCTTTGAATGCAATTTTTTTTATTTCAATACAAAACAAAAAAAATGGTTTGAAAAAAAATAGGATGATTTCATAAGCTCGGTTTGTTCGAATTCCAAGGTAAACAGAACATTTATTTCATCTGTTTCACAATTTTTCAATCATTTAAACAAATTTTGTTTATTTGTGTTGAGTTTGTTTATGAGAATCTCTCTTTTCTTTCCGTAGTTACTTGTAATCGTTTTCACATCACACCCGCATTTATGCCACACACACACACATTTCGTTTCGTTTCACCATGTCACATGTAGTTGTAATTTATTTTGGTTGTTATTTGAGTTTCGTTTTGTGCGAAAAAATGAAAAATGCGGCATCGTGTACAATAGGGTGTTTCTGAAAATAAAGAGTACAAAAGTGTCTGGTATTAATTCAAAGTGCACTCAATTTAGTGTCGATTGGTGGCATTCATTAAACATGTCGATTGGTATTCTCACTTCCCGAAGCTAAAAACTTGTTTGGAGTCTGAATGTCAATCGCTTTTGTTCAATCATTATCAAAATAAAGAAACACTTACCAAAAGAAAACACCATAATGTACTCCCGCTCCAATGCCTATTAAGAGGCAAAGGCCAACTAATCCACAAATATTTGTCATGATTAGCTAAAGTAAAACTAAGGTTACATTTGATATTTTTAAAAATTTAAGTTGATTGATTGTAAGTGACGATTGGCGACAGTCGCTAGGTGTTTTATATTTCTTGCTGCGGATCGTACAAATCTTGATCACGATCTCTACGAATTGGTCTTAATAAATTCGGATGAATCGGTTTGTTGAACAGTCTGCAATGTATAAACAATAAAATCAACATTGATAATTATACCGTAAGGAAATTGCATCACATTAACCACTCTAACCTTTATATAGGATGCATTTGGCGGCTACCAAATCCCGATGCCAGACGATTGTCGTTTGATCGCACACCCATAAAAAAAATCACACTTCACTGATGTGGTGTGGCTGCTCCATACACTGCAAACGCTAGTTTGCCGCTTTAAATTAGTGTGCAGCACATAGACACACTAATGCAAAGCAGCAATGTAGCAGCAAGTAGTGTGAGGCAGCAGCAGCACCAACAGATGAAGTGTGCACTAATAACACTCACACTATTAATATTGCTTGTGCTGCTGCTGCTTCACACTACTTGCTGCTTCATTGCTGCTTGGTATTAGTGTGTCTATGTGCTGTACACTAATTTAAAGCGGCAAACTAGCGTTTGCAGTGTATGGAGCAGCCACACCACAGCAATGAAGTTTGATTTTTTTTATGGGCATCATTACGTTGTCAATCGTGTGTAGTCGCCAGTTTGGGAAGAACTTTTTTGTCTTCAGCACTAAACGACGATTTGGCAGCGCGTTGTGAATCAAATTTCCGTCCAAGCGCATTTGGTTGCGCACCCGTTTCCATGCTCGTTTCCCCATTCCAATTACAATTTGTGTCGGCAAGAATTCTGCGTTCCAAGCTGGTGGACTACAGTTGCGGCACACCTTGAAATCAATTCACAATTCACAATATGATATTATATATCTATTTCAATACAATCATTGAGTTGCTTACCTTAAATCGCATGTTCCGTGTGTTTCGATCAAATCGGTTGAAACATTTTGGACACGTTTGCGACGTATCGAATGTAAACATTTCCAAGCTTTTTGAAACTGTTCACTAGTTTTCGTACTCCTGGGCATCGGACGTACTTCCGAATACTGATGGGCGAATTCGGTGATATCTGTGCAGCTCCAATGTATGCAATTCAATTGCAGCAATTGTCTTTAGTTTGTTTGTTGAAAATGCAGCAATTTTGTCTACTGCGCGATTCGATTCGATGTACTTATCAAGTCCCATCCGTGCATATTTTTGGTTGGCGTATGTTGCTATGCCAGCTTCGAACATCCGCAAACGGTGCTCCACATATGTACGCCAATAAACGCTCTTTGGTGATGGCATCGTGACGTATAGAAATTGGTCATTTATCTCAGCTGTTTTGAATGCTTCCGTCCATCGTTCGGTCTTTCGATCACGCGTGCGCTGTTTTGCATTCCAATGATAATGTTTGCTGCTAATCGTTATGTTAAACTGTAGGAAAAAAAAAACAACAATATAAAAGCCGTTCATTAGTGAAATAAAGTAAATATTGCTAAAATGAAATCATTGTATCGAACGGAAAACTCACTTCTTTGTTTGTGCGCACAGTACGTTTAACTGTGGCATTCCATGTTTTCATGCCCGGGTCGATTCCAAGTTCATAGACGATTTTATTCATGTTGAAATCGTTCGAAATTTGGTCCACTATTGTTTGTTCATCGACAGGTGGTTTCTTTGTTTTTATGTAAAGCAATGAAACAGAGTCACTGTTCGTAACGATTTGATGATGGAACCGTTTGTGACGTTTTCCGATGCGATTGATATAGGGAATATTAAATATTGAACTCCAACGATCGTTATCACCACCATTCCATTCCACTTTTTTCGAATCTTTGAACATTTGAAGTTTAGCGATTTCCTTCATGGTGTCATCGATCTTAATGTGTTTCAAATGAAAACTACACAATGGAATTGCCACAAATGTATTAATTTTTGGTGGTCGTGGAACAGCTGTTTGACCTCGAAATTGCAACGGATTGTGATTGATGTGGAATTGTTCAATTTCGCGTTGCATTTTCACCCACATACGTAAAGATTTGAACCAGTTGTCCGTTACGAATGTTCGCATGTTAAGAGCATCAGCACCACCAATCAAATATAACTCATTTACGAGCAAATCCATATTTAATCTTCGATGTTGATCACCGTTTGTTCCATCTCGGCCAAGAAATACACTGCGCAAAGCATTTTTGACATCGGTGTCATCGATGTTGAATCCGAGTCCTATGCGCGACAGATAAAATGTCAAACGTGTAGCACCACCACTTTCCTCTATACGAACGTCATTAATACTTTCAATACGTTCGATTTGTAATGCGCAAAAATAGGAATTAGTGATGGCGCTAGCCGTTTATCAAAAAACTGATGTTTTTAATGCTATTGTTGTTGTAGCGCATGACGTGCGGCTGAATCCTTGCAATTGCAATTCGTATTTCTTCATGCTAAAAAATGCTTTGATCCGTTTATAGCAGTGCTGTCTAATGTTTGTGCGAACGTTCTGCGTGTATAGTTCAACCATATATTTGAACGAATTCGTCATGGCCGTTCTCTTCGGAAGCGTGATTTGGTATGCTGTAATCCATCTCATGAATAAATATGGCACACTATACATCGGTTTTCGGACATTGTCATTATTAACCCCCATAAAACAGTTTTTTATGTGAAGAGGCCCCATTTTGTTCGAAGAATTTTCTGTTCGAAGAATCATCTGGATCGTCCACTGCTGAATTGACTTTAAAGAGCAGCAGCAACGAAGCCAAAAATTGAAATTTTGTTGCTGCAAGACATAGATTACGGATAAGTTCACGAAAATTATTCAAGTGTTTCCTTTTCACCACTTTTTTTAACGTCAATTTAATTGTCGAGTAAATTTCATTTTCTTTGAGCTTGTAACGAGCGCGTGGTGGTCCGCTTCGATCACTCATTTTATTCACTTGATATCAATACTATGCAATACTTGGTCGTGACAATTTAATTTGAATTTTATCGTGTGAAATCTGATGGCCGAACGATTGCGAATGATGCATCACACGGCCTTTTATAGGCAAAAAATGCTGACGGAGTTTGACACAGAATGAAAGGTGAAATTCAAGAATGCAAACATATTTGATAAATAAACAATCAAAATCATTTTGCCTAAAATCGAGGCATGTGCTGTATCGTACTCTAAATTTATACCAGACAATTTTTTACTCTCAATTTTCAGAAATACCCTATTGTACAAACAAATCCGTATTCGATATACTCACAATACGATGTTATGCAATTGTCTATCCTATTCTACAGCAAATTCACATAATTTCAACATTTTTTTTTGTCCACTTTAAATTTATGATCCTTATTTCTGCACGAAAATTACACCATGTTTGAGTTTTATTCTTACCATTTTTCGGTTTATGTTTTCAAGCAATGAAACACACACACACACACACACGCACACGAAGAAAGACTTACACATAAAATCCAAAGACGATTTTGTTAATAAAAATGAACGGGTTTTGCTGAGTTACAATTGAGATTTATAGAGTTTGTTCTATCGTAATTTTTCAGGTGATATTCAGTCAGTCATCGGATTTAATGGAACGACAATCTTCGGCTGCTTCGAGTACAGAAGAAACGAGCGGAGCACAACAAGACCTAAGCGGTGGATCACGTCGAGATGATGGCCAACCAGACTTTGGTGTATTTAAAGACTTTGACTTTTTGGAGTATGAAAGTGAAAGCATCGAAGGCGAATCTACGGATAATTTCAATTGGGGCGTTCGTCGTCGGCCACTTTCGGATGGTGACAGCGAACCTATAACCGGTTCCAAGGGTCATTCCGTTATGGAAGAGAGCTTAAGCGAAAAGACACCAATTCTGAATAAACGACGAGTAAGAACAGTAAATCAAACTCAGATTCTTTAAAAAAAATTATATTATTAAGTCACATTCAAATGTTGTAAATGTTTATGAATTCTGAATTTTCACTTTCAACAGACGCGTCACAATCCAGAAGATTCGTCCGATGATGATGTCGAATCGGAATCGCCTCTAGATGAATATCAGAAGCCGATTTTCATAAAATCTCAATATCACAGTGGACCGCCAACGTCATTAAGCATCCGTGAACGACGGCAAAGGTTTGTTTGACTATGGCTAATATGAATGTGAATGAATTACCAGAAAGAAATAAAACAAATAAATCTTCCAATTTGATAGACGTGATTCCGTGTCACGAAGTGACACAAGTGGTTCAAGTGCTGGTGATCTGGGGGAAATTACACCGTGCAATGCATCGCCCCATATGACTGGCATGATTTCATATCGTGTACCAATCCGTGATGAAGTTGAAGAGCAATGGCGACGTAATATCGAAAGTTTACTTTTTAATCCAGCCACAAACTATGCACCGGAATTACTCATGCAACTTTATCGAGTTGTTAAGGTATGTTTGAAATAAATTTATGTTAACGATTGAACAACGTCCTTGATTATCGCAAGAATTGTATTTATTTTTAAATCGTAGGAATTAACATTGAAATCAATAACCATTGCTAAAAATGCTGTGAGATATTTCACTGGAACTGGTGCACAGCTTGGCCAACGGATTTCCATTTTGTCGGATTTATTGTCAACGAGAGAAGAACCGCCACGTGTTTGGTACAATCAAAGCCTCCCAACAACACCACGGCTGTTGGAATCATTGCGTTTCTGTGTGTTGGAAGTTCAGGAGCATTTGGAAACATTTTTTGATCGAAAAGATCATGTTATGGAGGTAATTCAAATTGATGAGCAATTCTATGAAATGATATGACCAAAACTTGATGAAACTTAAACGAATTGTGTGTGTGAAATTTTCCAGTGCATGGAAGCCATGAAGACCTCGTACAAACTTACGTTATTCAGCGATACGGAATCGGCACATGAAGGTGCCGGAACAAGTGCAGCCCTGGGATCACCCGATCCAGCCACATCTGAACTGCTTATCGATCTGGCACGTGGCATTTATAAGTTGATTTTTCAATTGCTGTTGCTGATTGAATCCGATCACAAAATTGCAATCAGTGTAATGACGAGCATGCGACAAAATGAAAAAATGGAAGATTTATCGAGTACGTATGTAACCGTTCGTGGTGCATTATTGCGTTGCATCGATGATGCTGATATGGATTCACTTGATACATCAACGTCAACGGAAGGTGAACACACACCAACCCGACCGCTGCCATCATTGCAAGAATTTGAAAATTGCCTTTATGAAATGATCGATAAACACAAATGGAATTCGGCAATCGCGCTAACACGTCAATTCCGAAAATACTCGTCAACGGTAACATTGTCGCCGGTTTCAAATTTTGCATTACAACCGTCAGCAAGTACATCGTCGTGCATTTCATCAACAACACTGACCTCGGGCCTGGTTCCATATACATCCGAAAACAATTGTGTATTAGATGACACCTCACTAATTCTCATGTTGTATGCTCAACGATTGACCAAAGAACGAACCGGTAAGTATATTAAATATTCGGAAGCAATTTAGTGGCTGTATATAATAGTGAATTGTATAGGAAATTGAATTAACATATTTTATTCGAATATTGAATACAACATCCAGTGGCGTAACTATGCGATATTGTGTTTTGGAACAAACCCCAATTACGCTACTGAAACCCATCTATACAACATCAAACCCAAAAAAAAACAATCAACAGATCATGTTACATTTGTTACTTTAATATTTCTACATTTGAAATTTTAGATGCATTCATTTCGTCACGTTCGGAACAAGAGCTGACCGAAATTTACAATATTCTGATGGAGAATTTGTATTACGTGTCGTCAGCACTAACAAACATGGAAATGGTTTTGAAAAATACAGTTGGAAATCCGGGTATACTAAAGCAACCACCATCATCGCCAGCCATCACACCGTCACCATCAAAAGATGCCTCCGTTGATATTATTACCACACTGTAAATTGTAAATATTTTATTTCTTTATTTATCAATGAATGGCTTCATTGCATTCTCTATTTCGAAAAAAAAACAAGTCCAATTGTAATGTTGACTTAAAAATCGATTGGGAAATGTACTCAAAACGAATGGCTTAATGCAGACCACATCGACAACAGTAATGTTTTAGTTTCTTCTTCTTCTTTCATTTCATTTCTTTTTGAAAATAAAACTTTTAGTTTATTTTTTCTCTTTGAAATTAACCAAATAAGCATCTATTTATATATATCATAGCATTTAATTAGAATGATAAAATCAAAACAGACGAAATAAAATACATATTCTTCTTCAAAAAAAAAAAATTCAATGTGTTTTTCATTTGTTTGCTCAACTTTTATTTTTTGAAATGAAATTAAAGAGTCAGTAGAAAATTATTCGATTATAATCGAATTGGCCCAGCAATCGATTTTATCGACAACATTCATCAATCCCATTATGATGATTGACTAAAGAAACGTAAAGTGTTGGAAATCTAATAAGAAATGAAATGTGCAAATGTTGCCAGTTTTGATGACGTTCATATCTATTTTGAAATCTTCATTAAACCATTCGGAGTTCTATTAAATGCGTCACTGGTAAAATAACGAGTCAAGTGTTTACTTCGTGCATTAAAAAAAATGGAATTTCACACTCAATGATTTAATCGATGGAAGTCAACAAAATGCTCAATGCAAACATTTAAATATTCTTGCACACATTCAACTGAATTTTCATCCGAAAAGTTTGCAATGCAGCTCATGTGAGATAAAAAGTTGGTTCTTTCTGTGTACACAACACAAGCATGTGAAGTTGAGATTTTGTATCATTTCACTTAAAGCATTCAAGTACACTTTGGGCTCAGCGAAGATGAGCAAACGAGTAAACAAAAATTCACCTGGATGTGTCTGTTAATCTTAATATAGCTGCAAAAGCAAACGTATTTTAAATTGACTATGACATTAATCTGAACGATTCACCTAAATAAAAAATAAAATGCTTGATATTCTTATGCCATTGGACCAATCATCAGTGTCTCTAATTAACTCAAATGAAAAGTCTTTTCTAAACAAAATAAAAAAGAAGAAAATTATGTATCTTACTCTTATACTCTTTGAACGTAGCTGGATTGTTCATTTCCATTATAATGGCCTCGAGGCCTTGCTAGGGCGTTACATTACATACTTGACTCAGGGATTCTATTCCCGATCATTTCACCGCGTTCACTTTCCCCTTATCTCCAATTCCATAAATTATATTTTGAGTATGTGGGATGTAGGTTTGTAGGTACTCAACTTTCCGTTTTAAATTTCGAATGAAAAGCGAGTTTTTTTGTTGTTTTTGAACAAAACAAAATATTTCATTAAAAACAATTGGCAAAAGATTTCGTTTATGGCAAATTAATTTCAAACTAAGACCATTGTTTGAGACTGTGTATGGATTTTATCTCATTTTTCGTTAATGTTTATTGTAGATCAGTCACACAGATTTAAGTTTTCGTATCGATTTGAGTAGAAAGCAAACATTTCAAAATATCAATCGACGCACAAACTTGGTATCTCTGATGTCCGTATATTTGGTGTGAACTCATTTTATTTTAAAATCTAAACGATTGTTCACTTCAGTTCAATGTTTAAGCCGATGTTCAACCCTTTGGTATGACAATTTGTATGATCTGACATATGCATACAGACATCTGGAATGCATATTCAAAATGAGTATTTTCTACCGAATATCTTGAGACTATTTTAATTGGAAAATCAACGAAATGAATATGTCCAAAAGTCTCTGAAAATTAATTGATATCAAATTAATGCGAATTTCCAGTGGATGGAAAATGTAACGATATTTACGGTATGAACCATTTAAATTTGTGTTGCTCTATCTCTCGCAAAGTCTGTTTGAATAAGACTTCCGATTAATGAACAAATTATGGTTATTTATCTCTTTCACCATTATTATCATAAATATTTTCCAAGAATTTTCCATGAACTCCCGTGGCACATATATATGCCAGCGTGAAATCATTTCTCCTTCAATGAGGAGAGAAATGATTTGGATTATTAATATTTTGATTTCAAAAATTTAAACACCCGTTATTGTTGTGTCAGTTCTTTTGATCAGTGAAAACAAACATAACACTGCAGAGGTAATGTTATCTAAAGCAGAAAGAGAACAGAACGAACTTAATGTTAAATTTTTGATTATTTCATCATTATTCTTGTAACATTGCAATATACTTCTTATCGTATGATTCATTGCCATGAGAAATGCATTGAAGCAATGTACACCAAAAATTTCATGATAATCATTTGATGACAAGAGGCCTTTGGAATGTCATCGGTCAACGTTTGATGGTGAGAGTCCATTTTTGTTTTCATAGCGAAGCTCACCATAACTTCATGTTGTTTCGCTTCCTGTGCAAAATGTTTTATGTTTTGCTCCCTATCAGAGTGAGTGATCTACACTACCTTCGAAAATGCCTTTAACGTTAGCAGAAGATCACAAGAAAACATCTAATTGATGTTAAAATATATTCAAATTTCAATTTAAACAAAATATTTGGAGTTAGTTTGAACAGTTAGTAATCTGTTCGATTGTGATTATACATCAGAAAATGAATGTTCTAGAGTTGTTGAGAAAACAAAATAACATGGAATTTGGTTTACCGGCAATACCGGAGTCTTCATGGGGAAGTGCTGAATACAAGTTTTCCAGTGATTTTCCATGAATTCCAGTAATGATTTCTTTCATAAAATATGAATCTCCACACTGTGTGTTTACTGAAACTGTTTTGTTTGGTTTTGTTTATTGTGTATATTATTTCATCCAACCAAACCGTTATATTTTAAAAATTTTCCATCTCACCAACAGATATGAGTATTTAGAGCAATTGAATATCTGGTTGCTACAGCAATCAAGCCGTATAAGGATCCATCTCACTACTGTATGGCTTCGAATTGAAGTACTTAGTTGCTTCTCGTTAAAACAGCATTTAAAATGAAATAAAAATTGCGATTTTCAATGACTCATTCAAGGCATTACAATTTTTTTTTACATGGTTTCTGTGTGCAAGTAAGAAATACCCACTCAATGGTTCGAAACAGAACTTTTAAGACTGTAATTCAACTTTAATTCAACTTGAAAGTTTCAAGGAAACCAACATGTGAAAAAAACGATTCAATTGGAATATTCTTGCTGTTTTTATTTCTTGTAACAATTTTGTATTTCACATAACATAATTTTGGTTTCTTTTTCTTGCTTTCTTGGCAAACTATTTTAAAAACAAAATCTTGCTACGTTTGATTACATTGAAAATGTAGCAAATTCAGTTAAAATAAATAATAAAATTCTGAAAAAACTGTTCAACGCCCTTTTTTGTTGTTGTTGTTGAAGGATGCTATTTTCAATGAATGCCATTTTCATTTGATATATTTGCTTTTGATTTATCTGTGCTGATTGATTTCTATTGTAAATTGCCATTAGTTTTGATGAAATTTTCAGAGCTATATATAAAATGAATTTGGTCTGTTTTTTTTTTAATTTTTTAAGCTAGCGGCATAAAGTGCTATTGTTATGTTAACAATTGATTATTTTTGCTAATTTTTTTGCTATTTGTTTTTTTTTTGCTATTCCATGATTTCACATGTGCGTTTCAGTACGTGTGATGCATAGTAAAAATATGTTTTATTGTAGCCAATCATTGATTTGGTTTGTAGGGGGGGAGGTTGGTATTTTTTCATACAATTTAAAGGGATATTTTGCATTAATCTGTTTAAACATTAACAATTATTTATCCTAATTTGTTCCAAAGTGGATATTGCATTTATTTTATTTGATTTAATTTATTTGCTTGTCAACTCTCAATTTATTTCATTTTTTTTTTTAAATTTGTTTTGATTAATAATCTCATTGTCTAAACAATTTATAGGTCTTAAACAAAATTCCATAGTTTTTTTTTAGTATGAGTTTATACAAATTGGTAAATCGCTTGGTTTATGTTCTTCCAATGTTTTGCTTAATTGTTAAATTTTTATTTCAATAACATAAATATGTTTTGTTTACTACCATTTATCATATATATATATATATATTTAGTTTTACTAAATTTATGTCTTTGGGACATTCATTTCTAGAAAAATACATTTAAAAAAATTTCCATATTTTTGTCCAAATATATTGTTTTTTTTTGTTATTTTGTTTCTTCTTTTCAAAACATATAGAAATACAAATCCGTTTTAAAAAAACAGAAATAATTAGTGCTCTTAAAATATTCAATTAAAAGCTTTGCTTTCATGATAACAAAATAAAAATAACAAAAAAATAAAAGAAACAAATAGGTCAAAACTAAATCGAATTTAGCTTGGAACACATAGAAATTAAAAACTATAAAATGACGGAAGGGAAAAAAACCAGATACTTGAATAGTTGAAAATAATGTGAATAGAAAGTGAATCAGCTGGAAGCGAATGAGTAGATACATTTTGAATGTTTTATGATTTTAAGGTACATGCAAGAGTTTGGTGCAGTGTGTGTGTGTGTTTTTGCATTTTGTTGGAGATATTTGACAATGAAACAATAGTCATAGGCGCATGAGAATGTAGCTGTAATAAATTTGAGTTTGCAAATAACGTGTTCTTTTGCGTTTTTGTTTGTTTCTTCACTTATTTTTCAAGTTATTGTAATAAAGTAATAAATAAATGCATAACTTAAACGTAAAATTGGTGGCGACAATAGTCCCTATGATATATAACAAATATCACAAAATTTGTGTAAAGCAAAACTTGTTGTTTTTTTTCTCTTTTCATGTGTCTGCTCATCGGCTACTACTACTTTTGTTCTTTGCTTGCTTTTTTTGGTATGGTGAGATTTTGAATCTCAGTTGCATCCATTTTCTTTATGTATGTATAAAAATAATTAAATAGTTTCGATGACACTCCATGCAAATATTTCACGTTTGTATTGTGACTGTATTTGGTTTCATCATTTTGTTTTATTTTCCCATGACGAGTTTTTTTGTTTTTTTGTTTTTTTTTGACTGGGCACGATCATACAAAAAAAACATAATGGCCGTTGCATTTCTTTTATAGGGCATTTGTGTATCTCTGGTGCTGCATCAGTTGGTTACAACATCTCAATAAAATTCCAGTGTGGTAGCATCGATGTAAAAAAAAAATTATGGTGCAACTGATTCGAGCATCGTGCAACTGATTTATTTCACTGTGAAAAATTGCAATTCAATTTTCTTTCCTCGATGATTGATCAACATTCGTATCAATTGTACCAATTAAGTGTTCAGTTGTTTCTTCGCCGGCGACGAAAAACGAGTGCAAGTATTGAACGAATACGCCACCATCGGCTTCGTCG
>CM059998.1:45671854-45759590 GCA_030463065.1 Aphidoletes aphidimyza
CTTTGAATGTGCTAGCCTTCCGATTTCTATTGGCAAAAGGTACGCGCACTTGCCCACAAAAACGCAAAAATCTCACTGACATTTGTGGCATTGACATTTCAACATCAGTATAGTATTCACTATCGTGATTCTCTCATTCTCTCTCTCTGTATACCTCGCATTTTTCGACGTATGCGCTCTACTTCATATCGTTTTTCACGTATATAGAACCATTCTCGGCCGCACTGTATGTCGTACACACATACACACGTACGCATACATGAATCAGTACAACCAAAGAGAGTAACGCAACAGAGCGAACGTACGTTCACTCTCTGTTTGTAAACAGACTAAGCTTATGGCTTTGAGTCTCTCTTTGAACACGACTTTAAATCGTGAAACCAAATTAGCTTATACGCGTGCCAAAAAAAAAGAAAAGTGATGAATGGACATTTTCTTGTTTATATCGGAAATCAGAAGCAAATTCAACCTTGAGCAAGGAGAAAACATATAGGACTATTTACCAAAATCTTCATGGCATCTAATCCGAACAATGATTCTGTCCATAAGAAAAGTCATAAAAAATGTAGAAAAAAAAGAAGACGAATTGGCTATCGAGAAAATTCAAATGATTACGAGAAAATTGCATATTTTCAAAGCGTTATGTTTATAGAAATGTTGGTAAAAATATGACAATTCATTTAAATCCTGTTAAGTTTGTTTTTCATTGGCGAGATCACAAATAGAATTTATTTCGTTTTAGCTTTCTTCGTGACTGCCTGTGATCGCCAATGAATGCATGAGTTCACAAAGCCTTATGAGCAAGAGGACACAATTGATTGAGCGTAAAAAAAACAAAGACTAAGCTGATATGACTAAGAATGATGATTCCTAGGTTGATTCTGAGCATAACTCGTGCTGAAAAACCCTTCCAAAGTATCAAAAGTAACATTCTAAAATTCGTCCATTAAGCCATGGGTGACTAATGTCGGTTATGGACAAAATTGGGCATCAGACGAATACAACCACAAAATTATTTCAATCGAATCTATTAACAACCCATGTGAAAATTTGTCGGCTAACTAGTCAGCCGGTTAATTTGGGACGTTTTTGGCTGACTAAAAGTGACTGTTTCGAACAAAATCAGACGATTAAAGTCAACTTTGACTTTTGACGACTAACGTCCCAAATTAACCGGCTGACAATTCAGCTGGTTGGCTTTGAAAATTTGTATGAAACATAGTCAACTTTGATCGATTTGACCAGCTAAAGTCAACTAAAATCGTCTATTTTTGACTGACTGTAAGCCACTTTATTTGCACACGGGAATGAAACAAATACCAGCAATATCATCAACTTACATTACATTAGTTCCGAACTTTGCATTTATTTTGCTTTTTGGAATGAGGACACCCGGGATGGTTCAACTTGGTATTGCCGCCTATTGCAATGAGAATAATTATAATATCATAACAAAAGATATGTACATTGCAGTCTGATCCTAGTATCCAGCTTAAGTTTCAGTTAAAGTTCATCGAGCTGAAACTTCTTTTACCAAAAATTACCGCGCTCGATCGTTTTCATTGGTCTGGTCTTGGTCCTGATGTCAATTCCTTCATTCAGATAGAGATGTGTTTTGGTGACGAAACCTATTAATTTCGTTCTTTAAATAGAATTGCTTTTAAAATAATGGACGGCTAATGGTTGAAATGTCGAAATATTATTTATTTTAGGTTTGTGATAACAGAACTATCATTATAATGCATCGACAGATATTGGCAAAACGTTATTGTGGTGCCGTGATATATTCTAAACATTAACATTTCAAATGTCTGTACACAGTTTGAATTGCGTCTCTCATTGGTCAAAAGACGGTCTCTCATTGGTTTGTTTCAATAACTAAAAAGGCATTGAATTTGTAAAACATAATTACAAAACTCATTGATTAATAGTTAGATCACATTTTAGTAATCATTTCTTCATATTTGTTTTTAATTTTTTTTTTATTTTTAAATTTCTATCTCAATTCATAAATACGGGTTATTCATCATCAATCATTTCGAAAATCGTTTGGCTATCCCTCATTATAAATTAGACACGGAATCTGTGCTCTTTTTCTATTGCATCAACAGTAACAAATCAGAGAATAAAAAATCTTGACCATTTTCGATGTTAAACAAACAAATATTGTAGAACGTTCCTTTAGTTGTTCTAATTGATTAAAAAACAACCAATTCAAATAAAATTTATTTTGAATATTGTCAAAAAAGAGATTCAGATTTCAGCAGGCAGATGATTCTTGGGACTGACATAAGTCAGTGTATTGTTTTTTGTGATTTGCAGAATGAAATTGGCATGCAATTTGATTGATGATTAGCAATCCTGTGTGAAACTCTGCCAAACTGAGTGAAAGTTGACCAATTTGTGTAAAAACTCCTCACATTTGAGTGAACTGTGTCAGTTTCGCAGTAAGAAATATGCCCGAGAGATGTTCTCACTGGACCATGACAGCTCTAATGAATGTCCGTGCCACAGTTGGCCGCTAAAAAAATGCCAAATATTGAACGCAAATTAATTTTTGAACGAAGAGAAATGAAATGAGTGTTGGTTAAAAATGTGTTGGCTGAAATGTTGGCCTACAATAAAATCACAGGAAAACACATATTTAATGTGTGTAGCATAGTTTCAGTAGATATTTGTCATTAAATTTTGGAAACTACATCGAAACAGTTTGTTTTTTTTTTAATTTCTAATCTTTTCTCCGATTGTTTACTCCATTCCATAAGGAGCTCTTAGTCTCGAGCACAAATTTTCATTCTGTAGACAAAATCTACAGCAACATCCTTATTTTATGTGTACTCTGTACTCACTACTTATAATATTCATTTTCTTTTCGTAATTTTTGTTTTGTTTTATAACACCGTGCAACAAACAGGCGCGTACCGTCATACAACCGTTTGGGGTTCAAACCAACGATGATTTGACAGACGATCAGGCTGTTGATATCATATTTAGAGAGGCTGGTGTTGATAAAGATAGCGATGAGCCAACTGATGCAGAGCTACAATCGAACGAAAATTTATTAACGGCAATCAAATCAAATTTGGCAACCGAATATGGTTTGGATGTGGTATGGGATGTTACGGGAATCAACTGCGCAGAGCACACATTACAGCTTGCTATCCATGATTCCATTAAAGCAACGACAAGCAAAAATCGCAATCTGATTAATCTAAGTCGGCGTGTTGCAAAATTTTTGAGACTAGCTACAACTGTGTGTGAACTAAAAAAAGATGGCATAAATTATAAAAGACCGCATATCGATGTGGCTACTCGTTGGGGTTCACTATACAATATGGTAATTTTTTTTTAACTCAATTTGTGTATTGCACTTCATTTTTTTAAATTTACTGTATGAAAGAGTGTTTCTACTTTGTTAAATGATTTAGTTGCTTGGTATCAGTAAACTTTAAAACATTACATGTTTAAATTGTTTTTATAGATGGCTGGTTTACTTCAATGCAAAGAGGCGTTAGAATATCTTGCTGAAACGAAAAATGTTCAAATGGCCAAATTACTGCTGAAAAAATGGAGCAGTTTCAAAGAAATTGTCTTAATCATGCAAATTCCATACAAAGCCACAATCGCTCTACAAAAACAAGACTTAACTCTTTCCGATGCATTCGGTATATGGCTGAAAATGAGCATTCATTTGCAAATGCCTGCTATAAAACGTTTATGCAAAACCGATTTTGCGAATTGTTTGATTAACGCCTTAGATGAACGAAAAAAAAAACATTTTTAATGATCCAGCAATGCTGAGTGCAATTTACTTGGATCCGCGTTTTCAATGTGAGATTTTACGGGATAAGCGCATGACAGGGCAAGCAATTGAAGTGTTGTCGAACCTTTGCGTCGTATAAGCAGTTTGAGTCCAGAGTTATCAAATGAATCGATGATAAACTGTTCAAAAGAATCATCCGGGCTAAACATAAGCATAGATTTTGATGATCCTGATGGTTTAGATAAATATTTATCTCGTGGACACAATTCACTTGATGTGCAACCGGCCGCAACGTGGAAAAATGTGTGCGTTGAAACCGAAATTGAACTATTTCAAGCTGGAAAATTGCCATCTAATACAAGTGTTATTTCATTTTGGAATTCATTCAAAGAACAAAATCAACATTTATATGAACTTGCAAAAGTCATTTATGCGATTCCACCAACGGAAGTACAAATTGAACGGGATTTTTCGATGCTTCAATTCATCTTTTCTCAAAGACGGCAAAGTTTATCGACAGAAATACTTGAAGCAATTCTTACAATCAATTTGAATGCTGAACTTTTTCATATAATTAAGAACGATGAATTGCTTCAAATAATCGAAGAAACAATCGAAATCAAATAACTAGCGTTAAGAATTTTTCTTTCAATCATTTACAGATTTTTTTTTCATTCGCATTGCAAACACAAAACCGTTCAATAAGCAAACAATCGAGAATAAAAAAAATTTGCCTCATTTGATTTTTTTTCTTTTCTATCCTTATTCCAAAGCGCATATACAGCACAGATCACGCGGTCTATACATTTGGTGTACAGACGCACGCGCATGCGACGCATGTGCAGAGTTCGTTGGTTTGCGTCATGCTGTATAAGACGCATGCACTGAGTTCGTTTGCATGCGTCTCAACAGCATGACGCACACGCATCAGCATATTTATATATCCAATAGCTGCGGCGCAGCAAAAAAACAAGCCTTGCCCAGCACGACCCATTTAACACACATGATTCATGACAGTTTTTGAATTCACTGTAGCTGAACTGTTTTTAATTGATGAGAA
This sequence comes from Aphidoletes aphidimyza, assembly GCA_030463065.1. Taxonomy (NCBI): domain Eukaryota; kingdom Metazoa; phylum Arthropoda; class Insecta; order Diptera; family Cecidomyiidae; genus Aphidoletes; species Aphidoletes aphidimyza. The sequence continues at coordinate 45,676,678 of CM059998.1, forward strand.
AATTTAAACGCCCAAAAGCTCTGAACGCTTTACTGTCATTTACTACCATAAATGAATTTTGATAGCTTCAGTTATGTCCTGAACTTCTCTAATAATACTTAAATTTATTACTTACATGTTTGCAGTTGTGAGGGTAACAATTGATTTAATTGTATTGACTCGACTTGTGAAAACTTATTCTGACTGCTTTTCGATCATTTAACTGTCAGTTTTTTTTTAACATTGGCCGTGCTTCAGCTGTGATTTGTCTCTCATACATAAATATGTAAGAACATGAAAATGAATCAATTATCAATAAATAGTTGATTTTAATGATTTCCGGAATTTGGTATTCACTCTGAATATATGGACACTTAATAGTATTTGTCCATTTAATTTGATATCGGGGTAAATTGTTTGATTTTCGACACGAAGATAAATAATTTGTTGAACGATGATAGTTCAGTTGATTGGAATTCGTGAGAAATGTTTCGAACTAAACACGTTTTTCACCTATCAAATGAAATAAAAAAGAAACGCATATATGTTTTAGCGATTATATTTGTTGATAATATTGCTTTTAATGGCCGATTATATTGAGCAGTTACAAAAATGTTCAGCATTTAAGGGATGTTCATTGTTCATGGGTTTACAGGGTATTTACAAATTATCATTCTACTCAATTTTCTGGTTTTAATTCAATTGTTTTTTGTTTTCTTTTAATTTGATGCATGAATTCGAATAATCTAAGGCCAATTGTTTTAGTCGTTCTTTTGGCGACTGAATGATGAAATTGCTGATTGTATATTTCGGTCTTTTAACATATAACGCTAAACATTAAATTAAAAAATAAAAAAAAAATCTTAGACCCAACACTTTGTATCAGTAATAGTTTACATACATCGCATACGTAGTTTGTTTGTTTGTTTTGTTTTTTTTTTTTTTTTTTTTTGAAGAGAGAAAATAAAAATATAAGATGTATGGCAGTTTTGGGATATTTTCCAACAATCTATTTACATAATTTAAATGTAACTGAAGAACGCTTTGCGTACAATATCAGTAACACAATTGCTTTTACTTCTCGAAATTTACTCAACGAGATATTTGATAAAAAAATAGCTTTCATTTGTAAAGCATTGAGATATGCAATATGTATTTTATTCGGATATTTTGTTGTTTTGCATTTCGATCTCGATTGTGTGTGGTGTGTCCGCATTCAGTTGTTTGAGTTATGAAATTTGTGGTGAATCACTTTCGGATTGAATTTTACTAATTTTCGCCTCATCGTAGGCAATCGTGAACACACTTTTTTTGTCAGCGATGGGATTACGTTTGCCCAAACTGTGAAGTAACGAATTCATGGCGATGCCGGAATCATGATCATCCTCAAGTGTAGATGCATTCAATTGCTTTGATGATTGCTTGGATGTGTTTTGATTGGAATTGATTTCACTTTGGGACGAGTGACGTGACGAATGTTCTTTCACTTCATGTTCGTGTATTGGCGACGGTTTCGGTTTGGCTTTGTCGTGACTTTTACTCTTTCGACTGCTTTCGATGCTTGCTAATGGTGGCGTTTCGGGGTACATATAGTGTGGAAGTTTTGTTGGTGGCATTGGAATATCAGATGCACCGCTATATTCATGTTCGTATCGATGCTCTGAGTATTGCAACAACGGATGATTTGTATCGGTTTGAGCCTTTTGTGCAAATGATTTATTCTTTTTCATGTCTTCTTTTAGCATTCGAGCTCCTTTTGGTGGTGGTGCTGCTGTTCGTGGCATTGGATCTGGCTTTGCAATCGAATCATTTGATCGGGCAGCCGTTTTCGATTTGATTCGCTTTTCAATGCCACCGACCATTTTTTTATTAGCCACTTTGCTTTTCTCTTTCTCATTTCGATAATTGTCCAGGCGTTTCTTTTCTAAATCGCTTTCTTTTGATTTATTGTAATACCATTCCATGTATCGAGGTGCTGATACATTTTTCGACATTTCAAATCCATCCTCTCGCATGCAGTTGATTAGGTCAGCTTCGCTTTGTGCAACAACACGTCGGGCGTGTCGATGCTCGGGTGGTTTTGATGCTTTACCTTTGGTCGGCCGATTTGGTGGCTCCGATGTGGTCTGACGATGACGATTTTCCCGATTTTGACTACATTCGGTCTCTTTGCGTGACGTTCGTTTTGATGCTGGCGTTGATGTAACACTCTGTACAGATGTATAACGTTTGCCATCCGAATCATAGTAACCAGATGCTTCTTTCTGTTCGGTCGATGAACCTTGACGCGAAAATACTATATTTCGATAATTTCGTTGTTTCTCTTGGCGTGCCATTTCTTCCATATCTGAATACTCTTCTAGGCTGTCAGCTGAATAGTTATTCCGTCGAATTACGATCTCACTGTCTGATTCTAAATTCGCTTCGTCGCTATCTTCGTAGTATTCGATTTTATTGGCATGTCCTTTTTGAAATTTTCGTCGCCTTTCCGAGCTATTCGAATTATATTCCGGTTGATATTCATCGAATGAATCAGATATTTCCATTAGAACGTCTTTTTGAAGGCCAGCCGATTGACCACTTTTGTGTTTGTGTCCATGTGACTCCCTATTTTTCATTCGACGCAAAATGCTGGTTTTCGTTTCGAAGTAGGTGCGAGGTGGTGATTGTCCCACGAATTCTTCACTCTCTTCTTTAATCGGTGTACGAATTTTACGTTTGATCTCTTCCACCATAACGACTCGTTTGCGTGGCTTATTCGATGTTCTGTACCGTGTCTTCTTCTTATGCTTTTTACGTTTTATCCAATACACACCTTCCGGGCTATTTGGTGGACTGTAACGAATATACTCGAATTCATCCTCCGACATTGAATCATCATTTTCACTGCGTGCCCGGCGTCGCATAGGTTTCGCCGATACAAAATCCGTTTGTGTACCAGCCTCGCAATCGGTTTGCGTTGCAATAGCTGTTGAATGTCCCGGAAGACTTTGTGTCTCAAGTGCAATCTCCTGTTGAGTATATTTCTCCTGTAATTTCTCTTTTTCCAATAAAATTTGACGGAGTAAAGCATTTTGTTGTTTCAGCGAATTTTCCAATTCCTGCTGAATGAGCGATTGATTCGAGTATGCATGCTGCAGCTGTTGCTCTGGCATACTCAAATTTGGCGCAGTTTGAGCTGAATTTGTGTGAATGATTTTTTGTTCGGGCTGTTGATCGGTTTGCGAATAAATCATGCTGCCCGGCTGTGATTTATTCACATAAATTTCACTAACATGTGGAGCCGTTTGCAGTTCATCGCCCGTTTTTTGCGTTTGCAGTGTTGGCACGATTTGATAATGCTCACGAATGATATGCTTGCCATTGACCTGTTCGTCGATAAAACGTTTCATAAGAATTTCTTTGCCACCATTTTCCACCATTATGTATTGCGGCTGCTGCGGTGGTATATTCACATAGATGTTTTCATCGTCATTTTTTCCACGCGTTATCAATCGCAAAATTTCCGCATTGCCTTCCTTTATAAAGTACTGATCTCGATTAAGGGTCGGTGGATCATCGTCACGCTTGAGACTGGACCGTGGTTCATAGCCAACATCACTTCCACGATCGATTTCATGACGTCGCATTGAGTCCAAATCATCGATATGCTTGCTTTTACGTTGCTCAAATTCCAAATCGGTATCATCGGCGTATCCTTCACGTTCACTGATTAGGTTGGTACGGGAACTATGAAATTGGGTTTCTTTGGCTGCTCTCACATCTTTAAAATTATTTCTGAAAAATGTTGCAATCAATCCAAAAGGATTTTAGTAATTTTACATTTGCTGAAATCAATTCTCATCCAAACTCACTTAATTTTCACCGTTCGTTTATCTTCAGCTGAGCGCACTCGTTTTGCACTTGTGTCATGCATATGATCAGCTTCTATGTTTTCGCGATGTTCGTCTCGCCGACGAAATTCCCAGTGTGTTGGTTTCGTCCGTGAGTCCGATGATTTCTCTGCTGACCACGCTTCTCGTCGGCCCATCCATTCCGCCACCTAATTGATTTAACCAAAATAAAAAAAAAATGCTTGTAGTAACAAATCACTGCATGCAATATGCGTTGAAATCAATTCGAACAGGTTGTTTTTTTTTTTTTAAATGGAAATGAAGAGCTTGAGCATTAGTCAAATGAATGTATATAAAAAAAATCAATAATTGACCGAATATCAGAGGAAAATGGTAAAAACATTAGCGTTAGCCTAGTAATAATTTAAGTGGTGAGGCTTGCATTCGATGTATTTTGTCATATGTCATTCTATCTCCGTTTTCAAATACAATACATATTTGCTTTTTTTTCATTTCGGTTAGTTTTCATTCGTTTTTTATTTTTGTGGATCATTTTTATGTACAACAGCATATTTGAAGACTGTTTATGATTCGAAGATGGTGAGAATGCAAAATCGGATATTGTTGTTGAGTTTTCAATTTCAAAATCATTAATATCTAACTATAACCAATGATATGTTCTACCTGAACAGATTTATTTGTCTGTTTGCCTACGTCCAACTCTCTATGAACTAGATGAACATCGTCTTCAGTACTACGATCCCTAATCACATTTTTTCTACAAGTAAAATAAAAGAAAACAATTTGAATGAATTCGAGAGAAAGACACACAGCGATTAAAAAATTAACGAGTTAGAAATTAATATTAAATTGTTTTTGAGAGAGAGAGCGAGAGAGAGAGAGAGAGAGAGAGAGAGAGAGAAATAATGCCATCAAACAATCAATTTGCGGTGCAATAAACAAAAACATATTAACAAATTTAACACATAATATCGAAACGATGGCTGTTTGAATTAGTCAAAATATGTCTCATTTATTGAAATGTGCCCCTAATTGTGCATCATTTAATTTAATTAGTCATTTTTTTGTTGTTATTGATCGTGATTTTGTGTACATATGTGTGTTTGTGTTTGTAAAGTACAAAACCAATGGTGAGAAAGCAACAAGTATTCAAACTACTAGGTGTGATTAATTATTTTGCTAATTTATTCAATGTATTTTACAAAATTATTATAATGTGCAATATGCAATTAAATATGCTTCCAAAAAGGACTTGGACCACATGCATTTTTATTTCAAACTGTTACGAATTCTACGGAAAATTGTGAATTGAAATGCGTTAAAATTGACTTACCTAGTTGCATTGTATAATGGACACCATGGACAGGTACAGCACAACAATAATGTTAAAATTGCTAGAGCAATTAAAAAGGCGAAGCAAATGAGTAACCAAAAAAGTACTCGATTTTCAGCCTTATAAACATTCTGTGAAATTTTCAAAATCAGAAAGAAAATTTAGCAAATTATTTAACAAAATGGCCATTCAATTGGACTAACCTCAGCATCTGTATTATCTCGAATGGAAATTCCCGATGTGGAATTATTTAATGATAGCCTTTTTTGTATTTGTGAAATATCAACAACGGAATTGCTGTCATAGAGAACGGTTGCCGTAACCACACTCCTGTAAAATGCACGCACAATTAGTTAAATGGCATGACCAAATATCCGTCCAACATCTTCCAATGTATAAAACAATATTGAATTATACTTACAGATCCTTTTTATTGTTAGCACCTTCGATAATTTTAATATTACTTGAGTCCGAATCATCAACACCTCCTTCATTTGTTTGATCATCATTGTACGGTTGGATGTCGTGAATAATTACACGGCCACCAGTAATCGTTGATAAAATATCTTCAGTCTTTTTGCGGTCTATATTATGACCGGGCAATACAAATGTAACGCTTCGTGTTTTACTTTCCGGCGGATAAATGCGAATGTTTATTGTTGAGAACATAACGGGTACACCTAAATCGTAAGCGCGCACTGTCAACGTATAAACATCTGCATCGCGTGATAGACGATTTGGTGGTGACTTTTGTCGATCAATCAAAAGTGGCGAAACCAGCATTAGCTGACCTAAATATCCAGCAGCGAATATGAAACGAAAACGGAAATGGTTTGAATTCAACTTCAATTTTATTTGCTGTGCTCTGTTTAAAATGTAATAATAAATTTCACGGGTGTCATTGTGACACACACGCCCCAATCATATTATGAATATCTTCTTCTATATAATAAAAATGAAATGTGAAACTTTTGGCTCCAACTCCCCCTAGAGTTTTTCACCAATCAGGACACAATTTTGCATACGTATACTATGGACCGAGATCTAGGTGAGGTTATATTCGGGGGTATTTGTTGCCCCTCAGGAGTGACTTTTTGGGTTCAACCCCTTCAGCTATATTACTTTTCCGCACACTACGTGATGGCGATGTTTTCCGCGAGCCCATATGAGTTTCCTGGGCCAAACTATATTGTTCTTGAGATTTCTAGATGCAATCATTCCATATTTGATGTGACATTTATCAAATTTGCAGCCAAAATAGAAGAAAAATTTGTTACACACAAAATAAATATATTGAATTTTTAGACAGTACAGCATCTTAATCCTGGATTTATACAGTAAATCGTATAATTTTTTTATATTTCATCTAAAATGTGTAGAAACCGTTTGAAGTGTAAATGATATAGATTGATTTTGTCCGTTGGCGACTTCCACTAATACACGGTCACTCTGATGTCGTCGGGTCAGTGGCGAGTTACTCATACATGCGTAAATATCATTGTTGTGCAGTGATGACAGAAACAGAATACTGTTGTTGTGTACACTAGCTCGTGCACAATTCGATGGTGCTTATGACTGTGTGAGTGTCTCATCACTGAGTTGGTACCAGTGTGAACGTGCATTGTTGGTGTTCGTTTCGTTGTGTCATTTTATGCAAACCAAAATACAAAACGAAAGATTTAGCGAATCACCAAATACTCGAAACTTCATGTAGAGTAGCAGCAAAATTCAATATATCGTAAAATACTACACATTTTAGATGAAATATAAAAAAAATAGACGATTTACTGTATAATTCCAGAAATAAGACGCTGTATTGTCTTAAAATTCAATATGTTTCTTTTGTGTGTATGAATAACCATTTTGAGCAATATCGTAGTAGTTGTTGCGGCGCACGTTCGGCTCAAGTGAATGTGGCTTTTTGCTTGAAAATTCAATTTTCATGTGGAAAGCAACACAAATAAGCCTAGAAAATGTCTTTCGCAGGCCCATTTGACTTTTCTGAGACAAACTATAATGGTTCTGAGATTTAGAAAGAGAATCATTCCATATTTGTGGTCATATTTTGATTTGATTCAGAAAATCTGGGTTATGCATATGGGTTATATATAAACTGCTTATTTTGTCGAAAAAAGGGCCTACACAGAATTTGGGGCCGATTGGATGACGTTTTCTTGGAACTTCACTATGTTTACTTTCACATTAGAACAAATTTTACAAATCACTTGATGGTTAAAAGTGCGAAAAAGTAAGCCTTACTCATGTACGCCCATTTATTTTTTGGCACGTCAAGATCCACAATATTGCTGCAGACAAAATGATCAAATCTCACACCGTTTGGAAGATATAGGCCGAAAAAATGTGTAAGATAATATTATATTATCACCAAATAGCAAAATAGTCAACCTTAAAAATTCAACCATATCTCCCAAACGGTGGGAGATTTGATTATTGTGTCTTGAGCAAAGTTTTAGACCTCGACATTACAGAAAATATCTTCCAGTTGACCTCAAAAAATCACTCCTGAGGGGCGAAAAATATCCCTCAAAAAGGGAAAATTTTGGGTTAATTTTGACCCTCTGGAGTATTTTTTGGGGTCAACTCCTTCAGAGAAATTGTGTGCCGCGCCAAGACCTACAACTTTACTCTAGATAGTAAAATCTGATCCCCAACCGTTTATGAAACATTGTTGTGTGTAGAGAAAAAGGTAAAACCTTAGCATTTTTTGGGCATTTTGTCACATTTCTGTTGTTAGATATGATTTTTTGGTATCATAATGTTCAGCAAAGTTGTTCAATATATTCAGGGCTACAACTTTGCGTCAGATTATAAAACGAAATTCCAAGCCGATCACGAAATATAGGCATACAATGAGAAAAAATCTCAAAAATCCGAAATAAACGTGTGGCTGTAAAAAAAATCGAGCTGATCTCGGAAAACCCCGTTGGGGTTTTACTACTATATGATAGTACTTTCATTTGATATTGGTCCGGTTTGGGCCTTGGAATGTGTGCAACTAAAATACTTAGCCGAGTGAGCGGGCTGGAGCGAAGCGACGGCCGGCTAGTATTCATATAATAATAAACACATGCATTTACCTGTATATTTGTCTAGTCGAAATTTATTTTCATAATTTCCGCTTATGATTTCATAGCGAACTACATTATTTGGTTCTTCAGCATCGGCATCGTTTGCCTTTACATAGGCTGGTATGGTGAAATTTCGTAGATTTGATGACAGAATAAATTCATAAATTGGTTTTTCAAAGATTGGCGCATTGTCGTTGACCTGCGTTCGATTTAAATTAAAAAAAAAAAAAAGAAAAAAAAGATCAGTTTGTAAAAATAAGTCTGAAACAGTAAATGATTTCTTAATGAATTTTACTTACATCGATGATTTTGAGAACAAGCGGCACCTGAGCACTATTTCCAGTTCCATCATTGTCACGAGCTTCAACATACAAATGATACTCGGGCATCATTTCACGATCGAATCCATGATTGTCCGTTGAAACAATAATAAGACCATTGTCCGGATTCAAATTCAATGATGTATTCAAGTAGCCCAAAATTTGTGTATATCGAATTCGACCACCAGCTCCTGTATCCACATCACTGGCATGAACCTAGATATCCACCAAAAAAATTGAGACAATAAGTATTTGTTAGCAGAGAGAAACAAGCAAATCAAACGTCTAATGTATGCGGCACACCTCTGTAACTCGACGACCGGCTGTTATATTCTCCGGTATTTCAGCGATATACATTTCTCTTTCGAATACCGGTGGATTGTCATTTAAGTCATTGATATAAGTAATAACATTCACCAAATTTGAAAGGTTTGTAGCTGGACCTAGCTCCTGAGCAAGAATCTGAAAGTGTGAAATATTTCATCCATAAAATGGGTCTAACAAAAAGAAGATTGCTTTTTGGGTCATAAATTACTTGAAACTGAACGGAATGTCTCATTTCGTAGTCAAGAAGATGGTTATCACGAACATAAATAAGAAAATTGGCACGACGTTCGGCAACATTTGGCGATATTTCAAAAGTGCCATTATTTCCGAGTAATGTTAACGAAAATACCCCATTTTTGCCAGTATCATCATCATATACACGCGGTATATATGGATCGTTGAAGATTAAAGCTGTGCCTTGCAAGGCGTTCTCGTCAATTCTGGCAACATAACTGCAAGGAAACAAAAAAGAAGGCAATGCATTCGATGTGTGGTTTGATTTAAAGGAATTTGATTCACTGTCCAACAGTCTAACCGGGGGGTCCGGTTTAGCCACTTTAATTCATACTTACTGGTCATTTTCAAAATAAGGTGGTGAATTAACACGTTCGGGTAAAAATAATGCCAACTGAACGGTAGTCGCCATGGCTGGTGGTTCATCACGCAAAGTTTTCACCTCCTCGGCAATAACTGTCAGTAGCACTGGGTCACCAATATGCGTAATGGCTGATATTTCATCGATTGGCTTCAACAAGAATATTTCACCTGCAAAATAACCGCATACATATCAAAATGAACATTTCGTTTCTAATGAAGAATGTATCATTCCTTTCCCATTTTTGTTTATTTTTTCTATTCTAAAATTGACCGCATGTATGTAAGTAAAATGGAATCTATTTTAATTAAAAGTGCTTGGTAAAATTAATGATGGAAAAGTGGACTCGATTCAAATTTGCCACGAAAGTGCTATTCATTTGACTTTTAGTTTACTGCTTTATTCGGTTTTATTACTGTTTTTTTTTTCGTTGTTGTTTTATTTGCTGGTATTCGGTTCAGCATACAACGTTTATTGACTGACTAAGAGTATGCGGTTTTTCATTTTGGTTTTGCGTTTCGAACAATGCAGACTGGCTTAGCCATTGATATCACATTGTGTAATTTTCTGTCGTGATTTGGAGAGAGAATATCTGTATGTAGCGATCAAGTACGCAACTAGGTCAGAATTAATTATGTGTTGGTCGTTAGTAAATTTTCTTTTGTTATTTGACACTTAAATTACGAAGGGTTTCGTACTGATATGCTGCGATTCGCATTTTAATGGAGCGGCGAATATAAAAAAAAAAGCTGCTTCGTTCGTATTTCGGTGGTTGTTAATCCATTTTAACGATTACGTTTGGAAATGTGATATGGATTTCGGTGTTTGTTTCCATTCGAATTGTAAGGTAACATGGATTTTGATAGACATTCGTACCTTTCAACGAAAACGGATTTGCATTGTAAATTTCCCCCCTAAAAAAAGGAAACAAGAAAATCCAATAATTTTTCTATTTCGCATGGAACACGTCTCTACCGAAAAAAAAACGAAATCACGCAAATTTCTACGAAAAGAAAAATTCGGTTGAGCATTTGAAAACCAGAGTTGGCTAACAGTGAGTTCATTATCCCGTAATAGTACGTGACACGTTTTTCATGAATATTCAAACAATTCCATTTTATGCGAATCAATAAGAATTAGGCCAGCCGTTTTAACATGTATTCTTCAATTTATTTAGCCACTTATTCGGTTTATTTTACATTTGAAAGATGTCTTGATATATGATAATTGACGAACAAACAGACGATTCCTCATTTTAAATTTTATTCTATTGACTGCTGAATTTCAAAAACTATGAACTTTTTGGTTTTCGAATATCGCTTGTGATGAATAACAACATTTTTGACGCTTTCTTTTTGTTGCGATGCGATTGAGTGATTTTGACATGCGTTCGTTTTTTTCACGTTTTTAGCATCTGTTTAACCAGTAAACAAGACATGACCATTTGACATAACGATTTTGGAAATGGTCGAAAATATACTGAAATGTCTACATTTGATAAAACGAAACAGATTTTGCATGAAATATGAAAACTGTTTAAAATAGTCTCGTTGGTTTGACCGGATATCAATCAAAGACAAGATAAATGGAAAATATTTTGCGTGAAACTCCTGAATCTTCTTAAACATGTAGTTTTGAGTTGTCTTAAAAAACCATTTTGGCTTTAATCGAATGCAAAGTACTTCAATTATGGCAATGGTTTTAAATCTTTGTGCTGATTGATAGCGATTTTCTCCGTTGTGTTCGTTCACATCGTTTTCTTTGTCCAGTCACGTTGTATTTTCTGGAGCTCACACCTATAAAGCCACATACATGGTGATCGCGATCTCTATTCTTTATGGGTTTTTAAACTCTGAGACAAGCACAACATACTTGCAAACAACATAATAAAACCAAAACATATCCATGGCATCATAGTGGAGAAGAAGAGAAACGCTGCTTCGAAACGCAAGCAAACCAAAAAAAGAATAAAAATAGCGCTGGTGACAACATCCCAACTGAAAAAGGTCAGCAACTTGAGCTTGACCTATAATAATAACAATCACACAACGAGTTAGAGGAGAGAGCACACCAGAATCGAAGCGAGATTCTGTTTTCTAGTCATCGTCATAGTCGTCGAAATATTGTGTAACGAATGCAAAGCAATGGCAAAAAACAATGAGCAACACAGAGTTTCCCAAGTGCAACGATACTGGTGTATTTCACAGATGTACACAGCTCGCACATTTAACTGGCGATACAGCGACAATCTTGCACAATCTTTGCTCGTCCATGCATTCAATGGCCCTTTCCTCTCCCGCTCCTTGCTCGTCTTTATCTCTCTCTCTCTCTCTCTCTCTCTCTCTCTCTCTCTCTCTCTCTCTCTCTCTTTCTCTCTCTCGCTGTCCACATTGAATTAGATTTATGCGCTTACTGTGCATAATGTGCAGAATTATGTGCGCCCCGGAATCGATAGCATTACCTCGGTGCTGCACTCCGTGGCCGTGATCAGCTCATTCATTCATTACCATCAATTTTTATGGATTTTTGTATTGTTCAGACTTTAGATGGCCCTTGTAGCGATCACACAAATGAATAAATGACTGCTTGAACATGCTTTAATTCGGTCGTTTATTTATTAGTTGCATTGCCACTGTGTGTGCTCATTTCAATGACGGTCGTCGAAATGGTTATTTTTTGCGATTCAATTTTAGTTTTCCGCACATTTCGTGCGGCAACAATATGGCGACCGTTATAAATTTGTTTAGTGTTGCGCACAGCGCAAGCACATTTACCCGAAGACGTGATCTCTGTTATCTGGCAACAAAGATGCTTTATGGTGTAATCGCTTTGTCCGCTCCGTTTCTTGCTTGCGAAAGTGTTCTTCGCCAATTTCATCATCTATTGCTACGTTCGTTCGAACGGACGTTTCAGAAATGAAGATAGTTGAATGTTGCCACAAATATGGTTTTGATTGAAAGTAAAATTGAGGAAAAAATTCAATAGATCACAAAAAAAAATCACAAACTCCAAAATTGGCGCCACGTTCATCGGTAGATTTTGGGTTGCTTTTTTTCAATGTAATGTAATCATATCAAAACAATTGATTAATTTCACGGTTTTTTGTTGTTGCTCTAACTGTTGCTGAAAATGTCTAACAATAATGTTGGAAAATCGTATGACGTGAGGTTCGCGTCACGTCATGAACTTATCCATTAACTTCAACTGAACTTACCGGTGGTATCATTAATATTGAAGAATGATGTGAACGGATTGTTCTCTGAAACCAGCCCATATCTTATCTCTCGCGGATTCCCTTTATCGCCGTCTTCGGCATGAACGTGCAAAATCTGTTGGAAATGAGCGAAAAACAATAACAAAAACAACAACAAAAAAGAGAAGATTATTTACGGTATTCCGCTGATGGTTTTCGAGCGTAACGATATATAGAGAAAATAAATTGAAATGAATGTGCCCATATAACAGTTTTCAAGTCAATTTTCAAGCAATACCAGAGATAAAATATTTGATGCCAATAGAATAGAGTGAAATGAAAAAGAAAAACGCCAAATCCAAACTTAAGTAATAACTGGACACGAGGAATAATTTTCTTACCTTATCACCTGGCAGTAGAGAAGTTGGAAGCCGTGTTACTGGTGGAGCGGTTGTAAAAATTGGTGGTACATCTTGTACATCTTGTACAATAACTACTACTTCAAGTCCGGCTATGTTTCGAGTATCTTGTCCGGGCTCAGCATATGCATCCTGCGAATTTTTGTTACAAAAAAAAATTACCTCATTATATGATTGAGAAATGGGCGTTCAATCAAGTCAGAGTATCATTCTGACCGTACGACATTCTAATAACTCAAAAACAGAATTTGAACTTTCTACTGCCAACATAGGTTCGGAAATAGGTCGCATAGCTCGCATTGACCCCTGGTGTTTGAGGACCCCCTCTAAAATTTACAGATCCGCCATAAAAAATGAAGACTTTTTCCATTTTACTCTTCAATTTTGATTCAAGGAGAAAAAAATGAGAGGTAAACGACAATAATCAGGCAAACAATGGATCAATTTCGCATTGGATCGAAAAAAATGTGATTATGATTGCATTTTCATATAATTTTATCGTCAATCTGATGTGTTATTGCTTTTTTGACTCGCATGAAATTATTCTATTTCGCTACACAGTGCGATGACAAGGCTCACTTTAAAGGGTTTTTTTTCTGGCAGAGAATGTTGGAGAGAGACGGATAGATACAGATGTATATTTCCATCTCTTTTTGTTCTGTGTTCACATCTACAAAAAACCCTACAAAGTGAGCCTTGTCATCGCAGTGTGTTTCGCTAGGGTTTTTTCCAGCCAAGGGGGTCGCTTTCAAGTGAAATATATTCCATTTTGCTGGGGTTTTTCAGACTAGCCAAATTATTTCATTTTCCTAGGGTTTTTTCCGCTCAATTTCCGGTCGTGACACCCCCTCCCCCCCCCCCCCCCTCAGATTTGCCAGCGTCAGAACCATTGCTGCCAAACGCATTTAATATATCAAGTTAAAGTACCACAGTAACTCAGTTGCAAATTGTAACTCTCATGAATACTTACATTTGCCAGTATTGTCAAATGATACATCGATCTCATTTCAAAGTCCAACGGGCCTAATAAAATGATAGTACCTTCAGTCGTGTGTGGCGATACGATTTTTTGGCGAATGGCAAACAATGGCGATCCATGTAGCTCCAGAATGACATCCTTCGAGTACAGCGGATTCTTTCGTGCAATAACATAGTCAAGCATTGTGCCACGTTTTGCATCCTATAATTCACACACCATATCGAAATTGTTCATTAGAATTTTTAGATGGTGTTAAGATTTCGGTTAAATATTATTATATTACCTCTGGCACCATAATAATGCCAGCTTTATGTGGGAATATCAGATCATGTGGTGTTGTATAATTAGTAGCTGTTATTGAGCAGCTTTGCGTTGTCATGCCGCCTTTGGTATCTTTAACGGAGACCTTGAAGTCATAATAACGTCCTGGTTCCAATCTTCGTATCAAAACCACATTTGCTTGGCAAATTGAATTGTATTTCGTACATTCTAATGTATCAATTTGAACTGTTGACGATGACGCACCGTCTGATGTAAATGGAAATATGCCCGTGAGAGGCGGGGAAAATAACGCGTACGTAAATAGACATAACACAGAAAATGTAAATAAATAAACAATTGAATTGCAGCCAACCCAATTCTCAATAGACATATTTTACTTACCAACAAGTTCAAATGTCAGTGGATAATCAAACTCTTCATCACTTGCACGAAGGCGGTAAATGACTGAACCAACTTGTGCATCAGCTGGAACTAAAACTAATCGCATACGCGTGGTCGGATCGAATTTCGGATCGGCTGCTAGCGAAACAACAATACATTGTAATAAAAATGTAATCACAAATCCGGTCCATATTTTGGTAATGCTTTTCATTCTGTAGACAAACAAATAAAATAAAATCCAAGTTAAAACAAACAATTTTATGACATTTAAAAACCATTGAACATGGTGTTTCTCATTTTACAAATAATCAAAAACCATGAATATCATACGCATTGCGGATCATTTGATACATGATAATAAAATGTACATGTACACAACGAAAACTGAAGTAAAACATTCGACATGAAGGCATCTGTTAAAAAGGTATAATTCAAGACGAGCAACAATATTTTTTCGTTAATATTAATACCCTACTCAATCGTAATCAGTCGATTGTGAGTTAGGCGTCGTTTTATATTTGCAACACACCGTCCGATTGTGGTTCAAAATATGGTTTAGCACGTTAGACACATTTTTTTTCAACTGATTGCGTTCAAACCGAGAAGTGTCTACAATAATCGCATAAATCAAGAGGCACACCGTTTAAGTTACGATTCCATTGAGAAACTAGCTTAAATATGAAAGCACACTATTGATTAAAAGGCCACAATGCATTCCGACAAGCGCCAATTTTATTGAGTACTATTTATCGATAGGATAGATTTTCGCGTCTCATTTTTTTTGCATTACAATAAGTTTGAAAATTGATTTTTCAATGAAAATAATATGAGCTCATTGATATATTTATGGATGACGTGCACGTGAGCTACCAATCGATTCATATCATTTAGCAGCCGACTCATTTCTCGTTGACAGTCACATATTAACTAAATAAATAGAAGCGCTTAAAATGATGTATTTTTAATACAAAATCAATATTGAGTACGATCCGAATCTAACGAAATACGCACATGACAAATTATATTCCAACGAACGAAACAACAACAACAACAAAATAAAAAACAATATATACCGAAATTCCGTATTCAATCCATTTAAAATATGCGTGTCTCGTTCGATTTTTCTATTGAATCGACGCCAATTGGTGTCTTGGACGCGAGAATAAAAGAATCTGAAGCTTGCTTTCTTTTCTCTTTGTTTATTTCATTGAAAATCAATTTTTCGGAACAAAAAAACATAAAACAGAAATTAAAACATTCTGTAACTCATTTTGGCATTCATGCATTCAAAGTTTAAACTGCAAATTTAGTTTGTTTGAATTGAAAAAAAAATGGAGACAAAACCATTGACTTAATAGAAATGGCTCTTGACTTGACTGAATGTATATTCATATTAGAATTGAAGTGATGAGCAATCACCCGCACGTACTTGGAGAGACCCCCCCCCCTCTCTCTCTCTCTCTCTCTCTCTCTCTCTCTCTTCTCCGATCGAGTTCTTTTCAAAATTATACACTCAATTGAATAGATCGATTTCACCCGTTGAGCGTTTCATATTTCAAATGTAAAATGAAATGTTAAACTTTAAAAGAAAACTAGGCCATTTGAATGCAAGAGGATAAAATCGTGTTCAACAAAAGTGCCGACAGTTGTTGTTGATGTTCTAGATCTTGTGTTCACTTTTGGATTGGGAACGTAAATTGCAAAAGGCAAAATCAATTGACAAGCGATTGAATTGATTGCAAAAGAATTAGATGACAGAATCTATTCATTTTCTTTGTTCACGATGTCATAAAAGTCATCGTCAATTAATTCACCACAATTTGGTGATGGATATTGACTTGACAAATTCACACGCTTTCACCTGATGAAAATGCAATTCGTCGCACAACACAGATACTTACATGGAGTAAACAATTTATAGATGCTTCAAACCACAAACAGCCGTTGTAAAATATTGTAATTATGTTTGTGTTTTTGGTCAAATTTTGCCATGATCGTAATCATGGATTGTTTTTGTTTTTTTTTGTTGTGTGTGGCTCAAATGAACAATTATCAAGTCGTAGCACTTTGAAGTAAGTTTTATATTCAAACACAATTAGACCAAACTGGTAATATATAAATGCTAATGATTTATGACTGTCTTTGACAAGTAGTGTTTTTTGTGTACACATACACACACTACACATACAATTTTCGATGATTTTGCACTTGGTTCGGTTGATTTTGATGGTTAAAATGTTTGTTAGACCGTAGCATGAACAAAGCAAACAAGACCCACGTATTGGTCCAAATATGCAAACATAAGACGAATCATGCGCATCACGATGAATTGCTTCATTGATTCGGCTATGTTTATTGTATATTTATGTACAATCGCTAACGGCCGTTTTGTTTATAAAAATCAACGTTAAGTGTTTGTACATTTTTTCATAAAATTGCTCATTTTACCCACATCAGATTTATCACTTACGCACCTCGTTGTTCTGTAGCCATACGGTTGCTTTGCATTTTAAAATTGGGCTCTTGTTAATTTTTTTTGCTCTCTCTCGTCGGATTGTTTAAATATATACGATATTCTTTATTTGGTTCCTCGCCAGTTCAATTGCATACGAAAAAGAGGTTGTTTTACTGAATTCAAAATGTAGCTAAACATTAACATTGGCTCTCGCAATCTATCAACCATCGCTGAAGATCACATAATTCATAAGCATTGTTTTTCGAATAAAATTGTTGTTTTTTTTCTGCCAACATGTCACGGTAAAGTTTTGCATTGAAAATAAAAAAACAAAAAATTATAAATTCCGTTGTTACATAATCACATTAGAATGTTCAATGGTTTGGAAACATCATGCCATTTGATTCGGTTAGTTTAGAATTTGACACTCGCATCGAATAATTTGTCATTGATATAACGAAGCACTTCAATGATTTTTATTCTTCAAATTTTGACAGATGTTCAACAAACTTGCGCTTAAAACGCTCGCCAGCCAAAAAAAACACCAACAAAACAATGTGAATTCAACAAATCGAACAATGACTAATTGCGAACACCACGTAACGCACTCGCGTATCCAACGTATTGGATACATTAACCGACTACATGCATATGAATTATGGTTTTTACTACCATGTAACTAAACAAAAAAAATTTACAACATTATCTCCACTTTTCTTTTCGTATGCAGTATTTTATAAAAAAAAACCTGTTATGGGCATCGCCTGTCGTAATCGCTGCCGGACGGCCGTCTCATTTCGTTGGATTTTTTTTCCTCTTTTTTTTCATATTTACTTGCATTTTCAGTGCATGGTTGTTTTTGTTTCTTCTGTCGTATACTATAAAGTAAATTCGATTGCATTTCAATGTACAAGCAAGTCGGTTCCGTTTGCATTTGGTACAAAAGAAAAGAGCAAAAAAACTAAATAACTTTGTGACTTTTTGCGTATGTCAGCCGTGTGTATCTGTGTGGTTGTTGTATTTTTTTTTTTTTTTTTTTTGTTCAATGCTCTACAATGAATGTTTTAGGCGCCATTTTTCTGATTATTTTTAATATAATAACTTATTAAGATTGATAAATATTGAAATTGAATGGTTTGAATGCATTTATATTGGATTTAAACTCTTTCAGCCATAATAAAGGTGATATCTGTTTGAGATAATTATTATTGGCCGTTGCCGTTTGCCAATGCCGAACATATTTTGTGATGACCAAATGTATATAACTATAATACTATATTCTTTTAAATTCACTTTCAGACCTACAAAGATGCAATACACTCCAATATCGCTGGTTGATCGCACCAAATTTACGAGAATTGTGCATGAATATGTCTTTTTTTGGATTGGAATATTGGTTTTCATAGTGTTTTTTTTTCTTTGTGATTTTTGTCGTGATCATAGCATTTTATATTAGTTTGTAATGTGTTTGAACAAAAAATATTTGATTGATTTGAGATTAGACTGAAAGTTTTGTGATCGGAATCCATATATTTACGATGAAATTGAACATTTTAATAAAGGTTTTTAAATGAAAATTCTTTTGAAATTTCATTGGATCTGTTGGCTTATCGGTTTTATTGAAATGAACAACGAAAAAAAACAACAACAACAACAGTATTTTAATGGAATATGATGCATCAGTGATAAATGCATGTCGACATTTCAGATAACTTTAGGCCATTAACATGAGCAAATGGTACATGAATTAAAGCTTAAATTCTTTGAAGAGAAAAAGCCACATTTAAAACGTTGTAAACTGATTGAATGACTTTGGTCCTAAGTTTATTTGAGATGACAAGCGAAATTGGTGGTGTCGTTGATAAACCCAAAGGAATCACTAATCAAGCGTGATTGTTCGATTAAGAAATAAGCATCAACCGAGGAGACAGGCTCCCAAAAAAGGAGCCGTATTATATGCTAAATGGCTTAAGACATGGCATCAATACTGATCGCATACTTATATTTTTGTTTGACAGATACTTAAAATACCAATTGTTAACCGTACAGAATCACATGACCATTTGAGCAGACGACTTTTCAAATATATAAATATATTCAAACATTTTAAGAAGAAGAAGAAGAAGAAGAAGAAAAAACGGTCCATTAATAGGTGGTAAAATCATTGCTAAATTCAGAAGCCACTGCTAAATATTCAAATTTGGCTCTCTGCAAATGCAGTGCGCTCACGTATGAGGCGAAATTCAAATCGAAACAAAACGTGGCATTTCAATGCAATATAAATTATTCAAAAATGATTTATGTATGTTGTTATTTGCCGGCAAAAACCAAAAAAAAAAAAATATATGTATATATATACATGAACTGTATAAGGCAAATTATATTTAAAATTGGATGGTGAAGGAACACAAGAAAGCAACAGAGATAGAGAGCAAAACAAACAGCGTTCACACATAATCAATTATGCCTAACATTTTCAAAGAATTGTTAAACAAATTGCCAATCGAAAATTTATTTATTTCGATTTCATGGCACAAAACGGAAAAATCAATATGATTTCTGGCCAGTTCTGGAATCTTGTTGTCGAACGACGCAAAATATCAAAAAGATAATTTTAATTCATTTGCTTGAATATTGTTATTATTGAACGACGTCTTTGCAATTGAATTTGAACTGAAGGTGAACGAAAAACAAAAACAAAAAATCAACAAATCCGGCCATAGAAAGATCACGTAATTTTTTTTGTTTTGCATTTTACGCATCAACGTTGCGGACGAAATGCATTCGACCAATGAGAAACGATTTCAAGAAAGACCCGATTTGGACCAAGCCTGTGTGACTCAATATCATTGGCTCATTTCAAAAGTACCGTCCATCCAATGCCTGGAACATAAATAGAAATGTTGATTCTATTCAATTTGAGTGTAGCAAACAACGATATACAACATGCGAAAAGCGTTAAGTAATACACGCTCAGGCAAGGGAGACGAAACATCCAGTGCATTCAAATCGAAAGCGATGTTGTTGTTTCTTCATGGCCAGGCAATCGCCGAGCCTAAGAAAATTAGTTCCAGTGTTGGACGTGTGCGAAACGAAATTCTAATTTCGAATGAGTTGAACATCCGAATAAATTAGATTCCAGCTCAACATAACTCTCTCTCTCTCTCTCTCTCTCTCTCTCTCTCTCTCTCTCTCTCTCTCTCTCTCTCTCTCTCTCTCTCTCTCTCTCTCTCTCTCTCTCTCTCTCTCTCTCTCTCTCTCTCTCTCTCTCTCTCTTTCTCTCTCTATTATTCTTTCAATGTGTTCGTTTTTCCTTCCTTTTTTGCATATGCCGTATCTCCAGATAAATGTAAATAGGCTTTGCAACAGTGCTATATTATTAAATGCAAACAAATAATTGAAATGCACTTAAGTTTCTACTACAATTTTCAAAATAAAAAAATTATAGTTTATACACGCTAAATTCGCGTTGTGTTTTGGATATTGTTTTTTCTTTTCAATGGAATTTTCGCATTTAGACCAAACTAGAAACTGTTGTGCTACAGTCCATAGGCAATGATGCCAAGTATGTGCGGTTGTTGGCTGTCGACATTGTTTTTCTTTAAAATACGTTTTTTTGTGCTGTTGTTGTTGGCTGGTTGGCTGGTTAGCTGCTTCGATTCGTGCATACTATAAAAATTTAAATGGGATTCGTTATTTTCGCCATTTTCGTGCTGTTTGAGTTTTGATTTCCTTTTTGTTACCAATAATTTGCGCTTCATCTGCAATTAATGCAGCAACGATGCATACAGAAGTGGAAGAAAAAAAAAGCGCCACCACCGATCAACATTCAAAGACGTTTGATTACTTAGCAAAGATCTTCTGTGATTGCAATGCCTCTATCTAAGTGGACCTATTTTTTTGAATAATGCTTGTATTTATCACTTCTACTGTGTGCATATTCTTTATTGGAGTTGAAAGTGCATCGTTGAGAAAAATGAGTGTATTAAAGAAATTGTCAAAACCAAGGCCTGATGCACAAATAAAACGAAAAATTTAGATAATTTGTCGCTTCTTTGGCAGTATATTATGAATGTAAAACACTCGATCGATACTACGAATGAAATGATTCGTTTCCTAGGGGCAAAACACTACCGAAAGACCAAATTCACCAAGAATAAGTGTACAAATACCGAAAAGACCCAAGAAAGACCCAAAAGACCGAAGGTGGACCGAAAAGAACAAAAATAAAAAACAACACACACTGTGTCTCACACCGCTAAAGCAACGGTATTCTATGTATATATTTTACTATTGTTCTTTTCAGTCTATCTTCGGTCTTTTCGGTCTTTCTTGGTTCTTTACGGTATTTGCACATTTATTTTTGGTGAATTCGGTCTTTCGGTAGTGTTTCGCCCCTTGTTCGTTTCGCAAACAACGGTAAATGATAACCAATTCGAAAAGCTTGTCCTTGCCATTCAAACGGTGCCATTCGCTCTCATCCATAGCTATGCAGCGCACAAAACTACGCGCCCAGATGACAGTTCCATACTTAGTATGGTGAATGTTAAGTATGGAACGGTGGTTGAACATTTAATACAAAATGTATAATATTTTTCTGCGATTTTCATTTCAAGAACCAAATTTCAAATATTATTATTATTTTTAAATTTATATTTTATATTTTCTATGCCAAATAAATATTATTGAAACACATGGATCGAACTCCTGGATTTAGGATTAAGTATTGCTCAAGGATTTAAGAACTGTCAACACTCGCGTCAATTTTAAACCGTAAACGCATGTGAATCCATACAAATTTCATTTCAAAATTTTATCATTTTACCCAAAAATGAAATAATATCAAAACTTACAAACGTAAGAGTAAAAAAACGTATTACGCGCGAAAATTTCTTTTTAGATGCACTAGCAAATGCGGGAAATCAACTAAGTGAAATACCGCCACACACATACAGTCGCAAACGCTTCAGCTACGTCAATGCGAAAATGTGCCATGGGTAGCACAAAAATGTTCTATGGATAGCACAAAAAATGGTTTTGACTCCTGGATTATATCAATTAAGGTTATGTTCTCAAATTTTCGTTAAGAATTCGTTTGACTTTGAAATTAGAGTTCTTGAGTTTCTGTTCATAAATTATGGAAAATATTTGACAAAGGCTGTTTAAATTTTATGTAGTTTTTTAATTTTTTTTTTTTAATTTAGTATCTTTATGTAGTTTTCATGAAATTCGAGTCATATATGAATATATCGACATTCCAATACGGGAGAGTTCTTTTTGACTCCTGGATGATTCTCCGTGATTGAAAAATAAATATAGAAAATTGAATAAAAAATGCTCAAATGTTGATGCATTCTAATAATAAAATTATTTCAACTCTGGAGCATCACTCGAAATTGTATTCTATTAATTCGTTTGTGAATTCGAAACGCAACTGACAACTCGATGAATTGCTAAAAGAACCACTTGACAGAAATACTTAACAGCGGTGGGCGCGTAGTTTTGACGGCTAAACTACGTCAGTGCATAGCTATGCTCTCATCGTCTAGTTGATGTTGAAAATGTTTTGGGCGTTTCTTCACTGAAATATATACATATATATATTAGGGTGGGTAGATGTATGGAGCACAAAAACTCGATGTTTTCTCTATCCTAGCTGGATTCTACGGACCGTAATAAGAAACGTTCACCAAGAGACCATAGCTCTATCTCCATTTTCGGACCCGCGATTTTTTTCATGTAAAAATGTCCATGATGGCCTAGTAAGATTATTAAAAAGCCAAAAAATAATTTTGTGTGTATATGGGGGGTTTTTGGGGTCTACAATTCCATTCATGATGTTTATTTTTATTTCTGACGGTCGCCAGAGACAGATTTCTCTACAATTTTTGGGTTTTTCGCTGCTTTTTCGGGAGAATTGACTTATGTTGCAATTCCGAATCTCAAATAGCCCAAAATGTTTAGTGTTGAAAATTAGGGTAGGCACTCATACACGATCTATATCGATTTCATACAATTTAAGACATAAAATTCGATTTTTCTTGGTTAAGGGCCCCATAAAAAATCAGAAAATTTTCTATTTTAATGCTTCCAATTGGCCAAAATATTTCGGAAATTCAATAGTTTCTGGCAATAAGAGTGATAGTAACATTTTTTTTCCACAATATAATATCTGAAGCAAATTTGTAGATTATGACAACGCGTAAGATCTTGATTAAGGATTTGACCCCAAAAAACCCTTATTTCAGGGGAAAAATGTTCACAAAACTGGTAAAATTTGAGATCATTTTTCACCCTATAGGAGCGATTTTTTGGGTTGACCCCTTCGGCAATATTTTTTGTTCTGTTTCTATACACAACTCTTCTTCAGACATAAAAGTAAAAATCCTTACCATTTCAAAGGAATTATGAAGTAAAAATCATGCACCATCAAATACTGATAAAACCCAAAAAATGTTGGGAAGCGCCCTCTGGCGACCGTCAGAAATAAAAATAAACGTCATAAATGGATTCGTAGACACCAAAAGTCCCCCCCATACACACATAAAAAAATATGTTTTGGCTTTTTAATACTCTTTCTAGGCCATATATCGATTTTTACCAAAAAAAATCATGAACATTTTTACATGAAAAAAATCGCGGGTCCGAAAATGAAGATGTGGTCTCTTGGTGAAAGTTTCCTATTATGGTCCGTAGAATCCCGCTAGGATAGAGATAACAGTGCAAAATAATTCGACCCACCCTAATATATACCTATATATAATAAAAAAAAGGCACACCAACAACAACTAAACCAATTGATGTAAAATGTGGAGACTTGCAATTGCTTAACGTGGCTTGGGCACATTGATTAAAACGTTAGTTCCGACCAGAAAAAAAGTTCCTTTTTATAGTTGTTTGTATTGATTTGACCTTTTTCGACGAACTCTCTTCATCTTTAAAGTGCTCATGTTGATTGTACACTTTGCTCAACACTACAGCATGGCATCATCTTGGCCGATCCATTTAAACTCCAATGCGTGGTGAGCATTTAAATTTACACTATATTCAACGTAAAGTAGATACGGCGATGACAAAGAAAAAACGTACACCGTTCAGTTAAACCGATCGACTAGAGAGAAAAAAAATCACAACGAAAGAAGATCCGTGTAATCCGTGCACGAATAGAAAAGATAATTTTTGTTGTAGTATTCCAGAATATTGGCATGAAAAATTGCATAATAACATATTGTGTTTTTTTTTCTTCTGCTTGTTTTTTCTTTTGAAGATACTTTCCGATGTTATTCATTTAAATCATCCGCTTCGAACCGAAAATGTTTCTTGTTAACCAAATGGAAAATTAAATTTTATATCGCATCGATAAAATCGTCGACCTTTTGGTGTTGAGCAGCAGAAAAAAAGCGTCACGCAATATTCTGCTATGTCCAAGTGAATGCGATTTTTCACAACAATTTTTCACAATTCGTAGTAAAAACAATTAATAAAATCATTTTCATGGACGCGTTTTATGTTGTTTTTTTTTTTCATTTTTTTTCCTGCTTCGGTGCTAGAGCCAGAACTTATAAATTCAAAGAAAAACGAATAATTTGAAGCGCGTATTAGATTCACATTTTCGCGCAGCTTGCGACTGAATGTGAAATACAATAGATCGAAATCTCATCGTCGCATCTCTTTTTTGTTTTGGGGAAGGGAATGGTTTTGTTCTTTTTTTGTTTTCGCTAACTTTCAAAAGAATAAGCTGCAGTGGGTGTAAGTTTTAATAATTTATAAATTGCAGTCAATAAGCTATTAGACACATTGAATAATGCTTGTGTTTTACAATCTCAATGCAAGCCCATTAAAGATAAGCGATCTGCTTGAGAATCATACAAAATTCTATGTGACTCTGAGCTAAATGAATTGTGCACACATAATAGCAACGACAAAGTGACAATTTCGAGCCCAACGGCGCAAATATATGGGAAATAAACCGAAAAAAATAATAATAAAGGAAATATGCAACCATTCAGAGTTCATTGTAAACCATACTCACACATATCCATAAAAGTGGAAGTATGGAGGATTTTGCAATAAAAATGGGCATGTGTACAAAACACCTACATTTGAATATGCAATATATGCAAGAATTGAAGGAAAAATAAAGCACAAAATCAGTGAAAGAAAATAATAGCAAACGGGGACAAAGAATCACAGCATAAATTGTGAGCCGAGAGTGTCTTCGCCGTTTTTCGGTGTCAAACACAATCGGCTATATGGTGCTGATTTATTTACTATTCATTTGCTATTAGTATTTGATCTTCAATCGCGATCAGCAGTTTCTACTCGAAGTGTGTGTGTGTGTGTGTTTTTTTTCTCTTCTTCGTATTGTCGTTTTTTGTGGTTTGTTGTTTGGTTTATTTGGAGTTTGTCATATTGAATGCAAACAATGATGATTCTCCGCCATTCGAAATGGGCTCCCATTTCATTTTTGATGGAGCAAACCAAGAAAAGATGGCTCAAAGCCCAACCACACGTCATTACACAGTTTCCTTACTTATACAGTTATTACAGATTCAAACATAACGAGACTCTTGATTCATGTCGAAACATCACCATATTGTTCTCAATTGGTTTTCTTTCATTTTTTTAATGTTTGTTTTGTTTGGATAAACAGAAGTCGTTTTTTTCTCCACCTTTCATCGATTTTTGAAGAACGGAGTGAGAAAGAGAAGAAAAAAATACAACACTCTAACCAACTCTTACAGATCAGACGAACTGCAATGAAACTGAGCGATTCACGTTTGCTTCGGACAACCTCAAATCATTTTCGATGAAGACAATCAAACAACACTGAAAGGTTGAGTTTTCAATAGATGCAAAAATAATAGGTAAAATGTAAAATGTTGAAACTGCAATAGCAGCATCATCATCATCTCAACAACAACAAAAAGTTCTGATCGAAATTGATGCTTTGAGATCAAATACAACTATGCGCACAAATTGCATAGATGCAACATCTTGTTGTTGAAGAAAAGCAACAGCAGCAGCAGCAGCAGCAACAAAAATAGAGAACCACGTTCAAAAATGGTGGGTAAACAACAAGCTGAAACGTGACTGATTTGACTCATAGCATTCAATGTAGCATGTGTGTTTGTGCATTTTATGTTATCATTTGCATGCTTGTGTCTTGAGATCATGAAATGGCTAATGAAAAGGAATCTCGGGCTGCCAGCTAACATTTGCATCGACTACATATCGAGGCATTGATTTGCTCGAGATAATCGATCATCGATCGATGACGTTGTATGTTGACTGCTAAATCTAGTTTGAATGATTCAGTCGCATTTCAACGAGTTCAGTCGCTCAACTATCAAACAGCGACAGCCAAAACAGCAAAGCAGACATTTTGAAAGCGAACAAATTTGATGCGACAGGAATGCGATCTAATAACTTTCTGATAGTGTAGATGCGCCGCCAGCACACAAACCAACAACAAAACACTCAACAAACACACAATAATTAGTCATTGAATGGATTTTAGCCGCGCGTCAATGCATCAAGTAATTATTACAATGAAAATTGTACAAAACATTGGCGCCTCTTTTTATGTTGAATGGTGCCTGCGAATAAACGAAGGCAAAAGATCGATCTTGCTTGCATCATTAAGCCTCGGTCTCCTGAATCCCATTAATTTTACGAAAAAGTCAAACACCAAATCGATTCGCAAAGAGTGAAATCATTAAACTACCGCCAAACCAATCACTTGGTTCTGCGTTGAACAACAACAATAATATTTTTCGAATTAAATGCCAATAATAGCTTGCAGTCGCATTCACTTCCCAAAGCTATATATATTATTATGTTTAAACACTTAGTGTGCACAATTTTTTTATTGCATCGCTTCGTAAATGCATGTGCAGAAGCTAAAAACATCATATTGGCATGTTGAATTGTGATGGGCAAAAGTCAATTAACAGCAAATATGTTTATTGCTTAAAACGATGGACGTTGTTGTATCTAATCTTAAAATTTATGACCTTAAACAATTTATTAACTGATTTTATAACGACGGAAATTTACGATGTTGATATGTTAACCTCCGAAAAATCACGTCCAACAAAAATTATTACGATTTTCGAATAAACAAAAGGAAATGCAAAATTATCAATCTGTGATTTCGGTATTATTTTGCCATAAATACAATTTCTGCAAAAACGTCCTGTGTATTCGTTTACCGTACGAATATTTATGAAATATATAAAAGAAAATAAGCTAGAAATACATTTTGTAACATGTTTAGTAAAAAACTAGGGGGAAATCGCTATTCGCCATTCGCATTTAGACGACGCATTTGCGAATATTTGAATCGTATTCGCAAGCGTATTTACACGGTATCATTCGTAGTTCTGCGCGCATACTAACAAACAATTCAAACAAGTTGTCAGTGTGTGTGTGCGCAGCGAATAGTGCGAATGATGCGAATGGTGCTATGTAAATGCTTGCAAATATACCTCCAACATTTGTTCTATTCGCAATATTTGCAAAATTTTTGCATTATTTGTTTAGCGATTTCCCCCTAGGTAAAAAAAGTAACATTGTTTACTAAAAAAAAATGTCGGTGTGTATTTGGAATCGCCATTGATATCGCATAACAGTGGTGACATAACATTATCTATCAAATTTCATTGTTCGCACTGGTAAATTGGGCTATGTTCAATTCAATTGGTCTTTTCCATTGAAATTTTCCTTAAATGCTCCACCATAAAATTTTCGTGAAAAAAAATTGTTGAAACAAAATGTTCTTGTGGTTGTTTCTTCTCTTTTTTTTCATTGAAGAAGTTTTTGAATAAATTTAAATGTTCTTTAATTTGTGCATGTTTACGAGTCATCACCAAGTTTAACGAAACTTCCAAGAAGCCATCCAATTTTCGTATGTTTTTGATTATAAGTGTGAAATTGTAAGTTTTATATGTGCAAACTAAATATTAAACTTGAATTATGGCTAAAAATTAAAGCGAATTGCCCTAGGATTTGCCTTTCCTTTTTTGAATATTTAGATTAATTGCTGAAAGTGCGACTTTATATTTTGTTTTATTTATATTGACTGAACTTTTTTATTCTGTGTTTATAAAAAACTTTAAATTGTCGGCATTTTATTGTGATGGCATATAGTGAATTGTTTTTCCATTTATTTTAACACGTAACGAATTTGGCATGTGTAAATTAAGAAACGGTTTGATTTCAAATTAACATTTGCTTTGGATAAATTGGTAAATGAGCAAAAGTCAAACCGTTGTTGACCGTGGCAGTGAGTTCATAAATTCATTGTGAACCCATAGCAAAACAAATATGGTCGACTATTTTGAAGAGTCAACATAAGCCACAAAATGGTGACTGAATATTTGTTGTTTTTGCTATCGAATGCACTTTCTAAATGAGGTGAATATTGATTGAAATGTTATTAAATTACTTCGAATGACATCAGAATATCGTTGTACATAAGCAATGTGTTGTAAAGACAAGAAAATGCTCACGTTCAATGCAGCCCACTTATTTAATGAACAAAACACACACACACACACACACACACTAATAAACTAAATACTTTTGTGAAATGGTAAAGCTATCAAATAAATCGGATTTTGGTTATTATTCCATTGTCTTCGGTTCGATTTGTGTTCGCATTTATGTTATAAATACGTTACATATTCTTAAGAAATGCTTAACAATTTGCAATTAAAATTCAAATTGGAACATGAAAAATTCGTTTATGAAACTTAGCGACGGTCATCAGCCCACATTTTCCCATTGTGCAAGCATAGGAATATCAAAATTTATTTACGGCTGTTGTTGTCAAGAGTGGCGTGCAACAGCATCGAACGGCAAACGATAGCAACAGCAGCATTACAAATGTTTTGTCTTCCTCGCATATCAATAAATCTGTGAAAATGTATTGTTGTTTGCGTTCGTTTTTTTTTCTTTACTATTTAAACGATATATTTATGACCACAAAAGGGTTGACACAATGGAAAATATTCATAAAATTACATGATTAATAAACTGGATTGGGTTTCAAGAATTCCCCAATCAACGACAGCCACCCGGCCAAACAACAATTGCACAGCAACTCAATTCTCACTTTTGATGACTAAACATAATAAGTCACATGAAATGGAAGCGTACATACTACAGGAAGATAATATGTGTTTCACCTACATTTTCTGTGTTTTTTTTGTTTATTTGTTGTTGTTTTTTGCATGGGTACGCATTGTCGAATACCATTTTCCCTCGATTTTTCGCTTATTCATAATGTTTTTGTATGGAATTTCTTCGTTTTGCCATCGTAACTCCTTCGCTTCAACAATTGTTGTTTTTATGTCTAAAAAAAGCACACATTCAACAACACCATAGAAATCAAGGTGCTTCAGTGTCCCATAAACTAATTGGTTTATCAAGTTCCCCCCCTCCCAATTCTTCTTCTTTTCCATTTCCCACTCGGATTTAATGAAATTGTCATAACATTTTAAATATCATCAACAAGTACTTGGTAAAAATCACATTGAATCGGCGCTTTTTCTGGAGTCTTTATATACATAGATTGTGTTTTTATTGAATCAGTTCATTAAAGTCTCATTTAAAAAAAAAAAATCCAAATTGTAATGCATGGTCACACAATAAACAAACATATCAAGTGTGTGTGTGTGTCGTCTACATTCAATCATTTTATGTGAGACGTAACTAAGATATGAACAAAATAAAAACATATAAATAATGATGACAGTAGCACGTAAAAATGAATTTCTTGCTATAAATATGCCATTAAACGCCAGCGAAAAGAAAAAAACGTTATTTTATAAAGAGATTCTTTAGTAACTATGCAAAATTGGTTTTAGATTTAACAAATTGAATTCGCTTTAGACGAAGAAAAGCTCACGTATATAGATTAAGCGTATTCCGCAACGGCAACAGCAACGACAATCAATTGATTATAAGATGATAATGCTCTTATAGCATTTTTATTTTATTTAAATGCATATTCTTTGCTGACTTGAATTAATCCATCACTATTACTATAGTACTATAGAACTGATTTGTTTCTTCATCTAAAAATCTTTTACATTTGCAAAATATAGAATATCAATTATACAGCATATAAGAGTAAATCAAGCAACCACAACAACAAAAAAACGCGGAGAAGGTAAATCGAGACCCGGTTTTCTGTGATACTTGGCTTTTAAATAAGTGCCTAATTACTATTAATTTCAGAATATTAACATTAACTTTAAACGAAATGGTTTGGTTGCTATTTCTGTTTTTTAAACAAAAAATTGTTTCTTTTTTATTATTTACAATTGAATCACAAATGAACATTAGATTACCGATAAGAATTCTGCAATGGGTG
Source organism: Aphidoletes aphidimyza (assembly GCA_030463065.1). Lineage (NCBI taxonomy): Eukaryota > Metazoa > Arthropoda > Insecta > Diptera > Cecidomyiidae > Aphidoletes > Aphidoletes aphidimyza. Next base: position 45,707,265 of record CM059998.1, read on the forward strand.
CAGAATCGTCATTCGAATTGAACGATGCAGACATTTTCAGAAAATTTCAATGTAACAAATGAAATTCAAAAACTGACAATCCCAATCACAATTACAATTTCGGTTGATAGGCAAATCTGGTTTGGGCGATTTTCTGTCCGCGATCTATTTTCCTTTTATTGGATGCATCAACGACGAGCATTTGAAAATGTCTGGGTCTATTACACTATTTAGATAGGAACGGGCGCAATACACATTGTAAAAAGGTCACGTGAAGAACAGAAAAAAGGGGGCACACACTCGCGAACAAGCGAGCGCACACGCTCATACACTCGATTTGCCTTTTGGTGATTAGTCGTAAACTGAAAAAGCGAGACAAAGAGAGAATAACTGGTTTCGTTTCGGTTTTTGTATTGTGTTTGGTGTGTCTTGGTTTTATTCTCGAATTGCCGGTTGTCAAATCGTTTCGCGTATTTCAATTAATGTGCATAATTTACGACTCATATGCTTCATTTTGAGCTCTCGACTATCCCAATAATGAGAAAGTCAACGTTGCAACCAACAACAACAACAAAAACCATTTACCGCTATTTACATTTTACTACTTGAATTTGGATTTTTGGATTGTTTGGATTTTTCCAAACACACGAATATGCCGTAATGCGCATTTGGGCGCTGTGACTTTGGCAACAAGATTCGAAAGAAAGTCATTCGCCAAAATGCACACACACACACACACACACACACACACACACACACACACACACACACACACACACACACACACACACACACACACACACACACACACACACACACACACACACACACACACACACACACACACACACACACACACACACACACACACACACACACACACACACACACACACACACACACACACACACACACACACACACACACACACACACACACACACACACACACACACACACACACACACACACACACACACACACACTTGAAGAGAGATCACATAAGCGCATTTTGTGTGCGATCGTTAAAAAAATCAGCAAATCAATAGACGCAAATCGGTGCAGATGAAGAATGACTGGTATTGGGTTGTTGTTGCTTTTTTGTTCGGTGTAGGTTTCTCGGCCATATTAATTTATATATGGTGAAATATTGAAAATTGTAAATGATATATGCAATCGTGCAGCGACGGTAGAGGCGATAGTCAATGCATCTATATCAATTTGGATTTGCATTTGGCTTCGAATGCGGCTCCATTTTTTTTCTTCTCCAGTTCTTAATCTCTTTTCTTTTGCTTTTTTCTTTTGCAATGAACTGAACCATTTGCTCATTGGAGGGCTATAACATTGTGGAATATGTTATCTGAAATACGCGAGTTCACATTTCACTGGATATTGTCGTTGAAATGAAAATTCGATGCAAGAAAAATTGAAGGAGAGAAAAAAGCAAGCAAACAAAAAACAGCACACACATACAGACACACACGAGAAAAGGCAAAGACAAAAAGCAATACCGAAACGCACAAGAGATTTGAGCCATTTTATGGTCGACCGCGAATGCAACAGATCGATTTAATTTGGTGAGACAAAAACGTGCAATAGAATACCAATGCTCCGTAACCATGAATCTACGATTGATTCCATTTTTGCCGTACTCACACCGAACGAATTTCTGAGCTCAAACCGAAACTCGTTTCAATCGATGTTTTATGCGACTATGACGCTGTGTACGCGAAGTTTATCGCGAAAACTGAGCTCCTTTTTTGTTTTTTTGTTTTTTTTTGTGCTTTGTTGCCTTTAGTTTGTTGAGTGTGTGTTCTGTGTGTTGTGTGTGTTGTGTGTCGTTTTTATTTTTTACTTCATTTACGAATTTTGCGAACGTGTTACTACCAGACCAAAGACCGATTCAGCGTTCATTCTCTTTGCCATCGGTCTACCATCAAAAACTGGTTATGCAACCACAATTTCAATTTCTAGCCGATGAATGTGCACACTTTTGTGAATAGCGAAAGCAACGGCCTATGAAACCGAATTTGAGGCCCGTATTGCAATGCACCGTACGACAAAACAAACGATCAAAATCTGTGGCGGAAACCAAAAAATGTAAACAAAACTGTTTATGTCAAATGTTCATAAATTGTAATAATTAAGAAAACTGCACCGTAAGATTTGGTTGCTGTTGTTGCTGTGGTTGTGTGTGTGTGTGTGTGTGTGTGTTTTCCATTTTGTTAATTTGATTTGATATTGCAATTTTTACAATCAACAGCAAAGAAAACGGCACACACAGATTGATTGCGGAGTAACCGAATGCAATTACTACTCTGTGCTTTTTTTCGGTTTGTCGCATTTTCTGGATCAATTACACACATGATTTGTGTATGACTTGCATTAACGACGTGTAATGTGCTTGATTTCTATGTGTTTCACGCGTATCGCTGTGTTGTTGTTGTTGTTGTTGTTGTTGTTGTCTATTATTCAGTTTGTTTATTAACTTTATTTTGGTATTTTAAAACGTAAATATTTTAAATTCATAAAATGACAACAACAAAATTGCATTTAACAATTGAAATGTTGTTTCGAATCATTTGTTGTTTTATCGTTTTGCCATCGATCATAGAGGAAATCAATAGCATTGAATCATTACGGTACATTCATTGTTTAAGTTATAATGAAACGTATCCCATTGTCAACAGAATGCGACAAGAAAATCCATTGGTGTTGTATATGCCATCGCGGTTTTTGTCGTTGGATTCTCAAATGTCACGATACAAAACTTTACGTTTCTATTCAATTGCTCGAACAAAAACTCATTCAAAATGAATAGAATTTATCGATTTCTGTCGATTTCATTGATAATATTCCCGGATTTTTACCCTCCCCCGCGGATGGTCAAAGTTTAACCGACAAAAATATCGAACCATTCGTAATGTATGTTGAACGGACCAACCAGAGAGAAAGAGAGAACATTCATAAGTACAAAGAAAATCTGTCGATTCCATAACGAAGTGGAACAATAATACTTAACATTCGCTTGACACGCGTTGTACGATTGAAATTCATGACTTGAAGCCCGACAACATCCAACAACCAAACATAATTGTAGCAATCAACAAAGCTAATAGTCATCAAAAAAACGAAGAAGTTGTTACCCTCACCATTCATGCCATAGACTGCACGCTATAGGAACTCACCGAGAAAATAAAAAAAAACAACATAATACACAAAACGAATAGAAGAAGCCGAGAAGCATTTTTAATGCACTTGTACGAAGTACATGACGTCTTGTGGATACTTTTGATTGGAATTTACGTCTATACACGAATGAACCGTGAAGAATCTTTGTTGTTGTTGTTGTTGTTGTTGTTGTTGTTGTTGCGCTTTGTTTTTGGTTCGTTCGAACGAAATAGAGAAAAAAAAAATATTCATCTAGTTTATAATTTTTTCGATGAAAAACTATCAGCAATTACTTTTGATCGTTTCGTGGTCATATGATGTACGATACACGATTGTATGATGTACGGCCGAACGACCGAAGCTACTTCACATTATCGCATTGTCAAAATATGTGTTTTTGCATTCATTTCAGGCCACATATTTTTTGAACAATTTCAAAACAAAATTTGCGAATATTCGCAAGTAACGTTTTCCGTTGATCGGTATCACTAAAATTCCAGTGCCGTTTCTAGCACAAAAACACACACACACACTTCAGAATTAAATTCCAGTCGCAAATTGTTGATGTTCATCTTTCGTCTGTCTTAAGATTTGAATTCATTTGGTTGTTATTGTTTCGCTTGATTTGTCTCATTACAAAACACCAATATTAGTAATGATTTCGCGATTCTCTCTCGCTCTTTCTTCCACTCTTATTAAATCAAAAGTAAAAATAAAAAAAAACACTTTTCCTCACCTGATGGTGTCCCTTCGTTTGATAGCTGTCGCGTGTACGGAATATGTTAACGGCGTCATATACTTGTACTCAGCATAATTGCTTTCAAAAATTTCACATTGAAGTCGGGTGAGCGGTTGGTGTTCAAGTGGAAAGATTCAGCGCACACGGATAAAACAAACACTATTCTCGATGACTGGATAAATAACAAATGAAACCATGCGATTGATTTGTTTTTTTTTTTCGTCTGGTAAATTGGGCGAATTTCATTAGGCGAAGTATAAAATTAAGTCATTTTTTTCCCCGCTCGGTTGGAACACTCACGAAATCGATTTTCTTTCATTGACACACAAAAATTTGAAAAAAAAACGAACGAAAACCGAAGCAAATAAAGAAGAAAGAAAAAACAAATAAACTACACTCTTGAACGAAAGAGTGCCTCATTAAAGTCAAAAGGAAGTATATTGAATTTATAATTAAGTCGTCATGAAATCGGCTGCTTCAGAAAGTTCGCCCCCATGGTGTGTCATTCCAAATCCTTGCTAATTCAATCTAAAATGGCGAGTAAAAGAAAAGACACAGAAAAGAAATCGACAAAAAAAGAGAAGTCATTAGAAATGAAATCATTTGGTGAAATAAATTTTAATTTGTATTTCAATTCGGAAATCAATGTGACAAGCGATGCCAAAGCGAACGGCCCTTTGTAAAAAATAAAATTACATCAAGCTAAACTCCATTCAATCTAAATGATCTGATTTCGTAGGTATATGGGGTCACTTTAATCAACATGTCTATCTCTATTGACACCGATAACCCTGAACTGTGATGGCGTCAGCGCGAATTTTAGGGCTTCACTTAATTATATTTTGTAGCGCCGATTAAAAATGTGTGGTTGAGTACGTTTTTTTGCGATGTTTTTTTTCTCACACACTAGATTTATTGCAAATTGTATTTGGTCATTTTGGGCCGAAATGGTTCTAATTGTTTTTTTTTCTTCAGCAACAAGAAAGCAAAGGACACACTCACACTTTGCGAGAACCTTAGCCAAATTCTTCGAAATCCAATTCCACTTAGATTTTATGATTCACGACTTTCTCATGCGGTAAAACACGCAGCTGGACACAGCCTTAACATTTCAATGCAAATAGGTCAATTTCATTATCAAGATCTGAATGTGTGTGCTTTAATTCAAGCATGAGCAAAGTGCGCTTGAGTGTGAGTGACTAAAAAAAAAACCAAATGAGATCATAAAATGAGCTGCTGGTGAAATATTGCGAATTGTTCTGCATTGGTCGGATTGTGGTTCGGAAGTAGACAACCCGGACCTGATTTCAGGCAACAGTGCGTGAAATGCGTCAATTTGAATATTATTCACCCAATGATTTTCGATTTTTATTCATTCACATGGACATGGCTATTCGATTTTCCTATACGATATCACTACTTCATCTAAAGTGATTAGTACATGCATTTAATTGGGTCGCAGGCATATAGCGCATAAAAAAATATTGTGCACAAACACAAGCTGACCTAAGGAGCCATGCAAATGGTAATATATATATATATATATATATTGTGAATGAACAGGCGCACCATTTGTAATTAGAGCATATACACACACATTATTACGGATATTTTCACGAACTTTCGTTTGAAAGCCTGTATGAGATCGCAATGTTGTATTAAACATTAAGGCCAATGTATTGGCTATTTGATTCGTGTCTGCAGCGGCCGAATGAAAGTGAAAATCCGTCGCGGTTAAAACATGTGACCACATGAAATATTCCAATGTAATTTTTCCTCGTTCAATATTTTGTTTTGTTCATTTCACTTTATTTGGTTTATGCTTGAATGAATGGCAATAAACAAAATATAACCACTCGACAATCATTTCGATGGCCCTGACCCAAAATTAAATTTTGTTGTAATCGATAAAATAAATGGGCGCTGAACTAGATGACAAACATACACACACACACACGAAGAGAGGAAGAAAACACACACGGTTATATTCAATGGGGTGGCTGATGTGAGGGCGGCAAATCTAAAATGACATGTTTTCCCGTCATTAATATTTCTGCCGCATTTGTTGTAATGTAATGTCTAAAAATCCATTTGACCATTACGCGATCCATCTCTCGCTCGCTCGCTCTCTCTTTCTCTCTCTTGGTCTCTCTTTCTCTTTGTCGTCATTATCCAATACAATTCTTTTTCAGGGTCATCATTCGAAATGGCCATCAATGAATACATTGTTTGTCACCCGAAAGAAAAATTAATTTTTATCGAGTATCGATGTCGTGAGCGTCCAAATGGTCAGTGTAGAAAGATTTTCTCACTGTTCAAGATCAAACTTAAATACTTAACACAGCAAAGTTCAAGAGCGAACAAATTACACACACATATCGAGTGTGTCATACCATCGAAAATTACACTTGAATGTCGTTCATCTTTCATGACTTTTCTGTCCATCAAATTGAATCAACAACAATGAAACAAAAAAACCAACAAGCAAAACGCGCAAGATTTATATGAACAATTCGACAAATAAAAACAATTTGAAATGACCTCTTGAAATATGAATTAGAAGAGATTATGCGGTATGTTTTATGAAAGCTAAACGCAAAGCGCTTGTTTTTCATTTTTTTTTTTAAATAACACATTACACCAGCTTTGACGTTTCTTTAACACCGTTTTTTTGTTAGGTGCACCGCTATTTCATGGAAATCTATATTAGTGGGCTGATTTAAATTTTTACTATTTGAGCTATCTTTTTTCACACGAACAAACACACACAAATGAAAGCATAAACCATAACACAAACGCAAAACAACAGTCATCACTTGATTTTGCCCGCAGGAAATTTGTAATATTTACTTTTGAGTGGTTCAGTTAGCACGATATTGTGCATGATCGGTTGTATAACAAGTATTGTCTACTTTGGTTTTTGTTACTCATACTTTGACATTAGCTGCAATTTCATTTTCACTTTTCACAACTGGGAATTGGAGCTGCACAGTTTTTCCGGATAATTGATTTGAAAAAAAAAACAACAAATGTTGATTGTTGAAATGAATTTGTCTCCACGGTGTGACGTTATGTGAAATGGAAGAAAAATGCTTTTGACATGAGACATATATTCAAACGTAACCGAGGTGCATACCTTTTATGGATAAAGGGAACATTTGCAATGACTTGATGATAGTGTTTTGTGCTTTTCACAATTGTGTATGTTCACATAAAACGTTTTCTTTACACTTTTTTATTTTTTATTGTTGCTATTTTCAATTCGATACAGCGAAATAATGAAAAAAAAATCCCTAGTGCGCTCTCTCTCTCTCTCTCTCTCTCTCTCTCTCTCTCTCTCTCTCTCTCTCACTCTCTCTCTCTCTCTCTCTCTCTCTCTCTCTCTCTCTCTCTCTCTCTCTCTCTCACTCTCTCTTAATTTCATTACCGCCATGAATACTTAAGCATAAAAAAAGTACAAAATCTGTACACCAAACATTGGCAGCCATTGACTCATTGTGCAATGTTTGCACGCGTGAAATAAGTAAATCATTGTAGCGATCACGCAACGGCAAATGTATAATTTATTACATTAACGATGGTTATAGTCATGGGCAGGCACAACACGATGAATCGTTTACCAAATCAGCGGCATTTAAGTTCAAGTCGAACGAAAAAATAGCATCGTTATGTTTCATTCCAATTGATGTATGTGTGTGTGCAAAGCAAAAGCGTTTGGTGCATTTTAGTTCACATAATGTATGAGTTCAACATTTAGAAGATGTCTTCATATATAGATGATAGTTTTAGAGGAAAAGACCCGAGAAAGAGAGAGAGAAAGCACTAACACAGCGCACACGGTGCTGACGGTGGGGAAATAAAACGCCATCGATACTTTTGTCGAGTCTTTAAATTGACGATTGTGCGACGTTTTAATGCCAATTAAAGCTAACCAATTGCTGGTAGATTTTTTATAATGATAATCACCACATTGGACATCGTAAACGCAAGCAAATGCAAGTTATGTAAGTGCATGAACATTTCAGTTCGACAACGGTCCTAAATGCCGTAGAAATATGCATGTAAGCGTGACATTAGCCAAAGCAAACTGCCAAGTATCTGTCTGTGCGTTGTGGTTGCTGCTGTTGATTTTTGGTTTTCATTATTTTCCTTGTGAGGTGAATTCAGTGCACTAATCTATATTTCATAGGTTGTAATTAAATTGGATTTTTACAGAAATCGATGAATGGGATTGTGATTGTCGCGATTATTGAAATAAGAACGAAAGAAGACACACAAATATCACATCAATTCTGTGTAATAGATGTATTGGGTAGTTGAGGCAAGCTGACTCGTTGCAACGCAATTAAAGCAATCCGAAACGCATTGCCTGGATCACGTGTGTATGTGTGTGTGTTTATTACATTATTCTTCTTCTTCGAAGAAATTTATTATTATAGTTTGATTTTATTTATTTTTACAAATGCGCAAAATGCGGTTTGAAATGTGTTTCGGTTGTTTTGCCATCAAAACATTGAATACGTGTAAACTGCATTTCGACCACGGACCATAATTCGATTCTAGCAGTATTAGTCCCGTTCGAATGACTGAAACTGAAAAACGAGAAAAAAAACCAAAATTGAAACTGGTCTTCAAGAGAGCAATAAATAATTGAAGCGAAAAGAGGTGCATGAATGCATGCCCGAGTAAAGAGTTATTATACACACCAAATTATAACATTTGATCGCTTCGCTAAAATTATTGGCTTTGGATAAATTCAATGGAATGAAAACAAAACAATAACACGATTTACCCAACTTAAATGCAACAGGCGAACAGAAAAAAAAATTGAAATCGCCTCAAACGGAATAGATAACATGCCATAAAATGACCCGGAAGCTTCCAACCGAGGCTAAATATTAAACAAAAGACGCACCAATAACAACAGCAACAAAATCTCATTTTTTTTTCTTCTTATGATTATTTTTCAGCCGCTCTTGGCCCGCTATTCCAAGACACAAAACTTACCGATTCAACTTGATTAGTATGCATTTGAATCTATTTTTGTCTCTCTCAATTGCACCGAATTTCTCATACACATTCTGCTCTACATTCTGTAACAATTCCATTGTATTTCCGATTTTTCTTTTCGTTTTTAATTTTTTCCTCTTTGCAAAATTATGTGCAACGGGCGCTTTCTATTATATGACTAATTAAAAATGTGTAGTAATCTGAGCAATATATACAAATATTTGTGGTGCGCTTAAATGCAGCATGCTACATAAAGAGCAGAAAAGTGATTGAGCATTTAGAAAGGTATAGCAGTGATCTTGGGTGAGTGAGTAGAGAGAAGCGAGAGAACGAGAGCAAAAGAGACGGAAATCCGATGGGTGTAAGGTTAAGTCATCGACTTAATGTGATTAGAAATGAAAAAAAATGGTTGAAATGGTTAAAATCAGTTTCGCTTGAACCATTTCCAATTCGGACAAAAAAAAACAATAAGAAGAAAACCATAGAGATTTCGATCTCATAGTTGCCGCGATTGCCATTGTCTTCGCATTGAGTTTAACGTTGAAATGCCATAAAAATTATTTTCTAGTATCAGATTCAATTCGCTGCAAAGTTATCAAAAGAAAAAAAAATGGTCTAAAATTGGATTGTTTAAGATGGAGATCGTGACATACATAAAAGCGGATAAAATGTTGTATGTGTTATAAAATAAAATGAATTACCATTCAAGGAATAATTATATTAAGCAATGATCAGTGATCACCATGTGACAATGGGGCAACAATTGATGGACTTTTGAGCGACAATCAATTGCAAAATACGCTTCACCCAAAAATGGCTACGTTTCGATAGTTTTGATGAAGAAGAACAACACGACTGAAAGATTAAAAGGTGCCGGCACGTTTTTTATTCCGTTTGTTTATTTTCAAATTACCAAAATGAAAAAGAAAACATACAACAAATATCTGGATTGCCTACTGATATCAAATGATTAATTGCTCATTATTCAAAATCTCATTTTTCTGTTTTTTTTTTTTTTTTTTTTTTTTTAACTGGATGAACCCTATTTGTATTGCGGTGACGCCGGTCGTTCAAGATAATGATCGATGAGATGATATGAATAAGTGTCACATATAGCTAAACCGTTTCGTGCAATTCGAAAGGGACATGCTGTCATATGAACTACACACAAAAAACAAACGAACATAATAAAAAAGATCGTAACGTTTTTTTCCATTGTGCCAACATATTTTGACATCTGGACACATTATTCGAATCCGTTCAGCAGCTGGCCGAGGTGGTTATCGTGAGAAATGAATTTCCTGCCAACATTTAAACCGAATCTGGATCAGTTATCGTATGAAATAAATTGGCCGCCTCGTTTTTTTCCCTTTTTCTCTCGCCCTCTCTCTCTCTCTCTCTCTCTCTCGCAATGGCACAGACACAAAGAGAGGCACGCACACTCCATCACATAAAATATTGTCAATTAAAAAGAGTAAAAAAAATCGATAAAAAAGACTTCAATGTATGATTCACAATGGATGTTCACTACCGTTATCGCCTTGCCAGTGGCTTATCTTGTGAGCGAAGTATTTACGAATCTCTCGACACACATGCTGCAATCGCGTGCATAGAAATCCTCATTCGGTCATTTTTACCACGAAAAGATTTATTACAAAGGCCATAAAAAACATATTGTCGGTGGGTTTTTGACGTAAGATGACTAAAAATTATTGCTTGCCATGCGATTTGCGGTAAAAATTGCGAAAATATATATATTTATGAAAAATATCAAACGCACACACACACACACCGATTACAGATCATGAAAAATTGAAAAACCATTGCAAATATTGTACGCAACGCAATATATATACATGTATGTTTTATATTATATGAATCGATGAACAAATTAAGTTATGCATAAACTTGGAAAAATCCTATTGACTATATTTGGTGGTAATAATGAGACATATAATACCAAAATATTCACATAATTCATGCGCTTCGTCACAAATCAACTGAACCTGCGATGGAGACCGGACGTTCGCAAAATATCGATCGACCGAATGCAGAAAACGTATAAGATCATGTCTTAAATCGAAATTTATAAAACAAATTCATTCACTTTAAAATTGCCAATTTAATTCAATTTTATCTAATGAGCAACATAACAGAAAATTGTGTATTCATTTCTGGCCAAACATTTATCCCCGGCAAAAATGGACATTTTGTTTATATTTTGCGATGTTTTGAACCAATTATGACTTGGTTGATCAAATTTATGTATTCCTCCATTCATAAAATTGATCTCCTCTTAAATATGAGCCAATTGATTTACATATTTACATAGCGATTATTTTTTTTTTATAAAACTAGGATTTGTGGTATGCTAAAAAATTGTCACTAAAATATTTGAATTTGGTGCATGTAATGCGAGAAGCAAAATACACATACTCACACACACACTGGCCAGCGAAAACCTCATAATATGTCGCTTGTTATTTTCAGAATATTGAAAGACTTTTTAGCATAATGCGCTGTTTGTTTTTTTTTACTTCTACTACTGGCATTCTGTCTACAGTTTACTGTCGGCTGCTGATGGAAAAAAAAGCACAAGTCGATGCGATTAAATCGCACACTGACTTGATATGGTAAGACTAAAGCGCACTGTTGCTGCCGCATTTGGTTCCGTGCAGACCATAAATTGTATAATTTTCATTTTCGAAATATTTCGTTAGTGTCAACATTAATTGATACTTCATTCGGTCATTCGAAGTGCAATTTAAAAGAGAATATGACCGAAACCGTACTGCACACTGGAGAGTGAAGTATGAACGTGTAAAGACTAGTGTAAAGTATCTTGTAATTTGGTGTGGCGATGGCAATTTGACGTGATCAACAGTCTGTTTGTATTCGACATTGCTTTTGACCTACCTCCTCAATATCAACAACCGCAACAAGAATTTGTGGTTCTGTTTTAATCTCGTGTTCATTTTTTTGTTATTTTTTTGCTTTGCTTCAAATCAATTTCAAAGCATTACAAAAGATCGCATGAATTGCATGCGTCCCACAAGCGGTTTGAACAATGTTTTGTTTGTCGTTGTCAGTGTTCAAGAAAGAAAAGTAAAACGATAAAATCTTATACAAAACATTTGACAAATTCAATTGAACATCGATAAATGCGGATTTTTAATGCGAATGCAGCTTTAAACACCTACAATTTTCAAAGGACAATAATAGCAGTTGGTCAGTTCAGCATGAGTTGGCATTTGTCCAGTGAAGAAATATTGCCAATGTTGGCACACGTATTCGAACAAAGCGTGGCTTGAGCATACCCATCTAACTTGGCCGCACCAAAGCCAGAAAGCGTACAGTCAAATGAATGAAATGCAATTTATGGCTTTCGCATATCCATATTTGTAGTTACTTATTTAGTACTTCATGTTAATATTTTGCAGTGATTTTTGTCCATAACTTTTCTTTCTCTCTCTCTCTCTCTCTCTCTCTCCCGCGGTTTGTGCTCAATAATCACACTTGAAGCCAGTAGCAATCATCAATCGACGCATTAGCAAAAATTAGCCATTTTGTAAAATGAAAATGAGAACGCTGCATCGATCGACATTACACATCGATGTAGCTCACTCTTTGACGCCATCTATCAAATCATGTGCATACCCTGGCAATGTACATCTATTTCTGTTGCAATTATGATATTGTCGAGAGTGAAACAGAGTAAGAAAATTGCTTATAAATTGATTGCATGTATTCATGCTTCATGCAGTCAACTCCAAAATGTCCATGAATTAAGATAAAACAAATAGTTTGACGAATGCGACAACATGAATGCGCCATCCTTAGAAGCGCATAACCATTAGTTCACATAACTGGCATTCACACACACACACACACACCGATCAAAAAAGCGTACAAATCGAAAATAATATTTCATGCGATTTGTTCGGCTGATGTCTGGCAATCCATATAAAAAAAAACATATCAATATTAAATATGTGGATAGAAATAAATTAATGGAAATCATTATGTTTGGAACTTACGTATTACAAAGACACTCACACACACATAGCCCAACACAGGCTGAGACTATATTAGCGCGCATTTGAAATACCGAGTCGAATGATTTTCACCGGAATGTTCGCCAAATGTGCAAAAATATAATATAAATTAATCGATTTAAGACACAAAATGGTTATTCGATGTGATGTGAGCTCGTTGCTCAAGAAGAAAAAAATGCTTCGCATGCGATGCGATACAGTGGCAGATATTCGGTTGTTGTTACGTTTGTTGTACGATAAATGTTTCCAGTTTGATACTAAATGGCATCATGTTTGCATGCATTTTCCATGATATCGCATCAAGAGATTTTTGCTTCGCATTTTTTTTGCTCTCTCTCTCTCTCTCTCTCTCTCTCTCTCTCTCTCTCTCTCTCTCTCTCTCTCTCTCTCTCTCTCTCTCTCTCTCTCTCTCTCTCTCTCTCTCTCTCTCTGTGTGTGTGTGTATGTGTATCTCTTTCTCAGTCTCTTTCTCTCGATATCTGTCTGCAGATTGGCACATATCGGTTTCTCCATTCATCTAACAAATGCTGACGAATGTACACCAGAAATGTATCTAAAATTTAGATTCTAAATAGCATCATAACATACAGTGTTTTGATTGAGCACTTATTATGTCGCCTCAGCTAGTTCAATGCTTGATACCGATCTGTTGTTATAGGATTGCTTACAACTCAGGGGAATTCAACTCGCGTATTTGATCAAAATAATTGTCAATTTGCGAAATTTTGGACAATACAAAATATTTTACTGCATATTGTAAAAATACTGAAATACCAAATCATCGAACGAAGTGTATGGAGTGCGGTGCTTGCGGCGAACGCCACATGCGTTTAGCGCAAGCGGAAAAAAATATCTTTATATTCGCACAATTTTGGAATATTTTTTTCAATTTTCAGTTATCTTTGGGATATCGCTCTTATTTCATCAGGGCCTTTCCTAGGCAGGGTGCGATGTGTGCATTATAATTAAATACACTGTACACTACGCAGCGCTCAGATACAACAGTGTTGAACATCAGAATGTGTCTTTTTAAATGTTCATTTCGAAAAAGACTGGAACACAAAGTTGAATTTGTTGCAGAAAAACTAGAAAAATCGCGAATAATTTTTATTTGTTCGTTCGTTCGTTGAAAAATTTATACGAACGAACGAACGAACACAAGTTGAAAAAAAAAGTCTACGAACGAACGAACAAACGTTCGTGAACAGCTATGATCTGGAGAAATTCCGACAACTAAACATGTTCAACTAATTGCCGCTTAGTTTAAACATTACTGTAAAATAAATTATGTTTTTTCAAACAATATTTTGTCGGTTGACCATCAAAATTGTATCGTATTCAATTGGATTTCAATTTAGCAAATATTCCGAAGATATAAATAAATTTATGAATCTTATACAAATGTGTGTCTGTTGTTATTCCAGTTATATTGATGCGTTCACTTGTGAGTTTCGCTATAATCCGAAGTAAAGACAATTTGATGTTTTCTGCTATGTTTTTTTTACCATCGAATTTTATGTGGTTGATGCTGTCTGACTTAACGCTTACATATTACCATTGAATTCTGTTCCCGTTGAAATGGGCACATCGTTGGAATATGTCTCTGATCCAGGGATTACTATGGGCTGACAATCTCACTGAGATCTCACTAGATATCTCAAGGATTCAGTGTGACTATCAATGGATTCCATTGTTTTATTTGGAAAATATCTGCTATTTTCAGCCGCTATTTTGCAATATCAGCTATTTTCAGTCAAAATCACCTATTTTCGGCTGCTATTTTCAGATAGGCTGCTATTGTCAGCCCATAGTAGTCCCTGCTCTGATCGAATGAAAAAAAAAACACAAAGCAAACGAACTCTCAACCACCCAATCATTCAACGCACCAGTTCGTTAAATCACAACAGACGCAATTCAAGATTTTAACGAATGCATTGGAATCTCACAACATGATGTTTATGTGTGTTGTTGGTTCTGTTTTTTTTTTTAATTTTATTTATCCATTTTGTTCCATCCATAATCGTCTTTCGTTGCAATGATTGAATGAGGTTGGTGGCTTCATCAATTCAATTAAATTTTAAAATGGGTCTAGATCATGTGTCGGATTCTGATAACGAATGTGAGCACGTCTGCACACAAAATGCAGTCCAATTATAGCACCAAGCACAAAGACACTGTCCCTATCCCTCTCCACTTTCGTCTCTCTCTCTCTCTCTCTCTCTCTCTCTCTCTCTCTCTCTCTCTCTCTCTCTCTCTCTCTCTCTCTCCCTCTCTCTCTCTCTCTCTCTCTCTCTCTCTCTATTTTGCGTTGTGTAACGCGTGTACGCGATGCATGTGCGATATTGAAAATGTAATTAAAGAGAAAAATAAAATCGTTCATGTCTTGGGCTCTCTGGCACAGTAGACCGAAGTGAGACGGAGAAATAGAGATTAAGAGGAATAGAAAAGTACAGGCAAATCGTTTTGAATTGCGCATGCAATGCACACAAAATCTGAAACATACAACAATAAAATAAATTTGACAATGACGATTTTTCCAATGTAAATGAACCGACGAAAGCAAGTATCCATCAGCCAAGAGACAATGTGATATGGATGCAGTCGTGGTGAATAAACATTTCGAAGTCAGTTCGTATTGAAAAGCAGAAGAACGAAATAAAACAAGATCGAGCCGTCTGGATTGTTAGCACCACATTGTATCCCACTCGCTGAGCAACTGAGCATGCATGCACGTTCGTTTTCACTTTTTGTTGTTGTTGTTGTTGTTGTTGTTGTTGTTGTTGAAACTCTGAACATTTGTTAGTCAACATTTAAATTTCGGATTTGCATTTTTAAAATGCTAAAGTCACGAAAAAATTCCACCCGAAAAAACGAAAACACAAAACAGAGTCCATAAGATATTTTAATCATAATCCGTTGCAAATATTCAACAACAAATCATATGAACGATGCTTATGAACATGTTTTGCTAGTTTTGACAAAGGCCTTCAATCATTTGTTTATTACATGGATATTCATTTGTACTGAATTTAATTCATGTTTTTCGTCTTCGTTTTTTTGATATTTTGTTTCTTTGGTTTCTGCTTGTTGGTTGGTTTTGATTTTCACTTTGCGATAATACATTCAATAAATGTCGATCTGTAGTCAAAGATTGACAATTAAACAAATTTATGGAGTGCTTCGGTTTGCCTTGGTCCATAGCTGTGCACAAACATTAAAAACACGAACGTTCGTTCGTAGGAAATAATCTACGAACGAACGAACGAACCTACGAACTGTTCGCTTGTTTGTTCGTTGTTCGTAGAAATAAAAATGCAATTTATCCAATAATTTCTTTTATAAACAAATCATAAGGCTTCTTTTTATTAAAAAAGTGTGTATTTGTTTTTTTCTCTGCGGAAATCAATTTTATTCATAATTTGCGTATTTGTTTTTGACTAAAATCAAGTTATGCGCCATATCTGGGTATTTTTATAGGCTACCGTTTGGTTGCAAAAAAAAGAACAAAACAACCAAAGAAAAGGTACATTTTCGATGAATTTTGGGAGTTGAATCAACAAAATTGTGAAGAGTTGAGAAAAATAACTGTTTTCGGTTAATGTTTTTTCGAATACGATGCGCAATTTCATGTAATATAGCATCTAATCAGAACATATCTGTGTATCGAGCGCGTCATTACCGTGCAACAAAAAGACCGCATAATATTTAAATATCAATCGCATGGTATTGACATTGTTAGCAGTGTGCTGTAAATTTTCACATTTTTGTTAATTCAACTCCAAAAATTCATCGAAAATGTCCCTTTTCTTTGTTTGTTCTTTGCAACAAAACTGTAGCTCATAAAAAATTCCCAGATACAGCACAAAACTTGATTTTATCCAAAAACAAATATGATTGATTTCCGCGGGAAAAAAAACAAATTCACACTCATCAAAAAATCCACACCACTATTCATGCCATGTTTTGGTTATGTTTTGACGTACTACACCACAGCGATGCTGAAATTATGCCGAATCCATACCAAACGTACACCAAATTGTGTACAAATGCAATGGGCTTTATTTGGCATAAATTCAGCATGGATTTGGTGTAGAATGTCAACACATAATCATAAGTATAATACTGCAATATTCTCAAGTGTTTTTCTTTTTCTCCAGCAAAAAATGTTTGCTATTTTGTTTACAAACAATAATAAAATAAGCAGTGATAATAAATAATAACAGTCTGAACAATTAAAAATTGCTTATTTATTATCTTTTTTACATTTCTTTTCGAACTGAGTGTTTGCAATTAGATTTGAAAGAAATGAAATGAGAATATTGCAGTACCAAAACATGGCATGAATAGTGGTGTGGATTTTTTGATGAGCATTTTTTTTAATAAAACGAAGCCTTATGATTTGTTTATAATAGAAATTATTGGATAAATTGCATTTTTATTTCTACAAACAATGAACAAACAAGCCAACGAACGAACGAACAAACAAGCGAAAAGTTCGTAGGCTCGTTCGTAGATTATTTCCTTGTAAAAGAGATTTATGTAAAAAAATGTTCGTTCAACGAACGAACAAAATTTGCAAAAAATAAATCTACGAACGACCGTGCACAGTTATGCCTTGGTCCATGAAGCATAATTTATGTGTGGATTGATACCTTTCTTGTTGTTTCCCCTTCAGTTGAATAACACCATCTTGTGCAAACCATTCAGATGAGAAAAGAAATAATATTGCGATCGCCTGATCGATACACATCATTTATTACAACAAATTTATTGCGATCTTTGTGCACGTCTCCATCGTTGCATTTGTACACATGTTTTAGCCATGTAGCCAACAGTTATTTGAGCTCAGACTTAAATTTGGTTAGCCTCGGCACTGTACACTAATTTCACTCAGACATATACGCGTTAGAGAAGGATAACCGCACAATTGTCATTTGTTTCCTAGTGAAATGCAAGTAAGGCGTTAACTTCTCAAATTTGGTTTCTTGCTCCAAGTGTGTGATACATTTGAATGTCACAGCGATTCTGATTAAAAAGATATTTCTTTTGTTTGTTTGTTGGTTGGTTGTTTTTTTTACATCATGATATTGAATATCTGATTAGAGTGATTCAAGTTAAGAAGATGAGCATTTCAACCAGACCCTGATCACTTCCCATAAAAATTGAAAGTTCAATCCATGATTTTTTTTTCAAACACTAGTGTTTGACTAGGGGCATTAATCTCTTCCGAATTTTCAATGCATTCGCGAATTTTGTTTGAAAGAAGCAACGAATTTGCGAATTCCATGGAAATTCGCGAATGCCTGATCGCAAATTTCGCATTCGTGCATTATTTGCGAATGCGAATTCGTCCAAGTGACAATTCAATGAATGATGACAAATCAGTATTTTCATACGTTGTGTTTTGGAAGTTGAAATAAATAGAACAATGGTAAAGTCTACTTTTATTGGTATTTGAAATATTCGACAAGGTGTTTTTTTTAATTTTGAGTTTTTTTTTAAATTTTGATTGCTGTTAAAGTTTTTCAATATTTTTGGAAGTGACAACAAAAGTGATTTGAGTCTCTTGAATTTAAACTGCAAATTGATTTTAACATGATTTCATCGCAAGAATTTTTAAAAATTTCTTTGTTTTCAAAATTTATGTGAATTTCAATTTACTTATTGGTTTAATTGTTCTCTCGCTGTTATATCTGTTTCAATAATTGTGTCTTTTAATTTATCTGGCAAATCTTCACCAAAGCACAATTCAATTCAGTGAACATGTTTTCTGTCATATTGAAGTGGCGCGACTGTGTGAAGTGCCACACTTCAAGTGTGACGTCACCGTACGGTGGCTGCGAATGCCTACGAATGTGTCCATTTATTTTATACAGCACGTGCATGAATTCGCACGAATTCCTATATAAAATTTGCATTCGTACGAATTCATATGAATGCTTGGTACATTATTGCGAATTCACACGAATTTTTGCATACATAAATGCCCCTAGGTGTTTAATTGGTGCAAAATGCACAAATGTGAATAATTTGTAGTTTGTGTGCAATTGAACATTCTCAAATGTCATTTGATTGTTTTACAATTTTTTTGTTTTCAGTAATTTTCACCGCAATAAATGTTAATTATTTATATAAATTGAAAATGAGAGAGAAATAAATTAGAATAAAAAACACTGACAATCGAATGTTTTTGTGATTTTGAATGAAACGATTTATTTGGCCGCGGTTTTGAATTGTGAAATTTGCTAAAAAAATTATTCAACCATAAAATCATTTTTTTATAAGTGAATGAGTCTCTTCAAGCTGACATGTGTTTGACCATTCCAAAATTCATGTAGTGCAGCATTGCGTAACCACATCGTTGGAGCATACAACGAAACACTTGAGCGTGGATAACAATTCTCATTTCTCAGAGATTAGAAATTAATGATTGTTACGTTAAAACTTGAAGTTAATTAATGAATGCTGTGGACACCGCAAGCACAGTGATCACCTTTCTCTAATCATCGCGGGGCAAATGCAAACGTTTTTAGAACTGCCTTTAATCGTTTTGGGCGTGCTCATGAACAAAGAAGGAATCAACCAGAAATTCAATGCGAGCGAGAAAAGAAAAAAATCTCATTTAAACACTTTAAATGTTTTCGTGTCTATTCACAAATTGTTTTTGTATGCGTACACATGAGCTCAATTTAAATGTTAAATGTTTCAAAACCGAAAGTAATCGAAGCAAATAATATGATGATGCTTCGATTTGCTACCCACCGTTCGGCAGTTTAGTTTCGCAGTTATTATCTCACATTATTCTTATCAGTTGGAACGTGCCGAGAAGAATGTCCCCTGCCGAACGAATCGAATTCAATGCATGCGGGAAAAAGCGATGACATTCCACTAGCGAATTATAAGAACTCAAATGTGAAAAAAAACAGAAGTTTTGAAATGGATTTTTTTTAAACTGCGCGTGAGAGGGAGATTCAAATGTGTGAGCAAATTCAAATCCATCAAGAACTTCGGCATTAGTGTTCTTATATTTGAGTGGCTGAGAATAGAAATGAGAGTACAGGATCACCCAAGCAGAAGTGCAACATGAAAACTATTTCGAAAAAATGCAACATGAATTATGTTTAAGCGAAGACGCAACATAAAAATCGGTTTTTGCCATGTAAACTGTGCGACAAGAAAAAGGTATTTGTAAAAATGCAACACAATTCCAAAATCATGATGCTTTTTTTCCAAAACAATTTTTATGTTGCACTTTTGCTTGAGTGATCTCGTATTCGCATTTCTATTCCCAGCCACTTATTTGATTATCAAATGATTTTCATTTTCGTTGGTTTCTGTTAAAGTTTCACTCAGTTTTTCATATTTTGTCGTTTGTATTTTATCCTATAGATCACAGCGCTTATGCGCATGCACATACTGGAATAATAAATAGCTTCACAACCGCGAACGTTGTTTGAAACGATTCAAATGATGCAACAAACGATGGCCTTGTCTTTGGCTTTGGCTTTCGAGCGGCTCCAAATATTCCGAATGTGAGAATCCCATGTATTGAATTTGTATGGGAATCGCGTAATTTTTATGTTTCGAGTGTAAAATTGCCAGCTGTTAATTGCTTTATCATGATGGCTGACCAAAAAAGGACAATTGCCAATTGGTTTGAACGGCAATTTTTTTCGTCGATTGTAATTTTCGTCGGAATTTCATCGGACTCGAAAATCTCGTTAACTTGCTTTATTTATTAATCTGTTTTGTGATTTAAACCATTTTGCATAGCGAAAACACAAAAAAATAAGAAGAATCGTGCGTACAGACACAACCAATTGCGGCAAACTATAAAGAAGTATCGCGCACTGAATTCAGTATTCTGATCGGGTTTTTTTTCAGTTCAGCCGTGTTTCGCTGAGTCTTTCAACTCAAACTGAACTGATTTGTGTTTGCCCGTTTTTGTTGCTTATTTTTCTTCATATCGTCGGTTTTTGTATGTGCGCAATCTCTTTTTCCTCATACATTTTTTTTGTGCGAGATCTCTCTGTGAGTTTTTGTTCGCATCATTTTTGTTGTGTTTTGTTTTAGTCAATTCACGTTCCATACATATGCAGCCATAATACTCAGATATTGAGCCATTCCTCCGTTGATTTTTCGGTGCTCTTTTGCGATGTTTTTGGTATTTTATTATTTTGCTTTTTTTATTTTTTTAATACAACGGCATGAAATGGATTTTATATATCTGTCATACTTCTGGGATGCGAAACAAAGTAACATTTTCTAAAGTATGAAATATAATTTATAATTATCATCGCTTGTTTTCAATTTTTGAAACACAAAGTAAAATTGCAGTCCATTTTGCGGTGTTGCTTCCTCTTTGCATCTGTTGCGGTTGTTGTTGTTGATGTTCTTCATTTTGATTTTTTTTTCGTTCTCTTGTTTTTCGATTTTATCGTGTTTACCGGACTCTAATTGATGTTTTTGGTCACGATTCCTATTTAAATAGAAAATTAAATCGAGATTTTCTCTATTTTTGTTTTTTCGCTGAAATTTTTTGAACATCGTCAATGATTCCGGTATTATTATTTTTTATCAAATTTTATTAGCAAATCACCACAGTCTGTAACTACGCAAAAGTGATTTTCATAACGAAAATTAAAACCAACCATTATTCTTGCATCCAAGAAAATGAAAATTCATTTTCTTTCGCCCGTTTTCTGTACATGTTTTAAAGTGCCGCCACAACTGGCTATACTGCATGTCTAAGTCACCAGAACGTGTACATTGTTCATGTTTTGCAATGGAAAAAAGAATGAATCATTTTATTTGACAGAAGAATGCAAATTGATTGCGTTTCAATGTTCCATTTTATTTTATGCTCTAAGCTTTAAATTTGATGTTGTACAAGAACAGTCGCCAAACTTTTGAACGGTTGACTAAGTCAACTTGACTTTGTGGATGACTTTTCGTCAAACGCGCACAAAACGAAACAAAATAACACGTAAAAATCGACTGGGTCCCAACATAGAATGCAATTTCAATTTTAAAATGGTCCATCAATTCCGCCAAACACACACACACACACACACACACATTTTTTTCGGGGAAAATATGTTATTCAATATGTTTAAGGTACCCACTGAGAGACTCGCGAACAAGCCAAACAATCAACAATTTTCAATAACATAAAATTTTTTGGTAAAATATTGCACCGTTCAAACGCAGAGCATATCTATAATGCGACAGCGTTGTTGCCAATATTTTTGCCGATTTCATTTCATATTTTATTTTTTTATCGACTTTTCCAATTTTATTTCAATTTTTTCTATATATGCATACTTTTCTTGTGGTGCTGTGTTCGCGTCGTTTTCGCGTTAACAAAACAAAAGCAGAAAAAAAATGTATTCAAAGATTGAAACTGGTGCATAAATCATTCATTTGAAACTTTCCGAACATCTTTGTCTGCGGGCTATAATTATTTTTATATTTATTCTCGTTAGGCAGCAAATGAATAGAATATCAATATGATCGAAAGCCGAACCGCGTTTTTTTTTATTGCGCTCGCAATTCTCGCGGCATCTACGTTTTCGCAATAATATTAAACTAAGAGCCAGCGCTACACAATGCATACAAAACGAATGGAGAGATGTGAAGGAAGGATGAAATAGCTAATTTTATTTCGGTTAATGTTTTAAACACAGTGGTTTGTGTTCTCTTCTTCTCCTCCAGGATAACTGATTCCTGAATCCAAAGCTATTTACATATACACATGTATTTCAGTTTGGTTAACGCATTTACATAAATTTCGTCAAAATATCGTTCAATATTCGATACATCAAAAGCAATCAAATCGATTTAATGGCCCAGTAATGAATACAGTCAATCAATCAAACAAAAATAACTACTGATAAGTGATATCCATTCAGTTCAAGGCGAATAGAAAAAAATCGTTTGAATTTGAAGCCAATACCATCCCGCTTGGATTGAATAAAATGATTTCAATTGTTAGTTTTCATCGAATTTTACTTGAAACTTGTTTAAGTGTTTCTTTGTAAAATCTGTAACCAACAATTCAAATATAGTATATGTAAAAAAAAAAAAAAAAAATTGTATATGGTTCTTTCTACTTTACTGAAGCCAAATACAGATATGGATGGCATTTCGTGAGATAGCTGGTAATCATTTCAACACCTATTGAATTTAAATGAGTGTGTAGAATAGTTTTGGTATACGAATCCATTTTGAAATTTGACTAGAGAATTTGAAGTCAAATGAGGAACAAAAACAAAAAATGTGCCATACATTAAACCGAACGGAAAGAAAGTATTGAAAGCATTGTGTATTGAGTGCATGTGACATTTGCAAGCCTTCGAGCAAAATTTCGGTTTTGAATATTCATAAATTGGTTGAAATACACACAAGACAAAAGGAGATACAAAATAGACTTGAGTTCTCATGCGTTCGGACGCCGATTATTGCTAATCATGCACGTAATTGCGGATGAAATAAAAAGAGAGAAAAAAAGGCCAGTTATGTAAAGCTGATGAAAAGAAACGTGCCAAATGAATTTTTTCCACTAAGACATGTCAATCGCACGCAGTTTTATCGGTGCGCCACATGTTTCTCTTGCACTAATTATTCTGTTTCCATATTAAAAACTGGGGAGAGACCGATAAAAAAGACATAGACACATCGCGCCAAGTAAATCGATGCGGTGCTGGTTTTTGCTTGCACATTCAATCGATTAGAAATCGACGCCAAATCTATCGATTTTTACATTGGTGACAGCTATCGCACACCAATAGTTGCAACTTGTATTTTATCGGAGTTGACAATTTTTGAGTGATTTTCAATTGGCACAAGGAAAAACTGCATTTCAGCCAGTGCGCTGAGCTCATAATTTCATTTGAAAAAAAAAACCAAAAACAAAACAAGACCAACTGACACCCGTAGTCAGTCATGGTGTGTGCGCTCACTCACTCATTCGTTCACTTCGGTTCGCAATTTAGATCGATTGATGCAAATGGATTTACTGTAATTACTATTTCACTATTTCGGCCAGATCGTGTGAATGTACACTCTTTTCCAAATGAACTGATCTATTTGACATGTCCAAAACTGATAAATATGAACGAGGATTAATTGAAAATAACTTGACTTGTTCATGTATTTGTGAACGCATACAATGAAGTTTCTCCAGCTCAGTAGTGACAACAATGTTTCACAGCGTGTTGAATGTTGTCGCTGCTGAGCGACAATGATGCAAATCTCGAAGAGGACTGAATTGGTGCATGTCGCTTACAGACGACAACAATGTTGTCTTGATATACACACCGAAAAAATGAATAAAGTAATATGTCAAAGCCAGGAGGTTTTGTTGTATGTGTTCACAAAAACATTCAACGTTGTCGTGAATATTAACAGAGTTTTATTTTTAGATGCGGTGTTCATGTATTTTTGAACACATAAAACAAAAGTTCCTCAGTGACAGTGTTGTACCCCAAGAACGACAACAATATTATCATTCAGGATGATGTGCGCAGTGAATGACTAAAGTATGAGTTACCGGTGTTCATAAATACATGAAAACAGCAACAACAAATAAAACTTCGTTCATATTCACAACAACGCTGAATGTTTTCGTGAACGCATACAACAAAATACATTGACATATTACTTCATTCATTTTTCTGCTTCGTGTGTAACGGCAACATTGTTGTCGTCTGTAAGCGACATGCACCAATTCAGTCCTCTTCGAGATTTGCATCATTGTCGCTCAGCAGCGACAACATTCAACACGCTGTGAAACATTGTTGTCACTACTGAGCTGGAGAAACTTCATTGTTTGCGTTCACAAATACATGAACAAGTCAAGTTATTTTCAATTAATCCTCGTTCATATTTATCAGTTTTGGACATGTCAAATAGATCAGTTCATTTGGAAAAGAGTGTACCGTTTTTCAATCTTTATTTTTTTTATTTTCGTTTACGGTTCTTCTATTCATTATGTCACCCACCATTTCGCCCGATGACCGTCTCCGACCATTACTAATCGTATTTGTGCACGAGTTCAATAATAATATTTATTTTGTTTTATATTTGGTGATGATGAAGCTTTAAGGTAATTGCTAATTAAAATTAAAAGTGATCAACAACTCCAGCTGTCAAATAATAAAAGAATTCTTTGTTTTTGGATGTGCGGAACATTGTGAGAGAGAGAGAGAGAGAGAGAGAGAGAGAGAGAGAGAGAGAGAGAGAGAGAGAGAGAGAGAGAGAGAGAGAGTGAGAGAGAGAGAGAGAGAGAGAGAGAGAAAACAAAGAGAGTGGCCATTTTTTTGTTGTTAGCTGATTGGATTAGTTGATATGCCTAATTCCGTGCAGTCGATCGTTAATTCGAACTTTTACTTTCTCCGCGGCTTACACTCGCGTTGCTGCTTTGTTTTATTAGTACATTTTTTTCGTGTTTGGCTGTGTGTTTTTTCTTTACCATCCAATTGAACTGTTTTTATTTTCATTTTAAGATCAATTTTTTCCGCATTTTGTTATTGTGTATTTAATGAAATAATGAATAAGAAACGGTGAAAAGAAAACAAAAATTTGCTGATTGCTATTTCGCAGCTCCTTTTCAATGAATGGACAAATTCAATTGATCACTTGGATGCTCGATTGTGACCGATCACAGATTTACACACACACACCTTTTGCCATTTACAAACAGATCAGAGTTCTGTGTGCACTATTTCAAAAGGTAAACTAATTAATGTACACTCAATTGCCGGTGCCGAAAAGAAAGAATCAGCCATCGCCGTAGATTTGTTTGCATTACGCTGATACTTTGTTAGACTAGATAATAAAAGCAAAACAAATATAAAATAAATAAAACGGCGTGCTGCTGATTCGGTCTGTTCATTCAGATTAGTGCTGTTTTCAAACATTAAAGGTTAATGCGAAATTGTAACAACGGAATGATCAACAAATAAAAAACACACATCTACAGTGATTTACATTCAATTTTCAGCATTTGGTTCTGCACTACTTTTTGATGTAAAGAAAATGTATTAAAAACAAAATTTCATGATGAGCGACGATCAACACGATGATTTGCTATGAGTTAATCAAAAGCAATCGCATAATTTCCATCAAATTCTCCGCTTTCTTTCATGGATTCTGGACACGTGTGTGTGTGTGTGTTTCGCCCAATCCTCGAACTGATTTAATTCCAATCGTTAATTTTGTTGTTGTTGTGTTGAAAAGGTATGAGTTTTTATCTCCTCTTCGCCTGTTGTTCAATATTTGTTTTTTTGTTCTCAGTTTTTTTTTTACTATGATTAAATTCAATCCAAAACGTTAAATTATTACGTTAATAATCTCTGAGTTGGCGTTTGCTCTGTTATCAACCGCATAGAAAGAGAAGATATTTCGAAGGAATTAATTTTGAGTTTTTTTTTGTGGCAAAATCGTGTCGTTCGATTCAGTCAAATTGAATAAATTTGGAGCTATGCTTCTGCCTTGTGCATTTTTTTTCTTCCCATAAAGTATTAGCGCGGTTATTGACATAAATATGCAACATTGAGATTTTAAAAAAAAATCGAATTATGAAAAAATAAAAAATGAAACAAATATAAACTCACTCGACTCCGGAATCCGGAATTTTGTTCGTTGTCATTCAGCATGAAATGGTATCCGATTTTGCAATGATTACGAGCGATGCAGAAATTTCAACAAAATAAAAACTGTCACTCGAACACAATAATCCTATTTTCTTAATCTTCGAAGTACTTAAATGCCCTCGATTGAAATAAATTCCGAATAAAGGCAGCTCAAAAAAAACTAACAAAGCGTGAACACACAGCACCAACTACTCAAATCGGATTTTTCGCTCTTAAAAAAAACATTCTGTTGTTGTATATATATTCTCTTTTTTGTGGCTTTTGTTTTCGTTTTATTTTCGGTTGAGGGAAAAAGAGATCGAAATTATATTTTACCGCTTAAATGCACAGCCTTGTGATTATGGTTTCGATATTTCTTAACAAAAGGACCACGAACGACTGATTTAAATCCACGAATCGTCAAATAGTTGAAGACACGCACACACACAAAAAAGAAATCAAACAC
The DNA here is from genome assembly GCA_030463065.1 of Aphidoletes aphidimyza. NCBI lineage: Eukaryota > Metazoa > Arthropoda > Insecta > Diptera > Cecidomyiidae > Aphidoletes > Aphidoletes aphidimyza. The sequence continues at coordinate 45,734,318 of CM059998.1, forward strand.
ATTTCTCCACCTATTCGACGAATGCGTTCGCACTCATTTGAGTTCTAAGTGGATCTGGTCGATACATTTTGATTTATATGAATGTGAAAATGAACCGAAATCCAAATATCGAATATGTGCACTCCGCAAACACACTCAAATTCAAATGGAGAGTCTCGTGCGGGCGAACGCGAACACAATCAAACTCAAGTATATAGAAATTTGCTGACCATCACCGTTTTCAATATTCGAAGAAGGAAAAAAAACAACAACAACACAACACACATACCACAATTTCCAGCTCAACAGCCAAACAATGTTACTTTCGTCTTTCGCCCATTGCCGGTCGCTTCGCGAAGACGGCACACGTTTGTTGAACAATCGAACACACAATAGAATCGTAAGGCGGGTTCATGGTGTGTTGAGCACCGTCCAAAGAAAATTACCAAGAAGTGCCGGATCGAAGTTTTTTTCTTCTTCTTTTTTTAAGTCAGTATCAAACGAATGGGTATTATTAGAAACATTTGACTAAACAATCAAAATTTGACTAAATATAGTCTCTGACCATAATATGATACCAATACCAATAATCATATGCCGGTCAATCATATCGATGCAAAAGAAAGTCACAAATGTAAAAAAGTCCCAATTTCAACTAAAATTTACATACTTTGCATTTTATGCACACACAAGAGAAAAAAAACAGAAGAGTTAAAGTAGCGCTCGGCTGTAAAATGTTTTGATGAAAAGCAAAAATTCCTTTGAGCCTCTTCGAATCGATTCAACGTACAGACAAAGTTGAAACGGTTGAAACGGAGCGATTACTTTGACGGAGCCAGGCGATAAAGACGTTTCAGCAGTATATTAAAACTACCCTCATCGCGCGTCTTATTTTCCACCATAACCGATACCGTGCGGTTACATGCGATTTATTCAAACGGTTTTGAGTCAATGGCAATAAATGCCATAAATTCACATTACGTCCAGCATGTGGTGTGTGTGTTTCTATAACAACTGAACTGACCACAACAATGTACCTTGATATTGTTCATATCACGACTCAAGCAATATGTACGGTGACGATGTCCTTTCCGTTCGTTCACCATACAAAAACAAGTTAGCCTAATTTCTTTTAGCAAAAATCATCGCATTGCAAAAAAAACGAAGTAAAACGGAAGCGTTCATGTATTAAAGAAAAAGTCTCATGTATATAACAAAATACCAGGACAACCATATTAAATGGGCATTAGTTGACGGCAAACCCAATCATTTGTTATCCTCTGGTATAGAAATTACGCAAAAAAAGAACCAAACGACAGCAAGCAAGAAAGAAAACAGTGATGAAATAACGAAACTACGCACACATAAATAAATAAATACTTTGTAATAGCGATAGCACATCAATAACATTTGCCCGACTCACCTCTTTAATAAATTGCTATTTACATGCATTTTTATGTTGATCTCTTCATAACCTCGTCGGAATTTTATAGCCGTTCCATAATTTTGCCACATGACTTTGATTTTCTTTATTTAATATTTCCGAAAAACGATTAATTTTTATTTCTCATTTCTTGAAATAATGCGAAAAAATACAGAAAATTGTTGCGTTAATAATAAAGTTGATGTGTGTGTGTGTGTGCGCGTATGTGTGTGTTTGTGGTAGTGGTAAAGAGCACTCCTGCTGTGCCATTTAATTCATACTGATTTATTGGATCAAATGCGAATTATGTTAAATGCATGGTCTCCATGCCAAATTCTGTCACCGCAATTTTTAGAAGTGACATTTTGTGCGACGCGAAAAATATGAATTGAGCACATTGAGTGAGTCGAACACACAAAGATTGTCCAGTATGCATGTGAGCGGATCGATTGACGTTGATCATTCAACTCTGTGGACTCAACGGATATGCTTTTGGTGTGTCTTGTGGCTCGTTTTCGCCGTATATTTATGCATAAAATTTGTAATTGCACTCGCTGACATGGACAAAATGGACATTCAATGTGAATATAAATATTTCGATTTTGAAATAAAACGAAAAATCCGAATTGATTGCTTGTGGGGTAAACATTTTGAATGGTTTTTGTCATTTGACTGAAAATGCTAACAAAAGCATTCACACTTCGTATAGAACGAATGCCAAAACGAACTGGAAATGGTTTTAAGAGGCGACGCCCGAAGGTGACGTCTCGAGGAGTTCATTTGAATGAACAATTATCCATATTAAGTTGAATCATGATTTTGGTAGTTCACTTGCAGCCGAAGCGTCAATAATTTTGGGACAACGTAACCAGTTATTTCGTATTTGGTTGAGTTTATGAGCTACAAATTCGTTTCATAAAATGGCATTTGCAAATTTCAGAAAAAGTTTAATGAACTTAAATGTTGTGTTGCGTTTCGTCGATTCCTGCCTTAAAATACGCCACATCATACAGACATACGAAGCACAATATTTTCTAGTTATTTCACCGAATTACCAGAGGCACACAAAAAAAAGACAAAGCGAAAGCAAAAACAAATAAACACGATGCAGCGAACTCAAATTCGAGAAGTCGATGTGAAAAATAAACAACAAAGTGTGAAGAAAATTATTTTTTTTTTTGCCAAACAATACAGAATTTTGATTGTTTTTCTTTGGTCAGTAGAATTCTAATTGAATTAGGTCGAAAAAGATCAAAAGTCAAATACGTGCACTGACAAGTGTGAAAGTTCATTCGATGGAAGAAAAAAAACCAATATCAAATTAATAAATAGTGTAACATACCATTAGTGCCAGTGTTGCACATCATCAAAACAACAAAAATGAACAGTGAAACGTCGAACCAGTAATTTATTTTCAATACATAGATTCGACGAAAAATCGAATGCGAAACGCTTATGAAAAGAGAAAACAAGAGAATGAGTTGAAGATTTTTGTGTTGATTTTTAGCTGTTGTTGTGTAGTAGATCAGTGCGACCGTGAGGCTGACTGGCTCAAAAGCATAACACAAGAATACAAAACAACAGCCGAAAATATATTGTTTATTCATTCATTTCTCTTGGGTGTTTCATTCGTGTATTTGTCTCATTTTTTTACATTTTTAAAGATACGATGTTCTAAACGGCTAAACAACAGACGAGCACCTAACATATTTGGTTTCAGTTTTTGTTTCAGATTTCATTTCGTGATTTTCTTTAATCAATTAGAAAGAAAGAAAAAAAAACCACACGAATAAAGTGGAGAAAAAAAAGAATTACAAAATTCGGCGCGGTGCCAAGGGTTTTTGTTTTCTGGTTCACTCCCATCTCTTTTGAGTTTTCAATCAAATGATTCCGATTTCATCGTCATTCGAATGTGAAGTAGATAGAAAATAAAAGACACACAGACATAAAGCCATAACAAGAGGCCAACAATTGATGATAAAGTATCCAATCTTTTAGACGCCTCGGTTTCAAGTCATTCAGACCAAATATATTAACACATGCACCCGTGCACGGTGCACAATGTGAAAACCCATTCACACACACACACACGAATGCAACACACAACGACGGTTAATGATAGTGATTTAAATGATGATCGATCACGTGTATAATTAGAATTAATAAGACTTGTGAGTTATTTATAATAATTATTAATTTTCCTTGTTTCCCCTCGTTTTCTTGCCGGATGACCATGCGAGAAAGCCAACCGCCGAGTTGAAAAACAAAAGTACATTTGAACCTGAACAAATTTTTTAAAAAAAAAGTGGCTACGATGAAATTTAAATCGTCGCTTCTATTTTTAACGAAATGAATTGTGCAATACGCTAGGCAATACGGCTTTGGTTTTTTTTCTCAGCTTGGTCGGAAATTCAAATATTTTTGTTTTTTTTTCCAAAATTTTTGGATGGTATTCGAGCGAAAAACCCATTTCAATAATCTATTTTACAAGCAAAATGATTTGCAGTTATCGGTCGGGTTTTCTCTCTCTTTCCGGTCTGCACATTCATACACAAATAACGTTGAAACAATTTATTTGAAAATGAAGTCAACAAATCGTATTCTAAATACCAGTGACTATTTTAAGCTACAGTTCTTACCTTTTTTTGCAGTTCTGATTTCAAATGCAGTTCTGAATCATCAAAAATGCAGTGCAAAATTAGCATGCTAAATTTTTTAAAACTGTTTTTTTTTCATTTTCCCTCGGAATTGAATTTTGGGGTTCAACCAGAGTTGACTTGTCCCAGAGGGACAAAGCTTTGTCGAATATGGGTTCGAAAAAATACAAAAACAACATTTCTAAAAATGTTTTCACGAAAAATATTGTTGGATATTGAGCTGAAAATGTCGTATAATGCTTTTTGAGTCATGTAGAGTCATGTAGTGTCTTTTATATGGTAAAAATTCAAAATCGCTTGCACCTTTCAGATTCAAGTTTTTCATACTACCCCTCGAGGTGGTTAATTTTACATCTCATATATTTACCCCTCGGGTAATCTAAAAATTCATTTATTCCTTATAAGAGCAAAAATGTGCTATTATTTATTTTATATTCATTTTCGATTATTCTACCCTTGTCTACGAAGTTTGGTGACTGTTATGACTTAATGGGAACGAGAAAAAATCTTCCTCTCGCTTTGTTATACCCACTTATCGATCAGGAGTAAAAATCTGAGGGGTAAGGGGTAAAATTGGAGGGGGAATTCCTTTTTCGATCCTATCAAGTCATAACAGTTACCGGACAAGCGTAAAATCATCAAAAATGAGTAAAAAAAATCAGCGCATTTTTGCTCTTATGAGGAATAAGGGATGAATGAACTTTTAAATAACCAGAGGGGTAAATATCTGAGGGGTAAAATTTACTCCTCGGATGATTTTTTTTGGGTGAAAATCTGGCGAAATTTCGTGAAAGTTTATTCCAAAGTGAATCAGCCCCTGTTATTTTTCCTTCTGAATCTATATATTAATACGCTAAGCACTTTTTTGTACTCCCATTTTAGTATGGTTAAACTCAACGCACGACAATAAAACTTATACCATTTGAAAGGTATTGTCAATAAGAAGTGCCACCAGAAAAAATTCTGATATGTAGATGGGTGTTTTTCCCATATAAAATGCACAAAACAACAAAATACACACTATACTCAGCGGTGTATATGCCCGTGCACAACATAAGCGAACGATGTTGTGAAAAAAATTGATTCTGCTAAATTGCTATGAGGGGGAGGGGGGAGGTTGGATAGTCTTAAGGGGATCAATCGGTTCGAATGGTGTTATGCCAAATGAAGGGAGTTTTGCGGGACTCAACTGGACCGGTCTGGGGGGGCTTCAAGTGGTCTAAAGGGGGTCAAAAGGGGGTCAATCAGGTCCACCACCGCCCCGAAGTAGTGACTGATTGGCAACGCAAGCAACATAACCATTCTCACATTGTGCCAAAAATGCCACTTTGTTGTACCACAAGAGGCACAAATCCAGCGCGGTTGACAGCTGAAACTATAGCGCGGCGATCGGCGTTGCGAGCAACGTCGGGAGGGTGAATAAAAGAACATACGCATCACAAAAGTGTGTTAGAGAATTTGCATATTTAGCAAAGAGAAATGGTTTTGTTTCGCTTTGGTCTGATTTTTTTATTAGTTCTGCTTATACGCACGAGAAAATAGAGTTGTACTTTTATTCTCATGCATTCAATTGTATGTCGCTGCAAGTAGAGTTAGATCTTTCGATGGATTGAGATTCTATATTGTAGATCGAAGTGAACAAGGGCATTTAGCAAATTATGACAGAGTATTCACTAAAAGAATTTACTTGAACCGATAAATATGTCACTGTCTCGGTGATAACAAAACAAGTAAAATGGTCGAATTTCGACCACTGGGTGATACTAGTTTAGTTATAACAATTTACCAACATAACCTCAGATGTTTACCCCTCGGGTTAACGTTTACCCCTTATAACATAAATTGACTGTCAGTAATTTATCTATTATAGCTAGAACAAATGTGACAATTAAATCTATTATAACCAGAACAAATCGAAATGAATCATAATTTTATTAAAAAATTTCATCAAACAAAAATCAGCCGTACTAAACCACAGAATTTTAATAAAGAATTCCATTTCGTAGACACTTTTATCATTTTTTTTTGCCATTATATGTGTTATTAAGTAACAACAAATTTGCAAGGTTCCGGCTGGAAGGAAAAGTGACCCCAGTCGGAACCACTTAATGGGCTCCGGCCGGCAAACGGAAAGTGGATATGTGCATGGAAGTGAAGGAAAAAAATTCGCTGGGTTCCTTCTAGTTCCGGCCCGACATGGGGTCCTGGAGCCATACAGTTGACAATGTTCAACAGTGGATGCACACTATCGTAATCTCTTTATGCGCGCTTTTAAAATGTTAAAGAATCTGCAGTTATGATTTTTCCTTAAAATAGTCAGTGCTAAATACTTAAAGATGCATTAAAGATGCTCCATGAGCTGCCCATTTACAGATTTAAAATGCACTTTATATGTCTAGCCTAGTCTTATTGAGCTGTAAGAAAATATCCTTAATTGAGAAACTCTTCGCATTTATCAACCCACAAGTCCAGACTAAAAGTGCATATTTCGTTTGCATTTATTTTTTTTACTCATACACTCAAACGACTGTCTTTCTCGCTTTCTCTCTCTCTGTGTCCCTCTGCTTCACTTGATTTGTCTTGTTCACGTGCTGAATATTATCGAAAATAAAATATCTATACCATATAAATGCGTACGAAAATGTTCTTTTTTCTTTTATTCGAATCGCTCGCACTGGTCGTATTTCTTGTGTCTTGTGTCTCGTGTCTAGATAAAAATAAAATAAAATGTGTATACTCTGTACATCGAACACAATATGCTTAAATAATTGCCAATCATATTCAAGCAGCATGCAGCAGACAATCGCCAAATGAAATATTGCAAGAAGTCACAAGCGTTTTGATGCTTTTGTTTACATGTTGTTGTGTTTTTTCTCTTTCTCTCCCCCCCCCTCTCTCTCTCTCTCTCTCTCTCTCTCTCTCTCTCTCTCTCTCTCTCTCTCTCTCTCTCTCTCTCTCTCTCTCTCTCTCGCTCTCTCTCTCTCTCTCTCTCTTGTCTCAGCATAAAATTGCATTGAAGATGATCATTTTTATGCTGGTATGATTTTCATTTTATTTTTAAAACGATTCAAAATGATATTGCTGTGTAGAAATATGCATCAAGTTGAGGTAGGAGCTGGATAAAGTCATGTTTAGGTTGGTAAAATATCATTAATTTTGCATATTCTAAGGGCGCCAACATCGACAGTATTTCATTCAATGTTGTTCTGGTTTTTTTCCCTTACTAGTCAGAATCATTGAGGTATATTATGTCGAGTGAAATAATTAATGTCAATGTATTCAATTCATGCAAACGAAGAAATTTGATTTATACTCCTTGCATTTTTTTCCTTTCTTTCTTCTATATTGTAGAATAAAATCCAAGTTAGATTCGGGCTCGTGATAGTTAAAACCAACCAATATAATTAAAGTCTAGAGTTTGACTCACCTTAAATGAACAAAAAAAAACAAATCCACTATGTTTTCTCGATGATCTTAATCTTGATTTTGAATATTTATTTCACACCGATTAAAAATCCATTTGAATGTCTTAAATTTCCACCAAATTTGTATTTTCTTTTTGTTATCTCTTAAAACCAATGTCTTTTTCTCTCTCCCTGTCTGTGTCTCTCTATCGTGTTATCTGTCTCTATTTTATCATATACATTTAAACTGTCGAAAATACTCTCGTGTAACGTGTATACTTATTCTTTCTGTGTCCAGTTGATGCTTATCTGTGAAATTTAATTCAATTATAATCAAAGCGTTTTTAGAACGCATGAACGCGGGAGTTCGTGTAACAGGAATAAAAACAACAACGACAACAACAAAAATTGTCAAGCTGTGTTTATAGTCCACTTAATAGCCACAAGATTTCTACGATATCGAAAAACTTGTTCACATGGTAAAGCTAGCTTGATGCTAGAATTGGTCCCGCCGGCAAGGATCAGTTCAATTATCGTGATATGTTGAAATTTACACTCGCTTTTCACAAAACACCGAAACAGATAATGTTTGTTGCAGTTTTGTAACACGCTAAATTTCAACGCCGACTTTACAAAAACAAATATCAACAACAACGATTTTTTTGTTTTCAAATTGCGATTTTTTTTCTCACCACAAATTGACGATGTTTTGTAAACCGGTTCAAATTGTTTTCGTTATTTAAAATAATGGTTAAACAACACCAAAAAACTGTCATGACAAAATGAAAATCGAAGTTTAAAAAAACTCAGCTAGACAATTGCACACACTTAAACATGCGATTTTAATTTCAATTGGTAGTTCATATGTGATATCCTCTCATTTTTTTTTCAAACAAATAACAACAAAATAAAACAAAAATTTACGAGAGTTTACTGGTCAATATTCGTCGCAGTTTCATTTTTCAAATCGACAGCGAAGAGAGAGAGAGCCAAATTACGAGCAACACGTTCGCACCGTAGGCCGACTAAGAAATGATTGTTTGATGGAACGGATGAAATGGTAATGGAAACACCATCGCGAACGCGGGTTCGGTAACTGAAATGCTGTGAATTGTGAATTGGGTAACAGCGTTTTCATCGTATTTGTGTGCACACGATGTGTGTTTGAGCCGATGGAACATTCGTTTGCATGTACCTGGTGTACAGGTACGCGAGATCCATGCCGCGTTAGCGTGTATTCTACACGTTTTCTGTTCCTTTTTGTTTCGTTTGCCTGTCTCTTATGCTCTCCATCTCCCTCTCGTGTCGCATTTTCTATTCGGTGCTCGGTTCGGTTCGGTTTTTCAGTTTCGGCGCTGTGGCTCTGTGGCTGTTTGGCTGCGACAAACATACAAGAAAGAACCACATTAATATTGCACGGAATATTCACGGAGTGCATTCGATACAATGCCATTCAGTTTTATCGTCTTTTGTAGCATTTTTTTCTGTCTTGATCTCCGTTTTCTTGTTCCTGTTTTTTTTCTCAGGGAGTCTATTTGTTTTTGCATGTATTTTTTTTCTCTCTGGATTTTTGTTTTGTTTAAGTTTTTGTTGTTGTTGTTATTTTTATTTTGATTTTTTTTCTGTTTTATGCTTTGGTCATACGGCTGCAGAAAGTGGTGATGAAGGCAAATACTTTTCAGTTCCTTTTTATTTTGGTGCTGTGTTCATTGTTCGATATGTGCAGTTAGAATGCCCCAAGTCTGCATTTTTGTAGCAAAGCAGCACTAAGCTCACCTTCTTTCTTTTTTTTCCTTCTCCCCGTTGGATTTCTTTTTTTTTTAAATCGCGGTGCGGTGTTGTGATGCCAATTTGAATTTTGTATGGGAAAAATCAAAGAATTTTCTTACCAATATCTTATTAATGTAACAGACTTGCGATAAAACCATTCATGAAATTTATGGTTTTTAGAAGCATCATGTAAATTACTTTCCGTTTTAGGTTCGATCCGCGAATTAGGATTTAAATGCAATAATTCTTCGTTCAGTGTGTGTGTGTGTGTGTGTGTGTGTGTGTGTGTGTGTGTGTGTGTGTGTGTGTGTGTGTCAGCGCACCCAAGCACTTAGCAATGCGTAATGCAACTATGCTTGACCATAGCGACAATTCCAATGACTATTATTTTTGTTACGATTTCGATTTTATTTCTTTCTCTCTGTCTGTTTTCTTATATTTTTGTTGTTATTTTTGTTGTTCCGATGCTCTTTTTTTCCATCACAAACGAAAAGATACCTTCTTATTCAAATGCCCATAAAATTTTACCTTTGTTTGTGATTGTTTTCGCGAAATGAATCTTTTCCATCTACGGCCAAAGAAGGAGAAGAAAAAAAATGATCCAAAGCGCGCATCCAGAAGTGAATATCAAACACTATTTGGCACTGTGGAGAGTTCGGTGTACGGTTACTTGTTTTGCTAATATTGTTTAGCTAAAATTGCGATCGATGGTATTCGTCGTTTTGCATCCACAATCGGCGTCTTGTTTCGCTTGTAGTTGCTATGTGTCTATGGTTTGACATTTGTGTACCTTTCGTCATTGTTTTACCTCTCGTGTGTGTGTGTACGTGTGCGTTTTCTTTTATGCTCCTCCACAGCTTCAGCATAACAAACGGTAAAGTATTAGCTTTCGTCCAGTTGATAACATCGGAATGAATGGTTAGGTTTCAATCAAATGTTTAACAATTCTTTCAACGAATGCTATAAAACCCATTTGATCGTGTGTTTGTGTATGCGCGCGCCTCGCAAGTTCGCTTCCGACACAACAACGGAATCTCAACACTTGGCTGCCGCCAAATTGATAGCAACAACAAACAATAGCTGTAGCTGTAACATCGATCTAAATTTTGCGCTTAGAATCCACATTTTTTTGAGAGCAATTTTACGCGTCGCCTTCTCAAACGATTACATTTTCACGATTTTAAATCATTTTGAAGTTAATAATGAGATTCATAGAGTTCATGAGCATAATGTGGGATCCCGATACAATACCGATCTTTTAGATTAATGATGAAGGATATTCTGTATCGTTTTTATGGCTTTCGAAGTCGTAATAGACGATGTGCATATTACCTTCCCTTGTTTGCCTTTCTCAATCGCTCTTTCTCTCACTCTCTGTGCATCGGAATAAATTTGCTACATGGTTTTGTCGTGAGACTTTTGTGTGTCAGTTTTGTTTTATCCTCTCTGTATTTTCATTTTTAACATTTTGTTGTTGCCAGTAGTGGTGGTGTGGTGTTGTTGCTATTTGCAAGCAGTTAAATGAACGCAAATCCAGATCTCGACAACGATGCAAACACTGCTGTGTGTTTTTTTTTATTATTGGTTATGCTAATGTGGGTCCGAAAAAAATTTACTTACTCATTATGGACAAGTTTAGTGCGACATGTAACGCTTTTTTCCTTAAAAAACTCGTGTGTGTGTGTGTGTGTGTGTGTGCTTTTAATTCTTCAGACTTGAGATCATTTCGTCTGGTGTAAGCCAGCCAATAAACCAGTAAATGCGAATGTGAATATGTGGACACGTCAAAAGATGTAACGCAGTGTTCACTGTGCTAACAAACAATGGCAGCAAAAATAAAAAAGAACAGAAAATAAAATAAGTAAAGAACAAAAATAAAAGAAACAACGACTAAGAACGGCCCACGCACAAATCCAAATAGAATATATATGTGTATTTCGTTCGTTTCGTAGCGTCGCACAAATCGAGTTTTTCACAATTGTTGTCTATATTACCATCGCTGCACACGATATGTTTTACGAACTGTGGAACCATTTAAGCTAAATGATTTATCTTTGCTTTGTAAACGCAACAATAGCAAATGATATTAACCAACTGAAGTCAATGCAAATACCTGCGATTACAGTCACATCGCACGAAGAGATAGATAATGAAAGAGGCAGAAATGTTGACACACATACGCACACACACCGAGGAGATCCCAGTGATTCAATTTTTCAAAAATCACAGATGTAAAAAGAAACAGAACATTTCTAGTGAATACTCGTTCACATTTTTTTTTTTGAAGTTTTCATTATATTTTATTCCTCATAAATTATCAATAATTCAGTATATCAAAAGTGTTATCATTCTTCTACGTATAAGATGTAATTCGATTAGCTCTTAAATTGGATACGCGTTTGAAAAATCTTCTATTTCGTGTAAATGCTCATCTCCTGATCTAAGCTAGACTTTGTATTGACCATGTATTGATCGAGTTCAGCGTCCAATTGTTCCTTGCTTTTTGGTGCTTCACGTTTGACTGTAAAAAAAAACGATGAAAGAAAAACAAAAATTAAAATCAATTAAATGAATGGAAAAAAATGCCAACAACAATCAAAATTGATCAAAATGATTACGAACCAATTTTCTTTTGAGATCGACCACGTGCTTTTTGTGGTTGCCTTCCCCCACGTCTAGATTGCTGATTATTTGGACGATTTGGTCTACGCTGTTGTTGATTACCATTTTTACGGTTGATATTATTGCGTGAGCGTGATTGATTACGTTTGACCACATTTTGATTCGCAATATTTTGACGAACTCTAAAAACATAAATAAATATCAATTAAATGGATTACCAAAATTGGGCGCCCCCGTATAATGAATGTTTAAATCGTAAAAGAAATTCAAAACTTGTCACAATTTACGATCTCACGAATCATATTGAAGACATGATCTAAGCCGATGATTTCACATAATCGGGAAAAAAATTGATGGAAATTCAAAGAGTACAAAATGCACCGCTATGAGTGCCAGTCAAAAATGACAACCTTGATCGTGATCGACCACGTTGCTGTGCACCATTTCCGAGTTGGTTTCGTGCGTTTGGATTTGGTCGTCTTGTGATGCGTCCACGTTGAACAGTTCGTAGCCCCTGTTGATTTGGTCGTCGTTTCTGTCCGGTTGCATTATTTTGGCGCTTCACTCCAAGACGAGCATTCATTGATGTATTTTGGCCGATGGTACGGCGTACATTTGAACGTGATTGGCTGCGTGAACGGCGCCTCACATTGTTATTATTTAAGCCTTGCTGTGCACCTCGGCCGCTAAGATTCAAACGGCTGTTCGAGCGATTCAAACGAATTGGTGCCGCTTGACGTTGACGTTGCCGTGATGCTGAACGTCCACGCACATTTTGCTTGGGCAAATTCGTGCGTGTCAAATTGGCACGATTTCGGCTGATTGATCGAGCTCGTGATCGTGATGCGGCACGTTCGCCAATCGGATTATTTCGGCGCAATCTCGGTCGGCCTCGAACACCAAGCTGTTCGGTTAAATTCAATGCTGAATTGGATCGGGTCAACTGGCGAACACGCTTCACATTCTTTATAAGATCCGCTTTGATGCTGTTGTTGTGTGGAAAAATTGAAGACCAAGATATAAAATGCATTAGATTGGATTTCAATCGCAAAACATTTAAAACAATTTTTCACTCGAGCCAACGGTGAGTCGTTAAGTAAACGAAACGCATTTTTTTTTTTTTGGTTAAATGAAGAAGGATCATTTTGATTTTTGATTCTAGAATTTTCTACTACTGGTTGAACAGATTCAGTTTGGTTCAATCACATTTAGCGTCCGATCTAAATGATCATAATCCGTGATGGGCAGATGATTTGCTCTTTTACGTTTCGAAAATTGAAGATTGAGTTGATGAGTTAGATGCATTTTACACGGATGGATAAAATTAAGTGATCCCAATGTACCATTCAGTTCAATACTCTTTGGCTCAATTCATTTGGCTCTGAATGTTTTAGTTTTTGTTTTTGGATTTTATCTTTGTTATTCGAATTTGATCGATGTTTGTTTTATTGTTTTGTTTTTGGTAATGTGTGTTTTTTTTTTTTTTTGTTCTTACGTTGCGATCTGTTTTGCGACACTGTTTGAACGACGCAAACGTCTGCGCGTATTTGTTGTATTAATCAATGCAGCTGATGGCCGAATCAATCGCCGACGTCCTCTAACACCAATCGCATTTTGTGGTTTTATTTTCATGCTCTTCTGCAAACAACAATAAGTAAAGAAAAGAAAATTTGGTTTTTGTTATTGGTCGTGAGTTTCTTTGCCTCCCCCAAAAATCCGTACAGTTATATCATCGCAACGTCTAACGCAAAATGTCATTGCTGTTGATGTGATTGCATTTGTATTCGTTATTTGCATATGATTTAAGCGTATTGTGTGGTTTGTGTTGTGCCCGTTCGGCCATTTGCATCGGATGAATGCAGCTCTTTGTTTATCAATTATATCAACTGGTTGGCCATTGTTTCATTTCGACCGTCTGTGCGAGTCTATATTTTTCAGAAGTGTTTGCACATCATCGCAATGACAGAAATTACACAACACCACAAAATATGGAATGCAATCTGTGTGTGACTCGCACACACACGATTTTGATTTGACATTATTACGATTTATTTATTTTTTTATATGCCGTACTAAAGTCGGAGTAATTTCGTTTAGGTATTCGATTTCCAATTACGTACTCGTTTCAATTTGAGAGCAACACGCATCTTATGCCTTTGATCCAGTTGCTGCAGTAAACTTCGATTGCGTAGTGTGGTTCGTGGTGAAACGGGTGCAGCGGAAATATGTGGCACAATGCGTGACCGCGATCGGGAACGACTTCTCGGTCTTGGTCTTGGTGGTGCTGGTGCACCGTTGCCTTGCTTTTGCATAATTGTAAAACGATCGTTTAACGATAAAACTGTTGATCCATTCAAATGAACTTTTCCAATCGATGACATTATTTTGTGTGTCCTCGTTCAAATTCACTTGCTTTCTAATCAATCGTATCAACGTGTTTATTCATTCAACCATGCACCTCTTTTTTACGCCTTTTCTTTTCTATTGTCACATTCAATGCAACGCTACTGACTCTTCTTCTTCTAATTTCTTTTTTTTCTCTCTGTTCGAGCTTTTCGTCCAATATTTGCTACAGGAAATAAAAGTATTTTACAAATTAATTTCAATTCAAACATTTACGATGCAATTGCACATTTTTCAATGTCATTTAAAATTATATGCATCGACAAAAAAGAAAATTGACGCGAACAAAGAATGCATGCAAATCAGGCGATAATAACTAAAGTAGAAATGGTGTTTTAGATACTTCCATATATGGAATCAATTGTGTAAGCCATGTACAATACTCACCAGAAAACACTTTCACTTGTTGTTGTTGTTATTGTTTTTTTTTGTTCACTGCGTTTTATTTATACAGAACTGTTTATTCAAGAAAACAGTTTCCAATCGTTACATTTATTGTATGAACAAAATAAAACAAACTTCTTTTGATTCTATTACGATCAATGTGTCCATAGACAGAGAAATAACTTGAATGAACTATGATGGCGAAATTAGTAATTATAAAAGTAAAGGTGCTTGTAATATTTCACACTAGTCGACGCCACGTGTCTCTGAGGCTCACAAACGTCAAAGTCAAAACCATACCAAGCCACTTCTGGTGACAATTTCACAAACTAAACGCCAACTGTACTAAAAAAAACCAAATTCAATTTTTTTTGTTAATTTTTTTTTCATGTATTTTGCTCATTTTTTTGTATTGAAATTTATTTTAGAATTGCCTAAAATTCAAATAGACTTAATATTTGTCGTTGTTTTGTGCAAGTCAACGATTGTATTTTTACAATTGAACAAAATCGATCGTTCGTGCACATTGACTTTGATTTGCGACTGAGTTGTAAATTGTTATTGCTACATTTCATTTTATTTGATTCGATATGAATTTGTTAATTTTTCTTTTCTTTTGTTAATAATTACGTTTAACTTTGTGCCAAATATTATAGATCATTTTCCGTCCGTTTCATTGACTATTTTTTTTAAAGAACTAGAAATTAGTTACGTACTTAATAGATTCATTACATCGTGGATGTAGACTAAGAACAAATATCAACTATCATCCAGGCAATAAAATTTGTGTTGAGTGTTTTTTTCTTTTGCAATTTGGCAAATATATTGAGACAAATACAGAAAAAAAAACTCAGTTGTTCTTTCAGTATCTCGTTAAATCAACAGGTTACAAACGAACTTTGAGCGATTCCATGCGTTGAGTGATTCTTTGGCGCAAATCCGCATACCTAAAACGTAAATGTAAAAACACAAAAATTAAACCAAGTAACTCAATTGATACAAATTTCACATACTTTTCTCTAATTTTTTGCACTTCTCTCGCCTGTTCCTCATTATAGCGATCCAAAATGGAACGGCATTCTTGAATTGATAGATTTATGAATTGAGCAACTTCACAGCTGAAAACGTGTGGAGCAACATGGAAACAACAACATTTTATTTATATTGATCGATTTGTTTTTATGCCCATCATTCAAATGTTTTACCTTATTTCGGATGTATTGTAGGCATCTGTTAAAAATAAACGCGCCACATCTTCGTGTGGACCAAGCATAATTCGTGTCAATAGCGGATATTCATCATCTCGCAAACGACGTTGCTCTCCATTGTCTCTAATTATAAATAGTGCGAAATTTTCCGGACGACTATCAACTTTATATTTTTCTAGTAGTAAATTGACTGCATCTTGTGTACTAAGGAGAGACGTAACCTAGGGGAGAATCACAAAAAAAATAATGAAAGTAATGAAAAATAATACTTTGTAATGAAATGTAATGAAAAAGAAATGAAAATGAATCGATTCGTAATGAAATGTAATGACAACTTACAGTACTGTGAAAAGTACTTGAACGCTTTGAAAAAAGCGAAACGACCACATAAATGAAAAATATTCTAAATTGAAAACTTTCCAATTATTGAAATCGCGATAGCAAAATATATTGCTTAAAATTGAGTTTTGTGGTAGGAGAACATCTGTGGGAGAAATTACAAAAGTTGTTGCAAATTTAATTCATGACTTTGTCATTTGGTTTTGGTTATTTTGTTTGTTGAAATTCACCTCAGTTGTTGTTGAGGTCCTCAAGTCTTCTGACCGTGAAAACGGGGTCCACTGGTACACCTCTCACTGTACATAAACCTATATACAAACGAACAAATGTTTTCATCAGTTAAAATATTATACTTCGATAGCTTCAATTTTTTACGACACACTACTTACCAATGTAGAGTATACTTTTTCCCGCATTTACATCACGGTTCCAAACAACTACCACATATCCAAAACGGTCGGCCTGGTTGGTTTTAACTATGCGAACTATTTTGGAAACAAGTCTTTGGTTTTGTTGTTGTTGTTGTTGTTGATGTGGAACAGCATTGTCGACATTTTGAATAGCCATTGGTTCTTCTGCTGGTATTGGCACTGGAACAGCATTGTCGACATTTTGAATAGCCATTGGTTCTTCTGCTGGTATTGGCACTGGCTCGATCACTGCTTGTTGCAGCTCTTGTTCTCTTCTCATCCACTTTTTCATTTTCTTTCGTTCGGATGACAATCTTCGATTGCTTTTATGTGTTATGACGATTTGAGCAGCCTCTGCATCTGCTTTTGCCACACAATTTCGGCACGTACGGTACCTGGCTTTTGGCTGCTTTTTTGGTTTTTGCATAACACTGCGACACAGGCTGCAAAGCATTGTTGTTCGCTTTTCTTTCACCAATAGAACGTCACAACCACGGCGTTGATGAAAGTACTTTGTGAATTTATTGGATTCTGGAGTTGCTCGATGACCTTTGATACCTTTTGGCATTTTAGCATCGCCAATAACAACAAGCGCTGTCTCGCCTTGACACATATCATTTGTTATTTTATGCATTGCTTGTTTTTTTAATCTGTCACTGTGAAATTTTGATCGTGTATAATTGTGACTACAATACACATTGATTCTTTCGTTAAAAAATCGAAAACGATGATTGACAAAATCCACATAATGTGGACAGCTCTCTGATATTTCTGGATATGTCAATCGATCACGTGTCATTCGAGCTTGCAAATCAGCATCCATTTTCTCACGATCTTTTTTTATGCGATTGCAACCGATTAGCTTGTAGTATGTGCCGCTTTTCACACGAATGTTTCTCTCAACTATTTCCTCTTTTTTATTTCCTTTCTTATCTGTTAAAGTCCTACGCACACCACCAAAAGTCAACTTTTTACCTGGATCTAATCCAAGGGCATATGTGTATTCACCTTGAGCAAATTTTTGTTTAATCTTTCCGATTCGTTGTTCTTCTGTTATTTGATTTACATTTTCCTTTTTACAGCTCAATGAAATACTCACACCATCGGTGTTAATCGACTTGTCAAAATACTTTGTTTTAACGTTCTTTGGTAAAACCTTGTCGATATTGAAGTGCGTGCGCCACATTCTTGATACTAAATTGTCATTTTTAAGGATGTTATCTCGATCAAGTCTTCCATTATAATTTTGAATGGGCTTGCATTTGCTGTTGGACAAAACATCCCACAGTCCTCTCTTGTCGATTCGAATATGACGACGTTGGAAAGTTGTCAACGGTACAATTATGAAGCGAGTTAATTTGTCGTGTTCTCTGCGCTGTTGCAACTCCCAGATGAATCGTTGCAATCGAAATAAAAGTGGAATGTGCTGCATCCAATTACGTTTAATTTTGTAAAACATTTTACGTTTATCGTTGATGTTTGGTTCGAGCAATAGAGTGAACTGATTAATTAAAAATTCATCGCAGTCAACTTTTCCATTAAACAAGAATTGTAGTGTGTTATTGACTGCATCTTTATTTTCTTGTTTTTGCTGACGTGTGTTGCGTGGATGTTGACGTTTTTGAATAAACGTGAAGAATTTTTTTAGTCGTGGTTTTGTGTGCATCACAATGTTATTTTTAAAGTTAGTGTGATATTGCCGAACCATGTAATCGAATTGACTGTGCAGTAAACGGTTATCTCTTGGTTGCACATTATGAAATGTCATTATTTCCAAAAACTCTGGCGCATGATCCTGTATTGGATAGCCGGGTGAGTGCACATATTGACTTAGAACACCATAGAAGTATTGCTTAAGCATTTGTTCAGTTGCCGATTTTTTTTGGCCATTGTCTACCTTGTTGAAAAGCGCGGTGATTTCATCAATCCTGCCGCCTTCCATTGCTTTGTTGAAATGGTAATGGATCAAGGTAGATGCTTGTGCTGCGATCTCAGTGCATTTTATGGCATCGTCGCGAATTTGCTTCAAAAGACGGGATTTTGTATCGTCTTTTTTGACATCTTCCGAGTTTTTCATGAGTTTATGCAAACCACATTTAATGCTGCAATTTCCTTCTTCTTCGTTTGTCTCCTCATCGTCGCTTTCGTTGATTTCGTCGCTTTCGTCGCTTTCGTCGATTTCGTCGCTTTCGTCGTCATCTGTAACAATCACATCATCATTGTCTCGGCTAGTGCTAGCACCAGCAGTACCAGGAAAAGCGAGAGCAGCACATGCTTGTTCGATTTCTGGTTGAGTCATTTTATGTAAATTAATACTCGGTTGCCATTGCAGTTGATTGGCTAATTGGGAATTGTCCATATCAACACTTGCTTGCTCCATTTCATAGTCAATATCGTTGTCATCTATGACTATGACATCATCTTGGTCATGGCTAGTACCAGCAACGGAAACAGAAGCAGGAGCAGATCCACCAAATGCTTGCTCGATTTCTGGTTGAGTCAATCGATGTAAATTGATACTCGGTTGCCATTGGCGTTGATTGGCTAATTGAGAATTGTCCATATCAACACGTGCTTTCATCGTCACTATCGTTGTCATCTATAACTATGACATGATTGTCTTGTTTATTTGACTCCATATTTTTTCAATAGTTGAGCTAAAAATCAGTTAAAGAAGACAATAAAATAATAATGTCATCGAAATTGAATTTCAAAAAAAAGAACAAAAAATGCGAAAACAATAACTTTGTAGTTGCAACGAAAATACATTTAAATGCAATAAATTTCATTCGTTCATTTCGATAATAATTGGAATGGAGCGCCAATGTCAATCGGGCGTTTTATAAACAGATTGTTTAATTTTCCATCAAATAATGTTCAGTGAAAAAAGAAAAGGACATTGAATTAAGGAAAGAAAGAGAGAGAGAGAGAGAAAAATGTAGAACCGGCAATGGCTATGTATTCTAAATGATTTGGATGGACAATGAGAATGACGACTTTGTTAACTCAACGAGCGTTCAAATGAAATATGAAGGAATGACAAACAAACACTTTCATTATTGCTGAAACAATCACAACAATCCCGTTATAGAAATGGCAAATGGAAATTAAATTATCGCACAAGAATGATATTCATTTTTTTTTTGATTGAATTTACCTATTGCGTACTAAATCTGATTTATGATTATGATTTTTTGTGTTGAACCAAGGAAAATGGCTGTTTTTGCAATAAAAACACACAAAACGCAACTTATTTCGCTTATAAAAAACATTTGTTTTCGTAACGGTTATTTCGAATAAGTATTTGTACACGATCGATTTCAAATTGAATTTTTTTGTGTCTTGTTTTAGTAATTGGCGTTAAAATTGTTTTTTTCACATTTGTTTCGTTAAAAGTTTTTTTTTTCTCGCCACGAAAATTCTCACTTGAAATATTCTTCATGTTCAAATCGATATAGTTTTCTTAATGCGCACCAAACTTATTGCACACCAAATAAAAATGAGATATTGAAAATGGTTCTTTTTCTTCTTTTAACGAATTTTCGGTTTTCTTTCACGTTCGAGAATTATTAGTTGTTTGTTCGGCTAACTGATTCTGACTACTGGCTCACCGAACAGTGGGTACAGTACACACATACACACAGCAGCACGATCCTTAATACACATTACGCATTTGGAAGTCATTTATCAATACACATTTGTGTATTGGTTACAACGGCCATCGTATGGTTGGACGTTTAGTCTAATACACAATCGAATCTTCTCGTTCAATCTGTGATTCCGTCGCATACAAATGTGATTATTCGAAAGTCGTTGTAATGATTTAGCATCTCAAGTGGACAACCATTTTAATATATCTCAAAACATAATATACGTGAAACAAATACACAGAGAAAAAAAGGTTCAGATTTACCCAACCAAAAGTATAGGAAACTGCAAATCTCAACCGAAGTTGAGAAAATCTCACCCGAATTTTTTTTTTACAAAATGTTTAAAAAATGATTCTTTATGCAGAAAAACAAATTTTTTAAAAAATTCCTTAGGGTGAGATTTTCTCAACTTTAGTTGAGATTTGCTGTTTTCTATATTTTGGTAGAAAAAATCTAAACTTTTTTTTCTCTGTGTACCAATAATTATTTGTGAGATAATTTGACACTCTTCTGTTATGATAAATTCGATCAAAATAACTTATTAAAATGAAAAAAGTATATTGTTTGAAACATTTGAAATTGTTTTTGCTCATTGAAATTACTTACTTTCATCGGTTCCACCAGCCTCATTCCTCTGATCCTAAAAACGTTATTTCAACAAGTACTCCAATCAAAATCCGTAGACAAACGGCGATTCCTTGTTGCTCATCTTTCTACCAATCCAATCTCAATTAAGCAATATTTTTGCCGTCGCAACCTCAGTATTTGGAAAGTTTTCATTTATGGTTTAATGTGGACAAGCCAACCCTATTTTCCTACATTCTAAGTGGTGAATAAAAAAATAGTAAAAAAAGGAATGAGAAAATTCACTCAGAAAACCAATTGTTTCATTACTCAAAGAATTCTTTAATCATTCACAAAAATTAAAATTCTTGAAAGTAATGAAAGTAATGAAAAAGATTCTGTGTAATGAATTGTAATGAAACCAGCATTTTCTGAGTGATTCTCCCCTTGCAACGAACCCAAACGCTCATCTGTGAGCCATGTGGTGGTGTAAAAAAAGACGTTTCACGATTATAAAAATGGCCATTAATTGAACAACGACGCTTCAGTTTGGCACGTGTCCTAAACGTTTAAAATATAAAATCAGAAATAAAATACAAACGGAACGTAAATGAAATTCATTTTAAATGAAAAATCCAAATTAAAAGAAACAAACCTTCGATTTCCGGATCTTCGTTTGATGGCTGTTGAACCAGTTTTTGGTTTTCGTAAAACAACAACGCAATCATTTAGATCATCGTCTAGATCATCATCATATGGCGATGTGGGTGTCGTTAATGTGGTTGAGGTGGCTTCACTCGTCGTACTACTGACTCCATTGCGAATTTCATCGTAACAATCCATTTTAATGTTAATCGATCGTTTGTTAATTGTGGCCGGTTTTAGTGTGGCTGAACTGTCATCACTATCAATATCATTCGAAAAGTGATAATGATTGCGATACCAATTTGGACCGGAACGTGATCGATTGATGCCATTCTCCGTGGATGCACTCAAATCGGATGACGATGACACAGCAGTTGAACCGGACTTTTTCAATGCATAATTCGTTGAATTGGAAGACGAATCACTTTTATTATTGTTCAATGTCTGATAATGGATCGATGTTGGCACTTCACGCAGACCAGATTCACCGCTAAAGCTTTTGCTCATCATATTTTCACTATACAATTTAAGTGAATCGTTGATACGTGATGGATCGATTGGTTGTCTAGATTTAAGCGTATCGTCGTTTAAATGCTGCAATTGGCTCGTATTTTGAATGAATTCTTCGCGCATTTGTCGCTTAAAATCATCAAAATCGACCGGTTTTAGAGTGTTCATTGGTGTAAAAAACTCGTCATTTGATTTATTGGTCAATGTGCTATCATCCGTGGTCATCTGTGTCGTTTCGGCTGATTTATAATCAGTTTCCGTTTTTGACATATCATCCGATTCACTTTTTGTTATATCATCTGGTTGAGTTGATGACGATACACACGCCACATTTGATTGAATGGAAGATTGCCTTTCTGGGCTGGATTGTGATGACGATGGTGATGGTGATGGTAGTGTTTGATAGAGTTTTTCGTTACTGTCAATATGCCGTTCAACTTGTAGCAGATCATCAAGTTCATCACGTTCAACCAATTTTCCATCCAATTTTGATGGAAGTGTTAACGAACGATGATCGGGTGAAACTTCTTTCGACGATGGACCAGATGTCAGTGATTGAATGTCGTCATTTACACTAAATGTATCAAATGAAATGCTCTCAGTCATTGAGATATCGGTTGTATCGCAACCATCGGCAAGGCTCGATGTGGTCACATCACCCGATTCGTTTACATCAAGATTCTCCTTCAATGATGAACCATGCACGAGTAACTAACGATAAGAAGAATTGTTTACAAGTCGAAAAAAAAATATATACGAATTATTACACGACAAATGAAACACTTACACTCTTCTCGGAGCTAAAATCTGTTGAGTTTGAGTATCGACATGAGTTACGTTTCCTCACCGTAACAACCGTTCGTTGATCGTCGTCCTCCTTTAGATGGATCATATTTTGAACGCCCCAATAGACTCGTAAAGCACCTTCCAGAATGATACGACCGTTCACCTCACGAGTCCGTATTTCTTGGCTTTTATTGTCAAAATATTGATTGTACTGCTTCACCTTTGATTCAATGTGATCACGTGGAAATGGCATTTGATTGGTATTTGTTGCTTTCGGTGTGGAACCTTTGGCGCCGAAACTTTTGTGCGATTCAACTCTCGTTCCATGGCCAAATAATTGTGGCCCGAACAACGCACCATAGCACGGTACATGACAATATGGAATGCCCTTGTGCTCGGCATGCTGACCGGGATTTAAACGTTTTCCACATTCTTCGCATCGTAAACACTCTGGATGCCAATCATAACCGAGCGACTGTTTCCTCTCAGCTTTATGATAAATGAAATGAAATAACAATTGTTTTTATGAAAATCCAACTATATTTGGGTGTGTGTGTTGAAAGGGTCATTGATTGCAGTGACATTATTTAATAATTGATACTTCAGCAAATAGTGGAGTTGCAATTGACACTACAGAAGTCATTGACACATCTGCGCAAGCATAAAAACAATTTGACGGAAGAAAAAAACTCCACTGCCAACGTCTGAACGGTTTTTTTGTGTGTTAATTTCAACATATTTTCAATGTATTTTTGTCTTGGTATATTGCAAATTTTACGTAGAAAATCAATTTTTCTCGCCAAAAACTACAATTTTGAAGAACAATGCTTCGGCACAAAACACAAATAAACAGAGGAAATTAACCGTGAAATAGTCACCATCAAAGAATTCATGTGAGCAAATAAATCGGCAAATGAGAAATACTCACCGAAATAAACAGGCTTCGAACATTTATGGCACTGCCACATTTTTTTTTCTTCACTTGGAACAATTGCTCTCACATATAGCGGATTTTAATTTTTCTCAAACACCACAGTGCATCAATGAAATTTATCGCTGGTTTGCATGTCACCACAAATGCACGTACACAATAATCCAAAACAAAGAATACACTATTTTAAAATGCTTAATGCTCACTGGTGATTTTTATCTAGGATTCGTTGATTTATTGA
Source organism: Aphidoletes aphidimyza (assembly GCA_030463065.1). Classification (NCBI taxonomy): domain Eukaryota; kingdom Metazoa; phylum Arthropoda; class Insecta; order Diptera; family Cecidomyiidae; genus Aphidoletes; species Aphidoletes aphidimyza. The sequence goes on from CM059998.1 coordinate 45,758,244, forward strand.
ATTCCGTCGACAAAGAAACAAGAAGAAAAAAAAACAAACAAGAAAGAACCAGAATCAAACGATTTGAGTGGCACAACGACGGCAAACAATTACACAATAAACAATTGCAACTAAATTGATATGATGTTTATGATGTTGAAGTAATTGAGACAAAACTAAAAATAACACAAATAAAACGATAACACAAATCAAAGCACCGAAATTTGTCGATGTGTGGTGTATTGTTTCGTCCGATGAAAAAAGAAATACTCCAAAAAAAAATTATGTGTCCACACCGAAATGAAATCGTTACAATAAATTTACATTAAAAAAAACTAAAGAAGAGAAGTAAGAATTGAAAGAAATAAGTGATGAATATTTTGTGGTAGTGTGTGGCTGAATTGAAATTTCAGCATGAGATAAAATTGAATATTCATCTCTCGTTCAGATAAATGTCACCTGCACTCAGAGGTCGCCACATGCAAACAGTGAACACCAAAAATCATTTGCCATTCAAATTTGTTGTTGTTGTTGTTGAAACCCAGAAGCTTTCATCTAAATACCAACTTAATGCAATTTTTGCTGTGCATGTGTTTGTGTGTGCAAATATATGTTATGGTTGGGCGAAAAAAAACAAAAAAACAAACAAACGAAAAGCAGCGCTGTCAAAATCAATTCGAAAATCATCAAATGAGAATCAAACGGCCAATTCGAAATTCCTGTTTGTTTTTTATGTTATTTAAATCAAAATGAAAAATTGTTTTATTTTCTTTATTCTTTTTACTCTTATTGTATCTACATCAAATCATCGAAATATTCCACCTTTTTTCTTTTTCAAAGTGGTCAAAAGAAAAAGAAATGAAAAATAAATCGCTATCCGAATATGATCAAACGTACACACGCATTCTGTTGATTATTTAGCAAATAGTTTCTATTTTTTGTTGTTGTTGTTGTTGTTTTTTTTTCATTTCATTTTTGCATTGATCCCGTTGTGAATATTTTGTTTTTACTATTTTTTTTGTTGTTGTTTATTTTTTTTTAAATCTTTTGTCTCGTGTGTGATTTCTTACAGATTTCATCGTATTATGTTAGAAAGAGTGTGTATGTGTGTGTATGGTGAGAACGTGGTGGCAATGGATCAATTTTTATTTTCTTTTTATCGTTTTAATTTCGCATTTGTTTCTTCTCATTTTTTTGTTTTATCATTTAAATAATTTTTTTCTTTTTAATCAATACAAAATGAGGGAATCCTTTTTTGTTGTTGGTTTTTTTTCATCATTTCATCAATTTTTAAATATAATTGTTTTTTTTTTGGGGAAAAAGTGAAGGAAATATTTATCAATATGCCATATATGCATTCAGCAGCAC
>CM059999.1:0-13298 GCA_030463065.1 Aphidoletes aphidimyza
GAATATCACACTGATTAAAAATAAAAATGATTTACGTAAGATCACTTAATTTTTCCTTTTTTATGTACAATATCATTGCGCTTTGCATTAGCTCGGCGTTGATCCATGATGTTATTAGATGTTGTGTTTTGATTAAATTTTTCATGTTCTAATGATGAAAAATCGTTTATATCATTTGTTTTATTTATTAACTTTTGATTTAAATTTTCACCTAAAGGTAAAACAATTAAATGATTTGTTTTATCATCTATTAAGAATTTTTTTGTACGTCCTAATACACTTTCCATTGTTTCTATATATAATCTTTGTCGAGTAATATTTGGAGCAGATTTATATTCTGGTAATAATTTTTTAAATCTTTCTATCTCACCTTGAGCTTCTAAAACTACGCGTGCTTTATAAGCACGTGCTTCTTCAAGAATACGTTGTGCTTTACCATTTGCGCGTGGTTGCACTTCGTTTGCATAAGCTTCAGCTTCTCGTACATATTGTTCGCGATTTTCCCTAGCTGCGATAGCATCATCAAAAGCCTCTTTTACTTCTTCTGGAGGACGAGCTGTTTGAAAATTAACATCTAATATAGTCACACCCATATTATATGGTCTAATAGTTTCTTCTAACTCACGTTGTGTATCACTTCTAACAATAGTTCTACCTTCTGTTAAAATACGATCCATTGTTGAACGTCCAATAACACCTCGTAAAGCACTATCTGTTGCTTGCCTTAAACTATCATCTGCATTTGTAACTGAAAATAAATAACGTTCTGGATTAGTTACTCGGTATTGTACATTCATTTCTACACTGACAACATTTTCATCAGAAGTAAGCATCATGCCGGATGCTGCCAGTTCTCTTACCGTTTCTACATTGACAGTACATACTTGATCAATAAAAATAGGTTTCCAATTTAATCCTGGTGTAACAAAACGATTAAATTTTCCAAAACGAGTAACTACACCTCTTTCTGCTTCTCTAATAGTATAAAAACCACTAGCACCCCAAACGAAAATCATTGCGGTGAAAAAAATAATTAAAAATCGATTACTATATTTTAAAAAACGACTTTGATCACTAGATTTTTTATTTCTTTTCATCCTATTTATAAATTTTTTCCTTAAATTTTTAAAAATATCATCAAGATCGGGAGGTGTTTTTTCATCTTCTATTTTTTCTTCATGATCGTCTTTTTGATTATTTTTCTTATTACGCCATGGATCTTTACTGTTATCTTCAGATTCATTCCAAACCATGTTTGCTCCATTAAAATTATTTTTTATAAATTGAGTTTATACTTTTTTAACACTTGTTAATAATTAAATTTCAAAAAAACTTTTATGAAAAAATATAATTTTTATATATTAACAAATATTGTTTCTTTTGAAAAGTTAATTAATAAAGTTAGATGTTTTTAAAAATTTTTATTTTTTAAATGATGTAATATATTTTCACACATGGATGACACTGTATCTACGTTAATATAAAATACATTTTTCCAATTTCTAAGCCAACTGATTTGTTGTTTGGCTAATTGCCTTGTAGCGCAAATAGATCTAAAAATCATTTCGTTATAATCAATTTTTTTTAAAAAGTATTCCCACATTTGTCTATATCCTACACATCGCATTGATGGTAAATTAAGATTTAAATCATTTCTAGAAAATAGGTATCTAACTTCTTCTTCAAATCCAGCTTTGATCATATTTTTAAATCGATTTTCAATACGATCATGTAATAGATTTTTTTTTAAAGGAAATAAAGCAAATTGAATAATGTTATATGGTAAATCAATTTCTTTCTTTTTTTTTAATTCAGAAAAAAGTTTGCCTGAGATCAAAAAAACTTCTAAAGCACGCATAATTCTTTGCAAATCATTTGGATGAATATTTTGACTTGAAACTGGATCTATTTTTTTTAACCAATTAAATAAAGTATGGTAACCTTTTTTGATTCCTATATTATTAATATATTGTCTTATATCTTCATTTTTTTTAGGTAATGAAGATAAACCATTGATCAATACACTATAATAAAACATTGTTCCACCAACGAGTAAAGGTATACGACCAGATTGACTAATGTCTTTCATATGTATTAAAACATCTTTTCTAAATTGAGCTGCTGAATATGTTTGAGCAGGATCAATTATATCTAATAATCGATGAGGATTTATTAATAATTCTTCTGCAGAAGGTTTAGAAGTACCAATATTCATGTTTTTATAAATTAAAGCGGAATCAACACTAATCAATTCTAAAGGTAAATAATTTCTTAATACAATTGCTAAAGAAGTTTTTCCTGAAGCGGTAGGACCCATTAAAAAAATTGCTTTTGGTAAACCATTCATAATTTTTAATAATTTTTTTTTAAAAAATTTAATTCTGCATCAATAGAAATAATTTTTTTAAATGAATAAAGCGTATTTTTAGATATAAATTTAGAATACTTTGTTAAATCTTGTAATAATTTTATAGAATCAAAAAATTGCCAATTAGTATTGTAAGGCACAATTTTTTTTGATATCCATCTTATAATCATCATAAGATTCGGATTATATTTTATTATATATTGTATTAATTCTAAAATCAGCATTTTTAAATTTTTATTTTGTAAGATTAAAGGTATTTTTTTTATAATAATCAAATTTTTTTCAATCTCTAAATATATACCGATTTTTTTTAAAATATTAAAAGTATTATTCATTTTCAATGGTATTATATTGATTTTTATTCTTAAAGGAATTAACAATGTATAAGCAGTGATTTTTTGAATATCTGGATTTAATTTCATAATGTTTAATTGAAACTGAGCAGAAACAAGTGATATTAACAATAAATTTTTTTGATATTTTGTTAATGCATACTGTTTATGAAGTATTGTTAATACTTCACCAAAAAATCTATTTGAATTTTTTATTTTTTTTACTGCTGTAATGTTTTTATTTTTTTCTTTTTTGCATAAGATAGTAAAATGATTATTATTGCATTGTTCTTTATGATTAATTTTATATTGTTTTTTAGATTTAATATTATTTTTTTCATAATCTTTATTAATAGATTTTTTTAACGTTTCTAAAATACTATTATAAATAAAATCATGTATTATCCTTTCTTGATAAAAAGATATTTCTCTTTTTTTTGGATGTACATTAATATCTATTTGCTCTGTTTTTATTTTGAAATACAAAATATATGATGGATAGAAATTATTATCTGTATATTCTCTATAAGCTTTATAAATTGCATGATTTATCAATTTACTGAATATAATGCGATTATTAACATAAAAGTACTGTTGTGTATTTTTTTTATAATCATCCTTTTTAGGATTTTCTATCCAACCGCATAGTTCAAAATCATAATATTTAAATATGATTTCAATAGAATTTTCGATAAAATTTTTTCCTAAAATTTTTTCAATTCTTTTTGTTTTTTCTTGCTGTGTTTTGATACTAGTATAATGTGAAACTAATTTATTATTGTTATGCACTTTAATAGATAAGTGAAAATTTGATAACACAAAAAACTTTATAACTTTACTAATATGTAAATATTCTATGTTTTCACTTGTCATAAATTTTTTTTTAACAGGAATATTAAAAAATAAGTCTAATATTTCTAATGTAGTACCAATGGGATGAGCAATTGGTTTTATTTTTTTCAAGATTTTTTTTGATTCAGAATATAATTTCCATCCTGTAACTTGGTTTTCTGTACGTGAAATTAAAGTTAAACGAGAAACAGAACTTATGCTTGACAATGCTTCTCCTCTAAAACCAAAGCTGTCAATTGATTTTAAATCATCAATATTAAAAATTTTATTTGTTGCATGACGTTTTAAAGCTAAAATCATTTCTTTTTTTTTGATTCCAACACCATTATCACAAATGCGGATTAATTTCATACCACCTTTTTTAATATCAAGATCAATATGTGTTGCACCAGCATCTAAACTATTTTCTATTAATTCTTTTACTACTGAAGACGGTCTATCAATTATTTCTCCTGCAGAAATTTGATTAATTAATTCTTTAGGTAACATTTTTATTGATTTTGTTTTACTTTTTTTTAACATACAGAGTGCACTTGTATAGTTAATATAATGATTTAGAATATTTTAAGATCTAATGGAATGGAGCAAATTTAATCCAATTTTAGAGACAGAATTAATATTAACTACTCTAGATTTTACATTTTTAAAATGCAATACTAAATCTGGTGTAGGTAAAAAATTTTTACCTATTTGCGGCCATTCTATTAAACATAAACTTTTTTGTAAAAAACAGTCTCTAATACCTATAAATTCTAATTCTTCAATATGATTTAAACGATATAAATCTATATGATAAATAATATTTTTTGATACTATGTACTTTTCAATAAAAGTGTAAGTTGGACTTTTAACATATCCCTTATATCCTAAACCTTTTAAAAAACCTCGGCTAAAAGTTGTTTTACCTATACCACAAGAACCATCAAGATAAATGATTAATTTTTTTTTGCATAATAAGGCTAATTTCTGTCCCAAAGATAAAGTGTCTGATTCATTTTTTAATGAAACTATAATTTTATTTTTCATACAATTTCGGAAATAAATGTATTAATTTAATTCTGCTTTTTATATTATAATAAATATTTTTTATATATACACTTTATTATAATGAAATAAAAATTTTAATTATAACAAAATCAATTTTAAGGTAGTTTTATGCATAAAGATAAAAATAACTTAATCTGGATAGATCTTGAAATGACTGGATTGAATGTTAACATTCATCATATTATTGAAATAGCTACATTAATTACTGACAATAATTTAAACATATTAGCTTCAGGACCAGTATTATCAATACATCAAAACAATGCACACCTAACATTAATGGATAAATGGAATTTGAAAACACATACTGAAACAGGATTAGTGAAGCGTGTAAAAAATAGTATCATTAATGTTGAAGATGCTGAAAAAAAAACTTTGATGTTTTTAGAAAAATGGGTTCTACCTTATACATCTCCAATGTGTGGCAATAGTATAGGTTTTGACCGTAGTTTTTTAAGTAAGTATATGCCAAAATTAGAAAAATATTTTCATTATAGAAATATTGACGTAAGTACTGTAAAAGAACTAGTTATGAGATGGAAACCAGAAATAGCATTTCATTTCGAAAAAAAACATAAAGCTTTAGATGACATTCATGCTTCAATATCAGAATTACTACATTATAGAAGACATTTTTTATTTTGACATTATTAATAATTACTTGAATTTTTTTTAAATATGTATAAAATTTATTTGAATTGCGGGAATAGCTCAGTTGGTAGAGTACGACCTTGCCAAGGTCGGGGTCGCGAGTTCGAATCTCGTTTCCCGCTAAATTATATTTACAAAATGAAATTAACTTTCATGAGTTTTGATAATTTTACTTCCTTTTTAGTGATTCTTTCTCATTTTAGTATACATAAATTAACTATAATGTTAATTTTTTTAAAATTTAAAAAAATATAAATTAAGCATTTATAGTATTCAAAATCTCTATTATTTCAATTTAAAAATTATTAAAATATTTTTAAAATATATAAATTATTTTATGAGAAAAACATGTTTAACCGCATTATACTGAGTTTAAATTATTTTCTTCCTAAAAAATGGTTAACAGAATTATTTGGATGGTTTGCTAAAAAAAATGCAGGGAGACTAACTAAATTATTCATTGATATTTTTATATGGTTTTATAGTGTAGATATGAAAGAAGCAAAAAATTCAAATACAGCTTCTTATCCAACATTTAATGATTTTTTTGTTCGTTTATTTGCAGAACAAGCGCGTCCTATTAACCGTAATCCGAATGTGATTGTATATCCTGCAGATGGTATCATTAGTCAAATTGGAAATATTAAAGGAGAAAATATCTTTCAGTCAAAAGGATATATTTACACTTTGGAAGGACTACTCGCTGGTTATGATAATATAATTAGTAATTTTTTTAACGGTAATTTTATCACTATTTATTTATCTCCTAGTAACTATCACCGTGTCCATATGCCATGTGATGGTATGTTACAAGAAATGATTTATGTTCCAGGAGAACTTTATTCAGTAAATGAAACATCAGTAAAAAATATTTCAAATTTATTTGCAAGAAACGAACGTGTAATTTGTTTATTTAAAACAAAAATAGGATTCATGGTACAAATTTTAATTGGTGCGATCATCACTGGAAGCATAGAAACTGTCTGGCATGGTACTATTACACCTCCAAGGCAGGGTATAATAAAAAGGTGGACATCGTTAAATCATTATAAGAACAATCCCATTGTGTTATTGAAAGGACAAGAGATGGGAAGATTTAAATTAGGTTCAACAGTAATCAATTTATTTTCTTCTAATACAATAGAATTTTTTGAGGGTATACAATCGGGTTCTAAAGCTTATTTAGGTCAAGGATTTGCTAATATACTATAAAAAATAATTTTTTTTAGAAATGAAAATTTATGTTGACGTTAAACATATTTTCCTATTGAATAGAAAAGATTTTTATTTGCCTGCCTGGATAGCTCAGTTGGTAGAGCAAGGGACTGAAAATCCCTGTGTCGGCGGTTCAATTCCGCCTCCAGGCATATTTTTTATAACATTCATTTTTTTTTTAAAACTTCTTCATTTAATTTTTTGTATTTGAGTAACATTAATTTATGAAAAAAATAAGATAGTTCTTTTGGTGATTTTGTAGGATAAATATTTGTAATATCTATCGGTGATAACATTTCAACAATTACTAATCCATTGTTCCATTTATTTAATTTTATATTGCTTAAGTCTGAAACTACAATAGGAATAATTGGTACCTTAGATTTTATCGCTATATGAAATGCACCTGTTTTAAATGGTAACAAATCATTGCTATTTTGATTGCGTGTACCTTCAGGAAAAATCCAAAAAGAAATTTTTTTTGTTTTTAACATATTTTGTATATTTTTAATAGAATTACGTGATTTATGTATATTTTTTCTATTTATAAAAAAATTTCCACTTAACCAATACAACAATCCAAAAAACGGTATCCAAATCAAAGTATGTTTTCCGATAGTAACTGTACCATATTCTATAATCTTAGCTGCAGTTAACATATCATAATTATTCTGATGATTTGAGATATAAATAGCATTTCCAATATATTTTTTAAAAGGTTTTCTTAACTCTACTTTTATCCCTACAATTATAGATAAATATCCAAAAAGATGACTGAATATTGCAACATTACGAATATTTTTTGAAAACAAACAATAAATTGAACCAAATATACAAATAATTAATGCGTATAATATAATAAGAAAACTGCGCACAATAAAAAGCATAAAAAATCCTACATTTTTTAAAAAAATATAATTATTTATACTATAAAATGATATTAATTTTTGAAAAATATTTTTTACAAAAATAAATTTTGTATACATACTTAATAAAAGATAATATTTTTTACATAAAAAATATCATGACCCCCTTGAAAGCAATTTGATCAGACCCTATGTTAGTTTAAAATCATCAGTAAAAATTTTTAAAAAAAATTAGATTTCTCAATTTTTCATTTAAGGAGAGTCATGACATGAAAATTCGTCCATTACACGACCGTGTAATTGTTAAGCGTAAAGAAATTGAACAAAAATCTGCAGGAGGAATTGTTTTAACTGGTTCTGCTGCTACAAAGTCGACTCGTGCTGAAGTATTGGCTGTTGGAAATGGTCGAATTTTAGATAATGGAAACGTAAAAACTTTAGATGTAAAAGTAGGAGACACAGTAATTTTTAATGAAAGTTATGGAGCGAAAACTGAAAAGATTGACAATGAGGAAGTTCTAATTATTTCTGAGAGTGATATTTTAGCAATTCTTGAAGCATAAAATGCTTATAAGTAATAATTTAAAACAAATATCAACTACATAAAATTGCAAAAGATTTAGGGAGAATTTTCAAATGGCAGCAAAAGATGTAAAATTTGGAAATGATGCACGCGTAAAAATGTTACGTGGTGTGAATGTATTAGCTGATGCAGTAAAAGTTACTTTAGGTCCAAAAGGTAGAAATGTGATTTTAGATAAATCTTTTGGTTCCCCAGCTATTACTAAAGACGGTGTGTCTGTTGCTCGTGAAATTGAATTAGAAGATAAGTTTGAAAATATGGGTGCACAAATGGTAAAAGAAGTTGCATCTAAAGCTAATGATGCTGCAGGTGACGGAACTACTACTGCAACTGTTTTAGCTCAAGCAATCGTCAGTGAGGGTTTGAAAGCTGTTGCTGCTGGTATGAATCCAATGGATTTGAAGCGAGGTATAGACAAAGCAGTAACTGCAGCAGTAGAAAATTTAAAGCAGATTTCTGTACCATGTGCTGATTCTAAAGCTATTGCTCAAGTTGGTACTATTTCAGCTAATGCAGATAAATCTGTTGGAGATTTAATTGCTCAAGCTATGAAAAGAGTAGGAAAAGAAGGTGTCATTACTGTTGAAGAAGGTACCGGTTTAGAAGATGAATTAGATGTTGTTGAAGGTATGCAATTTGATCGCGGATATTTATCTCCGTACTTTATTAACAAACCAGAAGCAGGATCTGTAGAGTTAGAATCTCCATTTATTTTATTAGTTGATAAAAAAATATCTAACATAAGAGAAATGTTACCAATACTAGAATCTGTTGCTAAAGGTGGAAAACCTCTATTGGTAATCGCAGAAGACGTTGAAGGTGAAGCATTAGCAACATTAGTTGTTAATACTATGCGTGGTATAGTAAAAGTAGCTGCTGTGAAAGCACCAGGTTTTGGTGATCGTCGTAAAGCAATGTTACAAGATATTGCAGTTTTAACAGGAGGTTCTGTAATATCTGAAGAAGTAGGAATGGAATTAGAAAAAACTACTATAGATGATTTAGGACAAGCTAAACGTGTTGTAATTAATAAAGACACAACAACCATTATAGACGGTGTAGGAAAACAACATACAATTAAAAATCGTGTTGCTCAAATTCGACAACAAATTGATGAAGCTACTTCAGATTATGATAAAGAAAAATTGCAAGAACGTGTAGCTAAATTATCAGGCGGCGTAGCTGTGTTAAAAGTTGGAGCTGCTACTGAAGTTGAAATGAAAGAGAAAAAAGCTCGTGTTGAAGATGCACTACATGCTACTCGTGCTGCAGTAGAAGAAGGAGTTGTAGCAGGTGGAGGAGTGGCTTTGGTACGTGCTGCATCTAAATTAGTGAATTTAAAAGGTGTAAATCCAGATCAAAATGTAGGAATAAAAGTTGCATTAAGAGCAATGGAAGCTCCATTACGTCAAATTGTTGCAAATGCAGGTGAAGAATCTTCTGTAGTAGCAAACAATGTCAGAGGTGGTGAAGGAAACTATGGATATAATGCACAAACCGGAGAATATGGAAATATGATAGACTTTGGTATTCTTGATCCTACTAAAGTTACAAGATCTGCTTTACAATATGCAGCATCTATTGCAGGATTAATGATTACTACTGAAAGTATGGTTACTGATCTACCAAAGAATGAATCATCAGATTCTGGAAATACTGGTGGAATGAATGGAATGGGTGGAATGGGTGGAATGGGGAATATGATGTAATTTCCTGACCAGGATGATGTAATTCATTTCTTAACCGTTATGTTAGTATTAGCACACCCTCTATACGTTAAATAGAGGGTGTGTTAATTTTTATTAATAAATTTATAATCCTTATTTAAATAAAATATATGGTGAATAGTAATAAATTATCTACAGGTTTAAAAATTCTTTTTGAAAATGAACCCTATGCTATTGAATCTAGCGAATTTGTAAAACCAGGTAAAGGTCAAGCATTTGTGAGAATTAAAATGCGTCGTTTATTAACAGGAAATTTGATCGAAAAAGTTTTTAAATCAAATGATTCTGTAATATTAGCTGATATTTTACAAATAAATTTAAAATATTTATATTGTGACAATATATATTATTATTTTATGCATCCTAAAAATTTTGAACAATATCCTATTTCTAAATTATTAGTAAATGATATTAAAAAATGGTTGTTAAATGATGTGGAATATATTGTAACTTTATGGAATAAAAGACCAATTCATATTATTCCACCAAATTTTATAAATGTAACAGTAGTTGAAACACAACTATCAATAAAAGGAGATACTGCAGCAAATGCTGGACATAAATTAGTTATATTATCGACTGGTGCAGTAGTTAAAGTACCATTGTTTATACAAGTAGGAGAAAAAATTAAAATTGATACGCGTTCTGGGTTATACGTTGCACGAGTGAAGGGCTAAACTTTTTTATATAAAAAATTTTTGAATTAATATTTTATATATTTTTATTTTTCCAACGCGTAAATAAATCTTTTGATAAAGATATGTTTAATTGATCTAATATTCGATTGACTGTTTGATCGACAATATCTTGTATTGTTTCAGGTTGAAAGTAAAATGCTGGCATAGGTGGCATGATAGTAGCACCTAATTTTATCGCCATAATCATGGTGCGCAAATGGCCTAAATGAAGTGGAGTTTCTCGAACACATAATATTAATTTCTTTTTTTCTTTTAAAATAACATCTGCTGCTCGGACTAATAAATTATCAGTGTAACTGTAGACGATGCTAGAAAGAGTTTTAATAGAACATGGAAGAACTATCATTCCAAAAACACGGAATGAACCAGAAGATATACTAGCAGATATATTTCTTACATCATGCACAACATGAGAAAACGATATAATTTCTTTTATAGAGTAAGAACTTTCTAAAGATAAAACTTGTTTTGCTGCTTTTGTTATAACTAAATGTGTTTCTATGTTAGGTAAAGTTTTTAAAATTTGTAATAAACGTATGCTATAAATAATACCGCTAGCTCCGGAAATACCAACTATAATTCGTTTCATAAATATAATTTTATATTATTAATCTAAAAAATAAAATTAGTATAATATTTTTTTAATGTCATGAAAATTTTTTTTAAAAAAATATTATGCTGTAAGATTTATATTTTAAATTTGGAGAACATTTTGAAAAATAATATTTATCAATCATTAAAATATTTATCTTCTGTTAAAAAAATTTTAACATATACAGCAAATTATTTTGAAAAATCTAAAATTTGGTTTGGACATGGTACGAATAATGCATGGGATGAAGCTTATTATTTAATTTTCTCTCTTTTATCTAAATCTAAGAAAAAAATAAATACTATTAATAATCTACACTTAAATGATAAAGAAAAAATTTATTTAGCAAACTGTATTAGACAAAGAGTAAAAAAACGTATTCCCATTGCATATTTAGTTCATAAAGCTTGGTTTTGCGGTCATGCATTTTATGTTGATAATAGAACAATAATACCAAGATCTCCAATTTCGGAATTAATTAAAAATCGTTTTAATAAAATAATGCAATATAAACCTAGATATATTCTTGACTTGTGTACAGGTAGTGGTTGTATTGCTGTATCTTGTTCTTATCTGTTTCCAGATGCAAAAATTGATGCAACAGATATTTCTTTAGAGGCATTAGAAGTAACAAAAAAAAATATTGCGATACATAAATGTAATAAAAAAATTACACCAATTTTTTCAAATTTATTTTATGCATTAACAAAAAAAAAATATGATTTAATTATTTCTAATCCTCCATATGTTTCTAAAAAAATTATAAAAAATTTTCCTTTAGAGTATCAATACGAACCAAAAATATCTTTATTAGCTGGTTATGATGGTTTAAAATTTATTAATCGTATTTTAAAATACGCATCGGAATATTTAACTAATCGAGGTATTTTAATATGCGAAGTAGGTGATAACAGAAATATTTTAATAAAAAAATATCCGAATATAAATTTTAATTGGTTAAAATTTAAATATGGAGGTACAGGTGTTTTTATATTAAACAAACAACAATTAATGAAATTAAAAGCAAATATTTCATTTTAGTTTTAAATCAAAATTAAGGGTTCATTATGTCCGGTAATACTATTGGAAAAATTTTTCAAGTGACTACTTTCGGTGAGTCACATGGCATTGCATTGGGATGTATCGTTGATGGTATCCCACCTGGTATACCATTATGTCATTCAGACTTACAACATGATCTTAATAGACGTCGTCCAGGTAATTCACGTTATACGACACAACGTCGTGAATTAGATACAGTTAAAATTTTATCTGGAATTTTTGAAAATAAAACAACTGGCACACCGATTGGACTTTTAGTAGAAAATTCTGACTTTCGTTCTCAAGATTACGAAAATATTAAAAATATTTTTAGACCAGGACATGCTGATTTTACATATGAAAAAAAATATCATTTTAGAGATTACCGAGGAGGTGGACGTTCTTCTGCTCGTGAGACAGTGATGCGTGTTGCAGCAGGTGCTATAGCTAAAAAATATCTTTTTATTAAACATAATATAAGAATACGGGGCTATTTATCACAAATGGGTCATATTATATGTAAATTAAAAGATTGGAATGAAGTAGAAAAAAATCCATTTTTTTGTCCAGAAATAGAAAAGTTAGAAGAATTAAGTACACTAATTAATACATTAAAAAAAAGAGGTAACTCGATAGGAGCTAAAATAACAATTGTTGCAGAAAATGTACCTATAGGTTTAGGAGAACCAATTTTTGATCGTTTAGATGCTGATTTAGCACATGCATTGATGAGTATCAATGCTGTTAAAGGTGTTGAAATTGGTGATGGTTTTAAAGTAGTAGAACAAATGGGAAATGAACATCGAGATGAAATAAGACATGATGGATTTCAAAGTAATCATGCTGGAGGGATTTTAGGTGGTATTAGTAATGGAGAAAAAATTATTGCACATATTGCATTAAAGCCAACATCGAGTATTCGTATTTCTGGAAAAACTCTTAATAATTTAAATCAAGAAGTAGATATTATTACAAAAGGACGTCATGATCCATGTGTTGGATTACGTGCAGTACCTATTGCTGAAGCAATGATTGCTATTGTTTTAATTGATCATGTAATGCGAAATCGCGCACAATGCTTTGATGTGTAATAAAATTAAAAAAATGTTGTAGAAAAAATTTTTAATTTTTTATAATTAGTATTATATGCATAATAGAGAATAAATTATGGATTGGTTTGTTGTTAGTCCTGTATTGCTTTTAGAATTATTTTTTGTTGCTTTTTTAGCTGCATTCATTGATTCTATTGCTGGGGGTGGAGGTTTGATTACACTTCCTATGCTTTTAACATCTGGTATGTCACCAGCACAGGCATTAGCAACTAAT